>OY293304.1:66535367-67021095 GCA_958502075.1 Orchestes rusci
TCAACCAATCATAATGACTCTTGACCATCAAACTGAGAAAAATTAATTGTTAATAATGGATTGATTGGCTAAAAATTGATGAGTCAAGGGCACAACATCCATCATGGCTCCAATGTCCGAATAGGCCACACCATTATTTTCCAACAAAGGAGAAAATGGCTGCGCATTTGCGGACTTGTGAGCCGCGGTATCAGCCCGAGGGGGAACCCTGGCCGGCACCCCAACATGATAACCCCAACATGGTAGATCACAGTTGGGATGAATAAACATGGTTAGTGTGATGTAATTTTTTTTAATTGAGATTATCAGTGATTTAACACCTTGTAGGATTCAGAGCTCAACCACCTATCGTATGTGTGTAGAACCAGCCCCCGCACCAGAATCGTTTTCACCATCAAACAATAATTGGTCTTATTTCAGGACTCCCATAGACATGTTTATAGAAATGGCGGCGGCGGCGGCGGTGGTGTTAGCGGCTCAGTATGCTGTCCAGATTGCAAACACGTATTTTGTTTTTGTAAAAAATCCATAGACATTCATACTTCTGTACCGCCGAATTCCTCATCATATAGTTCAAATTCATTAAAGTGTAATGAATCAATTCCACCGAGTACTTAGGGCTTAATTGTATGTGACCGCTGTCGCCGCCTTATGATGAATAAAAAAATGTTATCATAAAAATGTTTTATTTCCACAACTATCAACAATATCTTGTAAACTATAGTGGCCCCATGGGAGGGTGTCGTGACTATTATCAATCAAACAGCGTTTATCATCTAGGGCATTTAGGGCTAATTTAGTTTGTTCAGTGCTATAAACGGAATGCTTTACTGAGCGGATTGTGCATTGGTTAACAATTTTTTCAACATTTTCTTTTAAACATTCTACATAATCATCAAAAGTAATTTTGTTCTTGACAATACAAGACTTTACACCTTTTGCTTTTTTCATACATTTTTGAACACCTTGAATTTTATATGAATACATTTTCGACCTCAACCCCACAAAATGTGTCATAATTTTACCATTTGCTTCATCCTTCATTAACCCCAAAACTTTTTTATTTACTAATGGAATCTGATAAACGTTATCTGGAGGATAATCGCTGGTGTCGAATTTGGAGAGATCTTTTTTGATGAGCTCATCATACACATCATTGCACTCAATATCGTAAATGAAACTGTCCGTGTCCGTATACAGAAGCTTGGGTTTTTTAGAAAAAGATTTTTTTAACATGAAATTATAATGAAAATCATACATTACAATCTTTGAAATGTCTAAAATACACATACCAATGTAAAGTGGTTTGTTGAAAATGAGATTTGTTTTCTTCATTTCTATAGCTACCAGATCTTCGGCGAAAATTGTTAAATTATGAAATGCTGCATTGGAAATCAGATTGTTGGCACCATATCGACCCTCCCATTTATTAACCAATTTCACAATACGATGTTTTCGAATGTTTTCCATTGTTTTACCAAATACAGCATTATTTATTAACTTGAAGAGATTTTTGCTGAAATCGTTAGTGGCTTTTGATCGAAGTTGAGTGTTTAGTTCGATGTATGCCTTTAACCAAGAACTTTGCTTGAATTTTAAAATTCTATGTATTTGCGTAATTTTGACACCATTACTCACAGCTTGCTTTAAATTGCGGTAATGAATAACATATTTTGTTTTGTTGTGAAGAGTTGTTAATAGTTTTGGAAATTTGGACTTTGGAGGGGCCATATGTTCGGGGCAGAATGGAAAATCGCTGTGCAAGTCGTGAAGTGTTTCAGGGTATTCCAAATCCACCTCCAAAATATAACCCTCTGGAGCATCATCCTCGATTAAAGTAACATCGAAATTTGGTAAATCAATGGGATCAACCCACCCGAATCCATCGTATGGTAGATGTTGAATCATTGCCCACCCATAAAGATTATTCACATCGAGGTAGAGTAGGTAGTTTGATGGTTTGGATTCATCATATTCCGTCATGTATTTATTATTTGCTTCAGCATACCTATTTGAGCACATTGAAATTCCTCCTCTCAAGCCCTTTTCAATAAACATAATTTGATCAATGTCTTTCAACAGCCTCAGCTCGCATTTTGTATATTTCAGCATACAATCCCAAGTATAAACTGGTAGAGTGAAATACCACGCTGGATCCAAACCATAAATGTTATGTGCATTGATTCTAAAGTTTTCAAAAACATCACTCAACAACAAAACATCTGTTTTTAAATACAGATCGCTGTATTGACCCAAATTCTGAATATTGAATTCATCCCATACTTTTTGGGCATGTGAATATTCCTCATCACTAATATTTTCATCATATAATTTTGAATAGAACATTTCTTTGGGTGGTAAACTTGTTTTTTCCAATCTGGTCATATTATCAACATAATCATAACAAAAAACCCCCTTACGTGTTAATAATTCAAATTGTTTTGAATTACATGAGGAAAATTCTCTCTTTAGATTTATCAAATCCTCCAATTTCAATGTGGATGCTAATGAACTCAAAGATGCATTTAAAAATCGTAGTGAATCGATATATCTAAATTTTATGCTGGTTTCATCATCATACTGAGTGAAGGAAATGTATTTTTCTTTATTGAGTGGAAGAATACTGAATTTTTCCACCCTTCCTATGGCTTTTAGGATGAAATGGGAATCGTAACCTGAGAGATTGTGGAATACAATGGGGACAATGAATTGTTTTTTGAAGTTTAAATTACAATTTGAGTGGGCAAAACCTCTAATATCTCCCGTGAAATGATCATGGTCAACAACAATCTGATCTGTGTGAATAAAAGGTTTCTCACAAATGTGACACTCTTTGGCCATACTCTTGTCCAACACTTCTGACATGGGTACAATTTTAGACATCTTATCTTCAACAAATTTCGCAATATTTTTCAGTTGATCTCCAAACCAACCTAAACAATCTTCGCCGCGGTAGCTTTTGTAAAAGGTTAGCGAGTCGTCATAGGAACACTTAAATAAAAATCCAATACTGAATGGAATATGCTCTTGGAAATTGACAGTTTTTAAATGTGTTAACTCAGCAGGAATTTTCTTCAAAATTGATTCGAAATCCCCATATATGATGAATGGTGCTTTTTGTTTATAAATATGATTTCTGAAGGAAACATGATCATATTTGGGGAATGAAATTTTTGAGCCATTTTTTGTTTCACACACACTTGAATGTTCACTCAAGCGTTCCTGAGACCGGAAATAGTTCAAACATCTATCGCAAATGAATATTTTATGCTCATGTTTTTTAATTCGTGATCTCACTAACCTAGATAGATTTTTTATCAAGCAATAATGATATGAAATTTCAATCTCATTTTCAATATTTGGCAATGGTTCAAAATCATTAATTTTTGGAAAATATTTATTTTGAATGATGAGTAGGTTGACGTGTTTTTCCAATTTTTCACCTGTTAACCTACAAGGTAGAACGCTAAAGAATTCATTCTTTTCATTTTGAGTCATCTCCAACATATAAACATTTACACTTATATTATTTAATTTTTCGAATTTATGAATTTTGTTGACTGTCATTGGAAAATCCAAACCCTCTGTATTAAGGACGCGGGTGTAATGTGGATATGATCTAACTCTATCGGAATTTTTTCTGATTGGGTACAAAGCAGCGACTATACACCAATAAAAGCACGCGTTATCATCATTTTTAATGTTAATACATGCTTGTTTCTTTAAAATTTGATTGGGTAGAGGAATGTAGGATGAAGCACCCACCCCAAAGCTATGTTTATTAATACAAATCTCTGAACTGATAATTCTTCTTAATGCCCACCCACTGTCACGTTCTTGAAAATCCTCCATTTTTTGCAAAATTGGTCTACTGATAAAATTGTCAAACCACTCAATCAAATTGGTCCCCATGTCCAAAGTTTGATTTTTTGTGGGAAAATATTTATATTCGAGGTGTTCAACGTTATCTTTGCTAACAACGAATTCACCGCAAAAAGTTGCATTCACTTTTATGGCACTGAACTCTTTCAAAATTTTGTTGATTCTTACCTTAAATAGGAAAAATGAATCACTAAAAAAATCCCCTAGATTCAAGTGTGTTTGGTTGATAATTACCCCAGTCCTTATGCGGGAGTCAAACGATGTTTTCAGGTCCTCCCACTTGACTCGACTACTGCTCTTGTGTCCTCCACCCACATGTGCCTCAAATTTCGACTTGATAAGCATCCGCAATCTTTTCAAATGGCCCAAATTGGCCACCAACCTTTTTCTTAATCCAATGGATAGTCGTGCAGCCATCGCCCTTTGGAAGTCTCGGATGCTTTTATTTATATTCTTCAGCCAACGCTTTTGATCTTCATCGGTACATAGTAGGGGAAATGCCTCTTGGTACTTTGCAACAATGCAACTGCTCAAGGATGCAATTTCTTCAAATAATTTCATGTTGTTGTGATAATTATTGTTTGTAACAGTAGCAGTACTCAACATCTACCAACAACAACTCAATCGTAAATGATGGGGCACCTAGAAACCGCAAGACTATTTATACAATCAACGCGACGTCGGTCGGCTCACCACATTCAATTATTGGCATCTGTCTGCGGTTTTCTTATCAGTAACGAGCGCATTTGAGCTAAATTTAGAACTGTTGATAAGAGTGTGTGTGTGACGTGAAAACCACATGCTGTCTACTGGTGATAAGAAAACTGTAGGTTGAGACTCGTTGTTACTGATAAGAAAACCGCGCATTCGAGCTAAATTTAGAACTGAACGATGATAACACTTACCCACAATATTCAATTTCTTCAAGGCTTGAATCATGAACTGTTCATAAAATGTAATGTCATTCCCCAATCCCCACCCCCCACCAACGGATGACGTCACACCGCCCCGCCCACCGACGGATGACGTCACATCTCGCGCATTCACCATTTCATAGCAAATTTGAGGCCGAACCGCCACAGCTCTAACTACTGCCATTGTTATGGTTTATGATCGGTTATTATATTAAACTTTCTTCCATAGAGATATGGGCGAAAGTATTTCGTCGCCCACACTAGGCACAAGCATTCCTTTTTTATTGTTGAATATTTGGTTTCTGAATCATTCAAGGTTCGAGATGCGTACGCTACGGGACGATCTTGACGAATCTTACCTTCCGATAAGACGGCGCCAATGGCAACATTGCTTGCATCACAAGTTAGATTGAAAGTCTTGGAAAAATCGGGATATTTTAAGATTGGTTCGTTCGTTAAGAGGTTTTTACATTTCTCGAAACAATTGACAAATTTTAGATTATGTTCTAATTTTGAACTTTTTTTGAGACATTTAGTCAAAGGCTTTGTTATTTGGTCGAAATTTGGAATAAATTTTCTGTAATATCCTAGTAATCCCAAGAATCCTTTGATTTGTTTGGTCATTGAAGGAATAAGATTATTTTTTATGATCATTATTTTATCAGGGTTCGGTTTAACACCATCGGGTAATACCACATGTCCTAAATAAGCCACTTCGCGTTTTAAAAAATCACTTTTGTCCATTTGAATTTTGAAGTTTGAATCACCTAGTCTTTGGAAAACTGACCTTAGCCTTTCAAGATGTTTTTGTAATGATGTAGAAAAAACGATAATGTCATCTAGATAAACAAGGCACTCTTCGTTCTGTATGCCGCGTAAGATATTGTCCATAACTAGGGATTCATCAAGCCAAGTAGCTTGACTATTTTCTTAGATACTTGACTTGATTTGAGAACTCAAGCTTTTCCAATTTTTTTACTTGACTTGACTTGATTTATGGTCAGAACTACTTGACTTGACTTGACTTGAAATCAAGTTACTTGCTACTTGATTCCGTGGAATGTACACAGGGGATTCACTGAGCTTACAGCAAGCAGGCACTTGCGTCTAGCCGGCATGTATGTGGGAACATCTATACCGACCTCTTCAACCTCAAATTGAGATTTCATAAATTCAAATTGAGAAAAATCATTTTCAAATTAAAACTTATCAGAATCAAATTACATATTAAACATAGGTACATACTTACCTATTCACACAATGAAAACAAATTAATATTATGTAGACGAGATATAACTATTTTGGGGATTTTTTTTTATCAAGATTAAGATTAATTAGTAAGATATGTGGCGCACATGGAAAGGTTTATTCCAGAATCTTTGAACTAAGTTCACATTCGAATAAGTTAATAAGTGTAATGTATAATGACATATCAAATTCGTTTTTGTGGTACTTACGTATTGTACTTACTTATTATAATATTATGTTACATAATAATATGTATTTTTCCACTGATAGGGCATCAAACCGAAAACTTGAGACAATTATGCAGCTTGGCAATGTTGATCTCGATCGATGCGGTGATATGCGTCATTCCTGCCAATGTCTCCACTGCAACTGTCAGGAACGTAGGTTACTAAGCTCACTTTAGCTTACCTACCGGCCTGCCGCGAAAACAATAACACATATTATTACAATAACTTTCTGTTTTTATTTTTGTTTTTTTGTATTATTACAAGATTTCGTTTGGTTGTTTTATTATTTAATATTTAACAAAGTATGTCCGTTTGTTTTTTTCATATTTTTTTGATAAAAAATTGTTTTTTTATGTACTCAGATTTCTATTCATTTTTTACGTTTGGGCAGTTCAGATTATTGTTATAAAATGCTCATTGTTCTAAATCAAACTCAAGTAGCTTGAATATTTTGGGCTTGATCGTCAAGCTACTTGATGTCTAACTACTTGACTTGACTTGAATTCTAAAAACAGATACTTGACTTGAGATTGACTTGATTTCAAGTCAAGTCAAGTCAAGTAGCTTGAAAATCAAGTTAAACCGTGTATCACTATCCATAAGCCTTTGCAATGTTGCCGGAGCATTTTTGAGTCCAAAAGGCATTCCGGTAAATTCGAAATGTCCTTGTTCTGTACTGAAAGCAGTTTTTGGTGTGTCGCGTTTGTTCATGTCGATTTGGTGGAATCCACTCGCTAAATCGATTGTCGAAAAATATTGACATATTTCGAGTTTGTCAAGTGAGTCTGTGATGTTCGCTAGGGGGTATTTGTCACCTACACTCTTATCATTCAATTTCCTAAAATCTATTACCACTCTAAATTTTTGTTTGCCGGACGCATCGAAATTCGTTTTTCCTTTAAAAAAATCAACTGATTGTTGCTCTTTTATCTGTTTGGGTAACTTAAGACTTTTCTCCCCCTTTCCTACTTTTCTCTTTACAATATCAGGATATAGTTTGTATTAACCTTATGGGTAACTGAGTGACGTCACATGTCTTGCTCATCTAGCCTACGGTCAGACAGAACCAATGTCAATGGTCATGTCATTGTCAATTTTAAGCAACAAAAAAGTTTCTTCGTTTCAACGGTCACATGTAGTATAAGGGTATTATTACTTTCTTCCCCGGTGCTGCACCCTGTAACTTCAAAATAATGCACAGCCACCCTCTTGTTATGTTGAGGAGAACTCTGTAACTAATCTGTAAGTTAATTTTAACCTTTGCTGACTTTTGTAGACTGAAACCACGTTCTTTATATACAGATTCTTCCTGAAGAAGCCCTTAACTTAGGGCGAAAGCTTGAACTAAGATTTAATATACAATACCACTGAGCAAGTCCATATTTATTGCTCCCTCCTCTGAGTGTACGTTGGGGCGATCCCGATAGTTAAAAAAACCTGCTTGTTACCAGTAGCCTCGTTACTGTCCTTTTTCAAAACCTTCACATTACCAATTATCACTTATTTTGACCCCATTCAGTGGCGACATCACAGATTATTATTCGAAGTCGATTTTGGGGCGTAGTTTACGTATCAGCTGTTTAGCTTGGATTTTGTCTTATGATATCAGGACCGGTTTGTGTTTTTTAATGAACTTGGAAAATTGATGTTCTTGGAATTTGGGATGATCAATATAAGAGTATATGATTAATATTCAGTTTCGTCCACCGTTTTGAATCCGGAGTAGTTTTTGGTGAAAATGCTCCGATATTTACGTACTTTTGTTTTTTTTTTGTAATGTGGTGAAGTTATGTTTCCATAGTTTCGTTATGTTTCAATGGATCTTATTGTAAATCATATTAGGTATGTAGGTTCAATGAGGGAGAGGGATGATATGATATATAGTTAATATGTTTTTATAATTTAGTGAAGTTATGTCCGCAAAATTTCGTTATTTCTCAAAGAATTTTATTCAAATTCGGTATACGCGTTCTATTTGGGTTCGGTTGGATTTGATGAGAATACATGTTCGCATAATGTCGTTATCTTTTAAAAAAATGTGTTCAAATTCGTTATGAAGGTTCTATTGGGTATTTAAATGAGAAATTTAAAAAAATTGATTTGGTTAAGTTATGTTTGAATAGTTTTTTAATTTATAGCCACATCATAGTTTCGTTATTTTTAAACAAAATTTATTAAAACTTGGTATGTAGGTTCTATGAGGGATATAGCGGAGAATTGATGCTCTTGGGACTTGGGATGGTCGACATAAGACTTTATGATTAATATTCAGTTTCGCCCACATAACTGAGCCGTTTTGAATCCGGAGAAGTTTTTGGTGAAAATGCTCCGATATTTGATTTTCGGAAAGTATACCTACTTAAAATTAAAAAAAAATGTTGTGATCAAAGTACGAGATAATAGAATATAATAAGGATTTTTTGTTGATAGGCATTGATTATCAGCATTGATTTTACTAACCGATGTTGATAATGTTGTTAACCTACCTCAGAAATATTTTTTATCATTAGAAGACGTACTTTTGTTTTTTTTTGCCAAAGAATTTTAAACAGTTTGAACAATATTTCTATACTAGGCGTGGCCAAAAAAACTATGCATGTCTTATATGTCATTCTAAAATGGGATGCCATTTCTTATTTTTATACCTCCAAAGAATGTTTTAACAAACGTTTGGATGATTTTTAGGGTAAGTAAATTTTGAAAAAAATGATTCAATGAGTTTACTCTCGCATTGTTTTATTATTTTTGCTTAGATCATGTTTGTATATAGGTTCTATTTGAAATTCAATTTGAAAAGTGAAAAAAAACTAATGTGGTAAAGTTATGTTTCCATAGTTTCGTTCTGTTTAAATGGATTGGTTGTGATTAAGTATATTATTATGTAGGTTCTATGAGGGAGGGGAATAGAGTTGATGTATTTTCAATTTACTGAAGTTATGTCCGCATAAATTTGTTATTTCTCAATGAATTTGATTCAAATTCGGTATATAGGTAAATTAGGTATGTAGGTTCTATGGGTTATATAGCGGAGAATTGATGCTCTTGGGATGGTCATTATAAGATTTTATGAATAATATTTAGTTTCGTTCACATGACTCAGCCGTTTTGGTTCCGGAGTAGTTTTTGGTTCAAAATACTCGGGTACTTTATTTTCAGGAAGTACTTAGTTCAATGAAGAAAAACTTTTGTGATTAAAGTAAGAGATAACAAATACATATAATAACGTAATAAACATTTTTTTGCTATTTCGTGATACAATAATTATCAGCATTGGTTTCCTTAACTGATGTTAATAATTTTGTTTGCCTACCTCAGAAATATTTCTTATCATTAGAAGACTTACTTTTGTTTTTTTTTCCGAATAATTTTAAAGATTTAAAAACAAATCTTGGCGTAGACATGGCTAAGAAAGCTATGCATGTCTTATATTTTATTTTAAAATGAAATAGGTGTCATGTGTACTTATACCTACAGGATGTGTTAACAAGGATAAATAGATCATGAAAATAGTATTATTTACCACAATTCTATAATCTCGTCTATAATGATAGCTATTAATCCAGAGGATAGTAACTTTCCGAGGGATTAATAGCCATTATTGCGAAAAGTAGGTATACCCTTCTACTTTATCTACGCCTAAATTATTTATTTGATATTTCAAATTTCCATCCATCTCAATACGAATACAGCAACACTTAATACGCGTTAAACACTGATACCATAGAAAAGCAGTGTGGCTGATTTTTTTGACTTAAATCGGACTTTTTTTATTTAAATCGATTTTTTTGATAAAAATCTCCTTTCATATGTATTGTGTTTTTTTCAATAATAATTTTTCAGATGCATTTTTTCTGAACATGATATTTCATTTCAAGTTTTGACACAACGCAACTTAACCACTGTCAAACTTAAATTGGGTCATATTTAACAAAATCTGTGAAACATAATTGAATAACTCAACTGACAATTAATCATTTCAAAAAAACAAAACCAATAAATAAAGCATCGGTAAGACTGAATTTTTGTATGATTGATGACTTTATTTGATTTTACTCTTCAACAATGCAAGCAGATAAGGGAAAATAAATATTTTTTAAATCACTGATTTAAATCAACGCAACTTTGTAGAAAAGTGAATATAAGATAATGATAATCTTAGCCACTTTTCTATGACGGAAACTTTTGAGTTTGTTGATATCGTCTCCATGGTATTACCATCAACTTCATTTCAAATGGAATCCTCCATTTTTTATTTCATCTTGGAATTCTACATCAAATTCCCAATAATATGATGAGGATACTTTTATGTGTACAGAATGGACGAAAAAAAAGCTACGACCATCAACTTCATGATTCCAACTGGAAACCACCTTTTTTTATTTCTTCTACATCAAATTCCAAGTAAGTTTCATGTACCATGTTTTTAAGCTAATGCACCAACAGTCATCGAGAAATTCACGATTGATCAAATTTAAATAATTTCTGAACAATCGTAAATTTCTCGATAACTGTTATTGGGGTTAGGTTAAGGACGTGGTACATGAAACTTACTTGGAATTTGATGCAGAATTCGTAAATAAAATAAAGAAAGGGTTGCCATTTAAAAAAAATGAAGTTTATGGTCGTAACTTATTTTTTGTTCACTTTGTAAAATTATCATCACTAAATAAACCGCAATCAAAAATGAAAACCGATGTGTCCAAACGTTTTCTCACAAAACAAACCCCTGAAATTTAAATGAACGAGAAACATTCAATTTAGTTTATAATTAAAAAATCTGTACTACCTACATAATAAATTTTCAATTTACATAATATTCATTTGCTTTCAAAAGATTAGGTATTCCACAGTAATAACAAACTAACAAATTATTTAAATAAAAAGATAAAATATTAATCACATTATTTGATACTGTGGTGAGTAGGTTGAAGCAAGAAAAAATAATGTAAATAAGTATTTGTTGTGTTGGTACTAATATACTCTCGAATATATTTACTCATTTCAAATGTAGGCTTAATTTTATTATAAGCATTACACACACAAATCACTGTTTAACAGCAATAGAAAAATAAACCAAAAATACTTAACATAAAAACCTTCAAATTGGCGTTTTTTATTTGAAAATCACTAATGAAATCACGCGGGAACCCTTATGGGAAAAACATCGTCCAACCCAGTAAATGAAATAACGCAAGACAGGCCCTGGAATTCGCGCCACCTTCAAACCACAAAACTCCGAATTTATTCAGATCGGCGTAGCGGACGAGATGCGAGAGAGGAAGGTAGACACGCCTTTTCAAGCCCGTTCGGCTACCTCCCGTCTTACCGCCGGACCCCTGTTTTAATCGAAAGACCGGAACGCTGAGCCTTAATAGAATGTTTAATCTCGTTTAAGAATGTAAGAGAGGGGTTCTCATTATAAAAGATATCGCTGAACTCTTGACATAAGTTTAAGATTTTAGCTCTTTCTTCTGGATTCAAATAGTCTGTTCTGGTAGGTAGGTATTTTTAGGTAGGGTGAGATTATTTCGCCATTTTGAATGTCCGTTTTTATTTTCACAACTTGTTTGGTTCGGGGAGAAAAAGTGATATTTTTCAATTCATTATTGGTTTTGTGTAATTGTAATTTAATTTTTGCACTGGGCGTAACTTAGTAGCCTTTGTCGTAGTGTATGTTTGCTTGAAGTGCTTTTAAATTATTTTATCCTATTAGGCCGTCGAATACGTTATGAAATTCAAAAAGATGGAATTTTAGGCTTTTATTTTTGTTTAAATTGAATAATTTTGATGTGGGTATTTGGGCACTGTATTTGTGAGCAGATTGCTGAAAAATGGTGGAAACGATAAATTGGTCGGAAGAAATAGTATTTGGGTAGAATTTGTTAGCTAATTCAGATTTTGTGGAGCCACTATCAATCAAGAATTTCAATCCATTTTCGGTAAATTTTATTCACGAAAGCTCACTTTTATTTACATGGTTGTAAGAAATTGATTTTGTTGTTAGGTTGCGTTCGTGGGTAACGAAGCTTCCTGAAAATTTTCATTTTTGACGTCAGCTAAATCTTCGCTTTCAAAGTTATCAGAATTTTGTGAAACTTGACCGTAATTTATTTCTTGTGAATCGTCAGTGTAAACATTTTCACATGGTTCTGAATACCCTGAATTACTTGGTTCATTTGCGTAGTCAGCATTTATTTCAGTATGATACAATTCTTCTGAAATAAAATTTGAAGGTTGAGTTCTTTTGAAGAAATTTTGGGTATTCTTGTTGTTATTATTATTAAATCTTTGTAAATTAGAGGTATTTCGAGTTGTGATACTCATTGGTTCTGGTTTTGATTCGGCCTAAAAACACTAACGTTTTGATTTGGTCTTCCAAAAACTTGGGAGTTGCTGGAAAATCTCTGTGGAGGTCATTCAAAGTTAGGCCATATCTTAACTGGTTGAGATGGAAAAGAAGATCTTTGATGGTTGAAATTATGATTAGGTCTTACAAAATTGGTATTATTATTATTGAATTGTCTTTGATTTCTATGACTTGGTTGAGAAGTATTTTTAAAGTAGTGTACGTTGTTTTCATCGGTCACGAACTGTAATGCTTCAGACAAATCTCTGGGACGCATACAACGTATTGTCGTGGCCAGTTGTTCTTTTAGACCTGAGACGAAAGTTTTAAGGGCTAAGCTATTATATAGATTTTTTTTTAGGGCTTTAGAAACATCTTCTTCGTGTAGGTCGACGTATGAACATAGGAGGTTTAAAATGTGCAAGATACGATCGTAGAATTGACTTGGTTTTTTATTATTTTGTTGCCGTAACATGACAAGGTCTCTATTGAGGCAAGCCTCATTTCTCTGATCGGCGAAATGTCTACGTAAAATTAATTCCAATTGTTCCAATTCCAAGTGGTAACATGAATAGTTCCTTAAACTAGTTTAGCATTTCACGTTAATTTGCCAATTATAAAATTGACGATATACACATTCTGAAAATTATCGGGCTCATTTGCTTTATAAAAAGAATATATTAGAGACTGACAGACCGCAAGATATCTATTGAGATCGTTTGGATTTCCGTCAAATTGTGGGACGCAATTTAAGTACTCTGGTTTGAATTGAGGGGGCATAATTTCAGCTGAATTATCAACATTTAAATCAATGTTATTTGATTGAGAATGCACTTCCAATGAATTAGGAGAAGAAGCGGAGTCAGTTGAAGCCAGTTTCAAATTCGATAAATTTTTTATAATATCGTCTAAGTCGGACATAAACTCAATTGAACTAAACACTCACATGAAAAAGATAGCTTCAAGCATTATAAGGTCCAGGGTTCAGGCAGCACTGTAGTCTTCCCAAACTTGGCTGGTCCTTGCGAGACAAGACGATGATGGCACTTATCTCCGATCACTTGAAGATGACAGATTCTGGACGATTGGGATAATCCAGATTTTGAACCCACTCTGACACTCCGAATGGACTGTTTGTTGGATCACTATCACACATCACTCAAAATATATACGAAACTTGAATGGGAGCCAATGTGAATATATTTTTAGGCAACCAGTTAATCAAGTCGGATTTGTTTAGAGGACTACCCGTTGGATGGCGCTAGAGACGGAGGTTTTCCTTAACAACGGTTGCCATAAATAACCAATCCCTAACCCTAGACCAAGATAAATATACAAGAGGTTGCCTCACTTCGCCTGAGGTAAAGACGGAAGGGCGGAAATATGACGTCATTTGTGGATAGCGGTCTGAAACAGTCCGCGTTCTGACATTTGAGTGTCATTCCTGTCATGCAATTGCATCGGACTGCATCATGTCGTGTCATGTGTCATTCGATCAATGATTGATAAAACGTTGAATTTCTTGCTAATTTTATCATTTAAATCGAAATAAAATATTATTAAAGGTGTAAAATTATCTTTTGGGACATTATTATAGTATATTATTGGTCAAGGAAGCGAAAATACTGTTCCAAATGTGAGTATTTTCTATATGTATATTCAAAACATCAACCCTCAGATTTCCACAACTTTTTAACTATTATTTTATATTAGTCCTGCGTAAATATACTGAGAAATCCACTTTCGAAATATAATGAAAGCTAAATTTAGGTAGAATAGAATAAACAGTTGAACACATGTAAACAAACTCTATTATGATCATTTCTAGACACACCTACCTTCAAAACACTATATTTGATAGACAAATCCAAGGATAAGACACTTATAAACAGTTTTCAAAACGTAAATGGATGATTTCACAAAAGAAAAACCATCGACAGCAAAAAATCTCTCGTCCACCTGGAAATAGATAGTGAGTTTATGATATTCATGAATGACATTCTTGATTTTATGATGGAATGGTTCGAGAAATGGTCGCAGTGGCGCTACAGTAGACATAAATGACGTCATGACCGTAAAAGTGAGGCAACCTGTTATATAGAAACCTTGACCCTAGACGTCATTGTCATTCCACGTGTAATTTGAATTTTGTGGCGAATGTTTCTGATTTTCAGTACCTAGATCATCTTGGAATTTGTGTTTGAACCTTGGATTGGACTATAATGTAAGCTTATCGTGAGTTCTTTGAGAAATGTATCGTCCCCTGGATGTGTGGATATTTTCAACAAAACACATCCTTTCCAATAAAAGTTCTTCCACTGTTTTAGAAAAATTGGTTCAGCATGTTGAAAAACCGATTTTGAACAACAAAAATGAAGCACAACTGGGTATACAAGTCCTTAATTTGGTGGTTTTGCATTTCATAGACCCAACATTCGAAATTTAATTTAAATATTGATTCACATGGCTTATCAAAAGTTATAAACTGAAAAATATGCATAGGTTGTATTTGTCCAGGAGTCCAGGACATATATTTTAGACATTATAAAATGAACGTTTTTGAAAACTAGTTATGCATTTTTTCAGAATAGCTTTTGATATACCTGCTCGCAGACTCTGATAAATAGAAAAGTAAAAGTAGAATCGCTACGTTTCGATTCTACTCGAAACTGATAGAATCGCTTTTTGGTACTCTCATCAAATGCCTTCAAAAGTAGAAACGAAATTCGACCATTTCTGGAAATACTTGGGAATTTTTGTGTTGAAACACTCTCACTCCGCAATACAATTCGACCAAGTAGGTTTAATCGCTTCGTTTCTATTTTACAGGGTTATGAAGGAAAAAAAGGATTACGGTAGAAAACTCCATGAGAGTGCCAATTTTCTATCGAGACGTCACTTTTCCATGCGATAATACTTTTCTACTTATCAGAGTCCCACTGCATGTGATAAATATTTGGATTATAATTTCGAACGTGGTATAAATCCCATTTTATCCAATAGATGGCTCCACGGTATGCAATAAAAACAGATTTCTTTACGTTTTTGAGAAAAAAAAGTCAAAAGTACGAGGACTACCCGTTGTAGGGCGCTGGCGAATTTCATTTCAAACTATAGTATGAGAGTTTCCTATATTTTGAGTGATATGTGATCACTATCCGGTCGATTCAAAAGTCTTGGTTTCCAAAAAAAATATCCTATCGACTGCGACAGTTAACAAGTCGATTGACGAGCGAACGTTTCAAAAAACTTTTATTTCTCAAAATTACAACTTGAAACCCGACATAAAATATTATTCGTAATGTACAATAAATTTCAACTGACTTGCTGTAGTTTTGTTTAGGCGAAGCCTATATAAACTTAAATAGCTGAGTTGACAAGTAATATGATGGTTGAGGGAAAAGTGGGACCATAACTTGTATTATTATTAACATCATGTTGAAACTTCATATTAACAATCTTGAATGAAGTTGATTGAGCACATGTATCGTTGTTTTTTAAAATTCAATCCCTAAGGGGGACAAAGTCGAGCTCAAAGGAGATGGGGTATACAACAATTGTTGACCTCGTATTTCAGAACCAATTCGAGGGCAAGGTAGAATAACGTATTCTTGGTCACATCCTTGATGGTGTGGAAGGAGTGGGGGAGTGAAAATCATGAATCAGTAGAAATAGCTATTTGTGTATTAAGAGCGCAAAGTGATACATTGCCGCTCTGAGCAAGGAGATGAACGTGCGACGCGTAGCGGAGCGCGGCTACCTTGCGAGAGCGGCAATCTCACTTTGCCCTCGAATTACACACAAGATTTTTTCTACAACCGCAGATTTTAGAAAAACATGAGTTGTATTGAAACAGATATTTTTATTTTCGATGACGATCTTCGAATACGCGTTGTTCATGAAACTGTTGACATAATCTGTTAAATGCTGTTCAGTAATTTAGATTGGGAGAAGTTGACAAAAGGGGTGACATCTAGTAACGCATTTTGAACTTGCATAGCGGTGAACAACAACAAACATTTGGTTATAATTAACCCTACTTGTATTTCTCAGTTTTAATTTCATTATCATTTCATAAAAGAAGTGTTCTTAGTGATACATCTTTAATCCATTATGTCGTTCAATGTCCACTGTGCTGTCAAATGTCGCAGAAACTTTTGACATTTTTCTAATATGGTTTCCATATTCAGCGAGCGACAAAGTAGACTTCGCGGAAAAGTGACACTTTGCGCTTTCTTTTTGATGCGCAAACATGGTACTTTGCGCTCGGTTGTAGAAAAATTGTATTTTTGGTCACATCGACTTCAAACTCCATATTAATAATCTTGCATGAAATAAATGAAACATGTGTTTCATCGTTTTTCAAAATTCAACCCTTAAAGGAGTAAACGGGGTGAGGGTGTGAAAAATCATAAATCAATTGAAAAAATTATATATTTTTGGTCACATCGAATTAAAACTTCATTATGGTGATCTTGGATAAAATTGACAAATCACGTGTTTCGTCGTTTTCCAAGTTTATGAGTGTAGATTTCAACGTTATTCGATAACATTCTTACAATTGCGAGCGAAGCCGTGACGAGTACTGCTAGTAGAGTATAGTAGGATTAGTGGGATGATCACTTTTGTGAATGAACATGTGTCCGCAAACGTATCTTTGAGAAAATGATGATCTCTATTGTTTTGTTCGTAGATTCGAAACGCCTCAAGTGATTTTGACATTTTCAGAGTTTTTTTCTTTTTATGCAACAAAGCGCAGAAGAGAAGTTGTTGTATATTTTTCTTCGAGCTTGAATTTTCTTGACATTACATTGACTTCTATTTTTATTTCGAAAACGATGCATCAAAAAAAAAACTCAGGTCACCTTTTTTGTTTAAGATTGTACCACTATTTTGAAAAAAAAAATAGAACCGCTCTACATCAGTGTGACCCATTTGTTTTCGGGTCGTCCTGAAAACAAGTTCATCAGTTGACCGATCTGGTTCGATTTTCTTTAAAAATGTGGAGCTTGACAAACTGTATCTTCTATCTTCTCACCAAAAATGACCTCGCTCATACAAAATCCAAGGTATAATTTGTCAGTTCCCAGGTGCAAAATTTTGATAAACCATACATTAGCGATTTTTTCAGAAAAAATGTTTGCACGACATGTGATTCGGCATCTCTCATCCTATACCAAATCTCACCGAAAAATTATTATTATTTTTATAAATCGACGCCTGTCACTTTATAATGGGTGTTTTTTTTAGAGGTTTAGAACTTTAAAATGAAATAGAACCCAAGAGAGTTAAGTTAACGTCAATGGTTTTGAATTTATTGTGAAGAATATTTTATGCCATTTGTGCTTAAATATGATTTGAGGCATATGGGCGCCGCGGCTGGTCCGTATAAAGAGCAATCTGTAAGGCCAATTATAAAACACTTCTTCCAACAACATAGCCCATAACGGAGCGAATGTTGCCTTTCAGCTGATCCAACGTTGTTAATTTATCAGAATAGACTAGCAACATCACTTATCCCCACAGAAAGTAGTCCATGGGTGAGATATCACACGACCGTGGACTTGAAAAAAAAGGAAGTGAAAAGGTGTATTGAAGAGAATGGTGGCAGTACCAGAATTCAGTTGTTTTTTTCATGATCAACTGTGAAGTTTTGAAAACAAATAAATAATCATTTTTTTTTCTCGAAAGAGTAACTACTTGAAACTTTCTGATAAAAATTGGTATAGGTCCGTTTTGAGGGATGTCAAATCAAGTGGCGTGCAAAGGCTGTAAGACATACTTCTCACTAAGTTGGAACCATATGGAAAACTTTTTTATTGTTTATTTTAGGAGAAAAAGTTATTCTTCATGAAAAGTTCTGTATGTTCTAGAATCTAAAATACAATCTACAGATATCAATTTTGTGCAGTCATTTACGAGGTTTGGGTTACCTTCATTTTTGAAAATATCAAAAATTATTATTGAAAAAAGTTAACCTGAACTTGAAACCACCTTTAAATATGCAACCACACCATCTTACAATTTTCACTAATTTATCTTCATTTTGAATTGTAAATGAAGATTTGTCTCTTGTGATAATCAAAAACGCGATAACATTTTCGTTTCTCAATTTTGTCTGAAGATTTGGCGATTCAAACACGTGATGAATGCATATTATTATGCATTTGATGTCAATAAGACAATGCATACAAAAAAATCTTTTCAAAATAAATGAGTGTAATACCATATTTAAACATGGGCTTCAGTTCTTATCATTTTTTTCAATAACAATTTTCGATATTGTCAAAAATAAAGGTACTTTACTCTTGGGCGGAATCAATATTTTTTGACAAACCTCGTATACGACTGAAAAAAATTGATATCAGATGATTATATTTCGAATTTTAGAATTATTAAGTATAACTTTTTCTCCTAAGATAAATATTAAAAAAGTGTTCCATATGGTTCCAACTTAGTAAGACATACTGTATACCCGGTGGTGCAAACAAGATGGGATGGACGCTTGTGGACAAATGGTTAAGAATTGGAATAATTTTTTTTTGTATATCATAGTTGATCAAAAAGGCTATGTTTTGAAAATATAACTATAGTACAGGGTGTCCCAAAAATTTGTGGCAAACTAAACTTGTTGTTTTTTTGAAGGGAACACTCTGTATATAAGAATTCTGACTATTTCTCCAATCTCGTATGATCATTTTCATCTAAGAGCTGGTGAATTTTTTCCAGTAAAAAGTTGCTGATGAACAAATTCTTGCTTAAACTGTGTAGCCTTATGCCCCGTGATCAAAAACCATTGTCTGGCAGCATATAATGCGGAAAGTTTGGCGTTAACGTAACTAATTAGGCATTACAAAAATCTTGAAATCCGGAATACTTGCCGATGGTCCATTTTTGAGGTATATCAGTAGGTAAGTACTAATAAGGCTGTAACAATGTCAGACGATTTTCGCAGATTTGAGACCCTGCCAGACGCCTTCAAAGTACAAAAAAATTATCAGTTTTCGAAAAACTTGCCATAACTTGTTCTTTTTTCAAAGCGGTTTCTCCAGAAAAGTGGTCGAAATAGTTATTGATCATACTAAAAGTCGCCACGTCTAGGAGAACAGCCAAAGTCAGGGGGGCTCTTGAAAGGCCCTACTTTTCGATCTTTCGCCTATATCTCGAAAACGATGCATCGCATAAGAAAGTTCTTACGCACAAGGAGAAAGCCTATAAAATCATCTACAACGTTTGTATACAGGGTGGTGCAACCAAGATGAGGTGAACGATTGTGGGAAAATGGAGAAGACTTTGGATAATTTTTTTTTGTACATTTTAGCTAGTCAAAAAGGCTATGTTTTAAAAACGACTGCCAGTGTCCCCATAATTGGCTCTCTGACTGTTCAATTGTCATTCTACATCACATTTGCTAACTTCGTGTAGATTTTGAGCCTTTAGAAAACAGTTTAGGGAACTTGAATAATATAACATCTTTGAGAGCGTCCCATATGCATAGAAGTTATACTAAAGAAACATACAATCAAAATGATGATATCTGTTATACAAATTTCAGTACAATTCAATAAACAAAAAATAACAACCACAGCTCTAGGCGCCAAATTTATTTTTACTGATTCACGTTAAGTTGTGCACATTCCTCCTTGTTATTTGATGCATGTAATCTTGTGTGTACCTATCATAGAAACTCTGTTAAGTAATTTTTTCCTGTAAAGGGGCGCTTGATGTTAATGTTGTGTGCTCCGTATGCGGACTATGAAATGTATATTAGAAGAGGTTGAATCAAGCAAAAAAAAATAAAATAAAATCACATCATTATACAAGGTATCCACGAACAATCGTTAAACAATGACAGTGGTGGAAAAGTTTTTTTTCTCATGCACATAGGTCCGAAAATGTTTTTTTCATTTTTTATTATTTAATACAGCGCTGCGCGTTCTCAATGCAGAAATTTGTACATTTCTTGGAAAAGGTTGCATCTAGCGTCGTTGAGGAAGTAAACCTTTCCACAAAAAAGATGTAAAAATAATATTTATTCATGAAAATTCTCAGAGGTTTGCAGTCAAAAAAGTTAAGGCAAATTAAATGAAATAATAATAGTGTACCTACATAGCGCCCTCCAACCGCTACGTCAAAGTTGGCACCTAATCATAACCTTTCACTCCAAGAAAACCCTCCGCCCACCGTACCAGATTGTGTGCAAACATATTGAAAAAAATCGAAAATAAAATTTCCGAACCAATATGAAAAAAAAACATGTTTTATCTGATTATTTAGAGGAAAAAAATAGTACGCCCTGTGCCCCTGTGTAGCTCCCAGTAACAAAATACACGCGATTAACAACGTCATCAGTCATCACAATCAGAACAAAACCTACCTACAAATCAGCGCTCTACTTTAAACGCCTATCTAAGTCTAATTTTCTAGTTCTAAAATCTAAACTTCTATACGCAGAACTATTTTAGTCTATTTAGAAGTTTTGGACCGATCAAAAACCTGTTGTGCTTTTGAACATCAGTTGCTACATACGTCTTGAGGACGTTTGTTTTTTTTGTATTGACCCACCTATAAAAACACATTTTTTATCCAAGTATTGTTTTAACTAATAAATATACTATAAAACACGTTTCTTACGTTATATTGATAACAATGACATAAATCTCGCTTTTCAAGAGGTGTCTTATTGTGCTTAAAAGGAATAATAAAATTATATCGATAGGTGGGAAAAGGGCTGTAAGACTAGTCAACTAGTATTAAACCGCATATTGTATGTGAGGTTTTATGAGTACTTTATCGTTCACTTAAATGTTGCACGAAGGTTTTATAACAAGCTTTAAAATAAGCCGTAATGGGCCCTCAGGGTTGTAAGGAGGTTGTATCGTTGTTTTAATGATATCTTCATAACTGATTGGCTTCAAGGAGGTTCTATGAAATAGGCCGTAGCAACCTCGTGTAGGTATTGATAAAACTAAAAATGTTTCTTGGGTGGCTTCATGACCATACAATTTTATTAACTGAGTAAATAATGATGAAACTTTGTATTCGCGGGTGATTTCTGAAAAAACTATTGATCAAAAGGGTATGATTTATGGTGTTTTAGGAAAGCTAATGATGCTATCTTCAAGATGGAGATATAATATACGCGCTGTTTCATTTGAAAAAATTGTGTACAGGTCGTGTTTGCGAAACTTGACCACCCTGTATAATTACAAATAATTTTATTCAAATGTTGCCTTGCTGTACACTCTGCCTGGTTTTAAACTGGATCAGTTGTAACGAATTCAAAACAGGGCGATGCGGGTGATTTTGAAGACGAACAGATATACACCAATAAGAATTATGTTGAGTAGTTTGGATATGTTGTCGGTAAAGCAAAAGGTTGTGTTTAATGTATATTTGTTTGTATTTAAAATTCGAAACAACTTGGTACCTGGATATATTTGTGATAAGGTTAAAATTTTTAAGGATGTACATTGTTACTTTACAAGAAACTGTGATGATTTCATTTTTAATGAGAAATGTCAGTCTGGTCAAATGCTTAATTCGGTCTTGTATAGAGGACTCTATGATTTTAATAAGTTACCTTCAATTTTGAAAACCTGTGATAACATGAATGTATTTAAGACACACCTTCGCCAATATGTGATGTCTAATTTTTAATAAACCTTTTTGTTATATACACTAATTTTAATTCTGTTTATACATTATTCTTTCAATACAAATATTATTTATATATTTTTTCAAATTTTAGACTAGTTGATTTATTGTATACTATTATGTATTTGAGTAGCCAAGTGCTAAATAAACATATTATTATTATTATAAAATGTATGTGATCATTGTGTTCAAGGATAAGTGATGTTTCAAGGGTCAGTTGGATTTTCGATACTTTTTTCATTTTGCCTGAAAAATAGCCCAACTATGAGTCATTTTTCAACTTTGATCGCCTACCATTCCTTTGTTATAAGTTCTAGACCCAACAAACCTTATATCAAAGTGATCGTACGAGATAGAAGAGATAATCAGATTTCCAATATACAGGGATTTCCATTTAAAAAAATACAATTTTAGTCTGCCACACATTTTTTGAGACACCCTGTACTATGGCTATATTTTTGAAACATAGCCTTTTTGATTAACTATAATATACGAAAAAAAAATTATGCAAATTCCTCACCATTTTTCCACAATCATCCACCCCATCTTAGTTGCATCACCCTTTATAACACTTTCTTGAATTAGCAACCATTTGTGAGCTACGTGCTCATAAATGGATTTTTTTTCAGTGTCAAAATTATGTCAATAATCAAAGAAATTAATCTTTTTCATTTCTTCCGACGGAAATTCACGCAGGCACTGTAAGCGTTTGAGGTATTACGGTTTTTATTCTTTTTATTTAGGTTTTAGGCTGCGATTATAATCCTGCCTTTTTTCGCAAAGGTAAAAGTAGGCCGTTCAAACGTTCACTGACATCTGAAGAATTCCAGAAAGCATTCATTGGATTGGGCAATTTGAAAAAAGTGCAGTTTTGCAAACCCTTGAACGATTCGTCCGCGAAGGTATGGTGTCGAGCAAGGAAGAAAGGAAGGAAGTAAACACCGCAAGTTATCTTTTTTTGAAAGCCTTTCATAGTCCCGAGCAAAATGAAATTTTTTACGTGAAATGTAAAAGTTTTGACGCAACATCCATACCACCCTGTCAAAAACAACTTGAACAACACTCACGGAGGTCACACTACATCAGCAGTATATGGCAATATGCACACAGACAAAATCTTCTAGTCTAGCAGGGGTTTATCCTCGACAAAATAGTCTGGCATGTTATACTAGTCCAGTAGTAACCATATACATGAGACCTTGCGTTAGATCCGGTAGTTCTGATATTTTGCTGACTTGTTTATGATGCTGGCCCAATGTATAATCAAAGTTCTCGACCTTGAACCCAGAAGAACTAAGTTTTCGATTAAAACTATGAAACACTTTTTTGGAGTGGACTAGATTTCCTACAATTTGAGATCAGAATGGTCTCTGTAGACCTGATAGTTTACAAGATACGGCTTTTCGGAATTTATTGTAATTTTTTCACACTTGGAAATGTTTACATAATAGAACAACATTATATTATTATGGTGCCTACCATGAAGGTGTCTCAAGGCTAGTTACCATACACATGCATTATTCTGTGGGAATTTGGACCTTCTAGACCTATTTACTTCGGAAAATTCACGCCGTGCTAATTCCGAAAAAAAAGAAGAATTATGCATAATTATTTTAATTTCAATAAAAAAAGTTAATCGAATACATGTTTAAAATCAACTGAGAGTAAATTTTGTCCGCTTTGAAGGACCCGCTTGAGTCTCGTCGGTCTCCCTACTCAAAACATATCTGCAGTAGCAGAGCTCAACTTAACCCTAAGATGTTCAAAAAGAAAGAGTAAAAATGGACGCAGACTCTTTCCAGGTAGATATAATGTTGTTTTATTACCACAGAATAGGTTAAGATAGTCGCTTATTTAAACATTTTCAAGTTCGAAAATATAACGCTTAATTTTGGAAAGATGTTTCTCAAAAACTATTGAGTCAGAGACGGTTCTGACCTCAAATTGTAGCAAACCTAGTCTACTTCAAAAAAGTATTTCATAGTTATATGATCGAAAACTTAGTCGTGCAGGGTTAAGATTTACAAAAACTGGATAAAGAGTAGAAATGTTGAGTTTATTTTGGAATTTGACAATGTTGCGATCAGCGCTCGAGGTCGAAAACTTGGATTATTCATCGAGCCAAAATCATAAACCAGTCAGCAAAAAATCAGAACTACCGGATCAAACGCAAGGTACCCCTTCGAAAATTGATATTTTTTTTTGTATTTCGAGGGCGTCTGGCAGGGCCTTGAACCCGCGAAATTCATCTGCCATTGTTACATCCTTGTTGAAAGGACTCAAAGTTATATGCTATTTTTTGGCGAAATGGTAAAAAGTATCTCAAACCAACTGACCCATAAAACATAACTTATCCATGAACACAATAATCACATACATTTTGAATAAAATTATTTGTTATTATACATGGTGGTCAAGTTTTGCAAACACGACCTGTACACAATTTTTTCAAATCGAACACCCTGTATATTATATTTCCATCTTGAAGATAACATCATTAGCTTTCAAAAAAAATCATACATCATACCTTTCTGATCAATAGTTTTTTCAGAAATCACCCGCGAATACAAAGTTTCATCATTATTTACTCAGTTTATAAAATTATGTTGTTGTGAAGCCATGACAATATCACGAATGAAACAAAGTACTGATAACTAGTCAAAGCTACTACGTAAAATCACCGAACAAATAACAATAAGAAGGATCACTCTGTCAAGCGCGCGAAACCGACCCGAGGAGTGCCGGAATTCCCAACACCATGCCCCGTCCATCCGGTCCGAGAATGCCAATCTGTTCAACGACCGACGTTATCGGTTTCTTATGAGAAGCGCTGTTAACTCGTGATTGTCAAGTAACGGGCAAGTCTGTTCTGTGCTACGAAAACGATGTGCTCCTGAATGGCTCGGCGGGCTGTCTCTTTATGCTGCTACACAATAGAGTGAGCCCTCTTATTGTTATTTGTTCAGTGGCATAGTCAATCATAATTCATTATTCTCAAGTCGTGTCGGTGCCCCAACACTTTGAATTAAAAAGAAAACTTCTGGATACCTACTTGCTAATTGATTGCTTAATTGATCAATTGCTTATTAATGAATTAATTAATTAGTCAATTATTTGGAAACTTTGTATTCGCGGGTGATTTCCGAAAAAACTGTCAATCAGAAAGGTATGATGTATGGTGTTTTGTGAAAGCTAATGACATGGAAATATAATATACAGGGTGTTCTATTTGAAACAATTGTGTACAGGTCGTGTTTGTAGAACTTCACCACTCGGTATAATAACAAATGATTTTATTATAAAAGTGTATGTGATTATTGTGTTCAAAGATGAGTAATGTTTTATGGGTCAGTCAGTTTTACAATACTTTTTTCTATTTCGCTTAAAAGAGGGCCCAACTATGTGTCCTTTCTCAACTTTGATCGCCTCCCATTTTTTTATTATAAGTTTTAGACCCAACAAACCCCATATCAAAATGATCGTACAAGATGAAGGAAATGATTAGAATTCTCACATACAGGGTGTTCTATAAAAAAAATACAAGTTTAGTTAGCCACAATCTTTTTTTTATAAATAAAGCCATAGTTCAGGGGTGTACTAAAGCGAAAATATTGAGTTGTTCGATAATGTGTATCAAAATTTTCAAATCTTTCTGATTCAAATCCATCATTTACATACATACATCATAACAAACCCGAACTTTTTACTTGAATGACATGTCACTGTCGTATTGTTTTGTCAAAACACTGCCCAATTTTTTAAACATTTCTATGAGTATTACCAGTTTTTTCTCGAATCAGCTGTACACGGTGATTCATTTTCAGCGACAGGGTACTAGTTACTCGTGAACCATTCATCATAGAGGCCCTTGAAAAAAATCTTTTAAGTAATGTGCCCAAGAGAAAATGCTGGAAATATATTTCAAGTTTCTAGGATCTCCTCATTGAACTCCTAAAAAAGAATATGGAAATAGATTTGGGACGGTATTCTCTACAAAATTGCCCTCGACACTTCTTTATTACTTGTGAAATAAGACAGCTACTTGATGTAACTAAATTCCCTATAACTTCAGAATTCCTAAACCGATTTGACTGTTCTTTGATTCGTTTTGAAGAGAAAGATCTGGTCTTTTTGGTGCATGTGCTTGAAACCAGTTTTATTCGCCAAAGCAAACCACACAACATACTTTGTCAATCTCAAAACTGTTTTTGAGGTTTTCTTCGAAATTTTCAAATGCAAATCCACTAAATAGATACATGTATCGTGTTATTTGGAATTTTCATTAAGATAATTTTTGTATATCTTTTGAAATAGAAAAGTTATGAAGACTTCTTCAGGAATCCTAAAAGAAATACTTCTGGAACTGCCCTCTAAATTGGATTATGTCAAAAAGATGGACTTCAGATTGGTTCTGATTCGCGTAAGATAACATGTTCTTGAGTTATTGTCAAAAAGAAAAACCTATAAATGGGAATATCATCTATTTTTCCTATCATATTTTACGAGCACTTCGAACAGCTGTCAAGTCGATCAACGTGCGTCACAAGTCACAAAAAATACGATTAATCAGTAAAAATCTTATACCAAAAATATTTAAAAAAAAATGAAATTAACACAAAAAAAAACATAAAAACCATGTAAAGGCTCAAAATCCTCACCGTCATCGGGTCATTGGCAAGGCACCCCTATTTTTTTGACATTTTCAAGTTTACAGGGGTTGTGAAAAGTATTCCTAGAGAGATTTCTGAAGTTCCCATAACTCTTCTATTTCAAAAGATTTAGAAACATTATCTGTATGGAAGTTTCAGGAGATTTTCCAAATGACATAATAGAGGCATCTATTGGATGGGTTTTGATTTGAAAATTTCTTAAAAACTTCCAAAATAGTCTTGACTTCATAATTAATGATGTAAAGAGCACAACGCAAAAAGGATGAATGTCATTTTTTTTTCCAAACCGAGATAATGTTTGTAATCTATAGCTCAGTACCGTAAGAACCACCTATTAGGTTAGGTCGTTTTGTGCAAAAAGATTATAGTTCAGCTGTTATAATGCTATATGATAATCATCTACTTTGCAAAAAGGATGAGCATCAGTCCGAGCCCGACCAACGTAAAAAGGATAAAAATCATTCCTGGTGCACATGACGGATTTCACTCAGGCTTGGTTTCATATATACGTATAAAACTACAGGGTTAGGAGAAATTACCAGAACGGTCGATTATTTCACAAGATACATGAGTGTGAAAGAACTGTCTCATATGAAAGTTGTGGGACTTTCAAAAATCTACATATCATGATTTGGAATATACAGAGTCTGGCATAAAGTCATTGAAGATCAAAGTTGCGTTTTTTCAAATGCAACCCCCTGTATATTGATGAATATTTTGATTCACCCTTCAATTTTGAGCAAAAATTGTGATACACATTTTGTTCCTAGATTAAACTTTTATCAAGATATCGCGATTTGAAAATGACATTTTTGAACTTTTGAAATACTATAAAACTCAAACGGTTCAAGATAGAGAAAAATGGTATACACTTTTTTACCGTAACTTTTCAAGAACTATTCTATTATTTGAAAAGAAAGTACTGTCAACTGTAATTTTTTTTACAAATTTTTGCATTCTTTGACAATTGATTGAATGTCCTTGAGAAGCTCTTCAAAAGTTAAGACTTGAAAGTGCAGACCGTTTTTCTCTTTCTCAAACCGTTTGGGTTTTATAGCATGTCAAAAATGCAAAAATGTCATTTATAAAACCACTTTCGTCCTTCAAAGCCTGATGTTTTACTAAAGTGGCAAAAAACCCATTTTACCTATTTGGCATGTGAAGTTTATCAAGACACCCTGGAAAATAAATTACTAATTCTTTCGATTTGGCATTGTTGGTATTTTTTGAATAAGTCATTTTCGAAATGCAGTATAGACATTGGCGCGTCACGCCAAACTACAAATCAAAAAATCAAGAGCCATGACAGGCGTAAAAACTGCAGCCCAACTTTAATTTGGTCGGCTAATGCTCGGCACATTGGAAATATACCTACCTATAAAACCATAGACTTAAAATAACAAGACAAGTAACAAAACAAATATTGCTAACCCCAACATCTCCCTCATGAAGCTATTTACTTTATTCCAGCGCCGTTCTCATGTGCTCTTAATGTTCTAGAGCTTTATGAAAAATACCGGCAAAAATAATTTAATTCAACTACCAAATCATCAATCTTACACACCTATAATTCCGTATTCTCATTTTTCCGTCACTCTCATTTTTCCGTCACAATTGACTTTTCTGTCGTTTAAAAACATTGTTGAAGGTGAACATTTGTATTAAGCTCTACATTTCATGATGAAATATGGCAACATCCGGTCGCAACTTTGAGGACGGACCGGCTGACGCATTGTTTACAAACGTCCGCTTAAGTGAGGTCAATGCGTTTATAGTTTGCTTATTTCTCAATTATTCAGAAAAAGTCTTGCTCTGTCTGTTCTGAATTGCGGGATTTAGTGTATAATTGATAAACAGTGCCTAAAAAGTGTGTAGTGTGTGGCCAGAGAAAAAAAAAAACAGGCGAAAATCGGGCGTTTCACCGGTAAGTAAACAAAAACAAAACTGGCCTATCATCATTGTTTTGGGACCAAAACATTCAATGCTAAAGGTATAGGCGTCACGTGTCTTGTTATTTCAAGTCTATGTATAAAACCATATTATTATACAGACCGCATTATGTCTGTTTATAGTTTTATAGGTATATGCTTGGTTTCGTCTCTCGTTTTCTTCAGTTGGTTGTCATGAAATGCATGTAGTATCAATCGTGTTTTAGTGTATTTATATCAATGAGTGTCATTGTTATGAATTAAACAATTATAGTTCATTGGAATGAAAACATTAAAAAACCAGTTATCTATGTTATCACTTAAGACAATGATTAAGGAAAATATGGGTTAGGGTAAGGTCCTTGAAAATTACTGCATACATTTTTACCAGTGCTCTAATCTTTAAATTTGCTCTAGCCAAAAACTTGGTTTTACTGACCGTCATCCGTTTTGCATCGTGGTCTTCATGTGTGGTCGGCTTAAGGAAATTGAATTGATCTCAAGCACATGCAATGGGAAGTGCAGCTTCATCTCTTCAAAACGACCCAAGGAACAGTCAAATCGGTCAAGGGATTTTGAAGTGATAATCAATTCAATAACATCAAGTTTGACGGCCTGTACCTGTCTTGTTTGACAATTAGAGAAGTGTCAAAGGCAATTTTGGAGAGAATATCGTCCCAAATCTGTTACCTCTATTCTTTTTTGATAGTTTCGGGTAAGTTACGAAAATAAATATGTTAACTTTCTGTTTTCACAAAACCGTTACGCCCCCTAGCGGTGATCGTAGAAACTTGAAGTATATTTCCAGCATTTTCTCTTGGGCAAATTACAGATTATTTTTCCTAGCTTTCTATGATGAATATTTTACGAGAACTGACACCCTGTCACCGAAAATAGTTCACCCTGTGCACAGTGTCCCATTTTTGTAGAGACTGCAGGGAATCTCACCTATCAATAAAAATAGAGCATTGTGGTTTTCGCGAATTCGTGCCACTTTTCCGTAAAACCGTGAAACCTACAATGCCGCACACAGAAATAACCTATATCGTTTTTAGATACAGGGTAAAAACGAAAGATTGCACTTTTTGGGGTGATGTCATAGCTCGCACACTACTTGACATTAAAAAAAGTTAAAATTCGTCCTGATAGATATTTTTGCGTAGAATGCAGTGGCGTACTGAGAAAAATGTTTGTGTCACCGTTTATGAGTTACAGCCAAGTAACGCCATATTGGTGCGATTTTGACGTTGTCATCTGTTTTGTGATGGATGTTTTTCTCGAGATTATGCCTTTATTTGGACTATTTTGAAAATTTGTTGAGAAATTTTAACATATTGAGAATGTGCGGTGCTTAGTTGTGTTAGTCGACAAACCTTTGATAAGAAAGAAACTATTTGAAAAACATTTTATGAGTAAGTGTCAACAGAATAAAGTGCCAAATCCACGATAATTTTCCGTACTTAGTCCCATTATTATACCTGATCAATATACAGATAACAATCTCTTTTATGTAAAACCCTTTTTAATAGAAATGAATCACAATATCCCAGTCAACACAGACGCGCGTTTTCGACCGATGTTGCTGATCCGTCATTTTTAAAAACTGCTGTAGCCCGGCTCTGGTCATATTGATGATATTTAAGCCCCGCCCAGTGTAACCACTTTTGCATGTAAAATTGTTTGGAATGGCGTCTCCTCTTTATTCAATCTCTTTGGTTATGTGGAGACACTCCACTATGCACCTCTGTCAGAATCCGGAACACACCCCGGGAATGACAGGGGTGAGAAAAAGAAGAAAGAAAAAACGGGTCACTTCTTTACGTTTCAAGGAAAAGTGTTAACGGTTATCCGGGCATTTTCATTTTAACTAAATCTTTGTTAATTATGTTGATCAATCGCATTATCCAGTTACCCAAATTTGATTTTCATTAGGGATACGAATACTCACACTTACAGCACAAAGTTGGTATTCTTAATTGGGACACACTGTTTTTCAACGTCAAACGACACTTTATATTTTTGTGACGTCTTAGATGTCAAAATTTTTCCACTGGTTTTTAATTTATGTACCTTCGTACTGTGGATGAGGTAGATGATAACCCTATATCTGTTGTTCAAACTGCCATCCACAAATTTAAATTTAAACTATAAAGGTGTTGGAATTCGTGTCCCTGATGAAAATCAAGTTCGAGTAACAGAATACGACGATTTGATAATGCAATCAACAGTGATAAAGTTAATAAAAAGAAACGTTGGACATTCAAAACGTCACAAACATCCAGATTCCGTTTCACGATCGACACGAGATTCGATGGAATTCAAGCACGCTATCGACAAGGCGTATTCCGTTCCTCGATCCACGATTCGCAACTCGATCGAGTTTGTCGATGACTATGAAGCAATCGAGTTTGACATTCTAGGCTATAGGTATATTCACAAAATATTGAAAATATCCGTTATTATTTTGTTTTGTGTTTTGGGCCGGCCGTTTTCTTTTATTTGTCTGTATTTAAAATAAAAATATGGGTTTTAAAGTGAGGGAAGCTCATTGGGAGATAATAGTGAATTTTATGGAATGCGATAGAGAATTGGCTACAGGGCGCTTAACTGGCCCCAATGGAGCATGAGGTCTCAAAATATCTATGATGATTTGAACCATGCTGAAATTATCCAAATTAAGCAATGTTTAACCAAAAAAAACATTCAACATACAACATACTATACTTTCTAAATCGGAAAAGTTCGATCAGCCTTTTTTCACTCAAAGAGAAGGGTCGACTTTGTCTCCCCCAGAGAAATTGGCTCCCCTCCCATTTCTCTGGTCTCTCCACGGCAATTCTTCGTCGAAATAATAAATGTCTTCGTGTTGCAGCTGCAGCTCTCATCCGGTTTCGTACCATGGACTACATTCATGGTTATTTTGGATAATACCTACTGCTTTTGCATCAAAACTGTCCAAATTATCAAAACATAAACAAACTTTGTGTTGTTGTGGTAATGTAGGTAGCTCTTCTTTCAACTAACCTCTACCTCTAGTGACCGTGTGGTTTAATCGTAGAGCCGACGATTTCCGCTGACAGATTCGATCGTAACACAGAATACCGTAGTTTTCGGATTCGAGAATCGATCGAGTTTTGAGTCGAATCGTGGTCGTGACTATCGATCTAGAACGGAATTGGGCTGGGTCTCGTTACCCCGCGACCATATTTTTTTTTTCTGGTGGCTGTCATTCCCAGGGTGCGTTCCGGATTCTGGCAGAGGTGCATAGTGCGTCACGAAGTGTTGCCGCAGTACCCCTCCCTCCCATGGTGAAAGGGTCCTCAGCCTCAAAGGTTGAGTCGGTCCGGGAAATGGACGTGACGACCAGAACGTGTCACTATCCGAAGCACGCTCCTTGCTGATGTCGGAAGGTCCCAGAGATGTGCTGGTAGGCTGAGAACCTTGCAGGCCGGCTGGTTGACTGCTGGACGACGGAGAATGTTGGCCTTTGGTATCCGAAAATGGAAGCGAATCGGTTTCCACGTTTGGTGGTGGAAGGCGAGCTTCAAGCGGTCGATGGACATGCTTTCCACGAATCGTTAGGTCTTGTGGCTGTGGTCTGTCACAGCATATATGGTCCAACGTAGGGTGGTTCCAAGGACGTCCGAACCGCATCCTGACGGAGGAAAACATGTATCACCGAAGAAAAGTCCTTGTAGACAAAAGCACGTGGCTCTGCGTGACGTGGAGCGGGAATCGAGCGCAAAGCTGTGAAATGCTGCCAAAGCTGGGAAACAAAATCTGGCTGTGCTAGAGGAGGTTGGACTGGTGGAATGAGTAACTCTGCGGGTAGGCGGAGCAGTTCACCATACAATAACTCAACGACTGAAGCTTGCAGGTCGGAGCGGTAGACTGAACGTAATCCTAGAAGAACTACAGGTAGGCTGTTGATCCAATTGCCGTCGTCACGGTCTCGGTGGCACATCAAAGCGGCCTTCAGATAGCGATGCAACCGTTCAACCATTCCGTTTGCCTGAGGGTGGTATGCTGTCGTGTGTCGAATGCGAATCCCCGAGAGCTTGGAAAAGTTGGGACTCGAACTGGGATCCTCGATCCGTAGTCACTTGGACAGAGCAACCATAACGTGCAATCCACATGGCGAAGAATGCACGTGCAACGGATTTGGCTGTGATGTTTACAAACGGTGCTGCCTCTGAACACTACTCCCGTTGGAACGGGAACGGGAACGGGAGTAACGATCCACTGCTGTCAAACAGTAGCGGAATCCAGAAGCACAGGGCATGGGTCCGATAAGGTCAAAATGGATGTTCTGGAACTGATCAGGAGTGACAGCGAAGTTTCCGAAAGGCGATTTGACGTGCCGTGTGATCTTGCAACGTTGACAGGTTTGGCAAGCCTTGGCCCATTCACGGCAGTCTTTTCGGATGCCTGGCCAGACGAAATGCTCGGCAATCAGCTGGGCGGTAGCATTGCTTCCGGGATGACTTAGGGAGTGTAAAGATGTGAAAATGGCGTGCCTAAATCAAGGAGTCATAAGGGTCGGGAAACAGACTTGGATACGTTGCAGTACAGAGTCACCAAAGTTCCGGGTACAGGGCAACGATCCAGCTTCAGGGATGACAGAGCAATAGCTCTTGTAGTTCCGGGTTAGTGTCCTGTGCTGTGGCCAGTTTGGTGAAGTCTAATGGTTTGGTAATAGCTTCCGTGCAAGACAAAGCATCGGCGATGACGTTCTTCGAGCCGGAAACGTGACGAATGTCTATTGAAAACTGTCCAATGAGATCCAGGTGACGTAGCTGCCGTGGCGTGCAAGAGTCGAGCTTTTGCTGGAAGGCGTAGATCAGTGGTTTGTGAATTGTGTAGATTGAGAAAACTTGGCCTTCAAGCATGAAACGAAAATATCGAGCACTGCGGTAAACTGCGTATAGTTCACGATCGTATGGTGATCAATGCAGCTGTGATGCGGTTAGTTTGCACGAGAAGATCCAAGAAGATCCAAGGGGTTGCCAAACATTATTGACGCGTTGTTGCACCACTTCTCCAATGCACGTGTTTAACACATCAGTGAATAGAGACAGTTCTGCTGACGGATCGGGATGCGCGAGAAGAGTAGCGTTGAGAAGACTTTTTTTGCAGGCTTCGAAAGCATCTGTGCGGGATGGAGTCATCTCAACTGGTGCGGAACCTTTTGTCTTGGGACCTAAAAGGGAGTCATCTAAAGGGGCTTGAAGTGTTGCTGCATGTGCCACAAAGGTTTTGCTTTTTTTTGTTTTTGAGACTCCTCAATTTTCCAGAAACGCATAAGTTGTTTGTCTACCTCAAAATTTTCAATGAGGTTACACCGTGCTTCTCAAGTCAATTCGCTTGCTACGCGACCACGCTACGAGACACTATCCAACCAAGTTTTGTTTTCTGTGCAGAGGGGCCATTTGAAGTCAGCTTCACTTGATCTGCCCCGAAAAGCATATCTTTATTTTCAGGATTATCTAAATTGGGGTCAGCTAGAACTATATTACAAGGGATGCTTAAATTGCGTTTATCAACCTTGAGATTTGGCAAACTATTCGTTATATGCGACAGTACTAAACACGATATATCAATTGAAAAACCATTAAACTTGGATTTGACTCTAGCGAAACATCCGTTTCTACACCCGATTCAATTTCGTTGAATCCACAGATTTTCATATTAACCGGTGTTCTTGATAGTTGTAATTTTCAAAAACGCTCGGTAAGAAAGCTAATTTGAGACCCTCCATCAAGTTAGGCGGTAAAGGGCTTGATATTTCTATCAAGAATGTCTACTAATAGAGTTGATGATAATACTTGATCCGTTGATAAATTCACTAGAAACAAATTTATGCTTTCTTGCTGAAGGTTTGTTCTTTTTTTCATCTGGTTTGCACTCAAAATTGCCCACGTTAGATTGCTGATTGGAATTGGAGTGTAGTAATGTATGATGCTTAGCTTTACATGTCTTGCAGGCTCTTGAATAACACTGCTTCACCATGTCCCGTTCTAAGACAATGTACCTATACCAAAATGTATTTTCTTCAAACGTTCATTTGAATTCAATTACAAGAATTCTGAAAAACTTTGGACATAATCTTCTTGTTTGAAAATGAACAGTTCGGTTTTCCAATCAGATTTTTTGTTACACAAGATTTAACTCTTTCATTACGCATATTTGAGTTTGAATCATCAACAGCAACAATGACTCTGATTGGTTCTGAAGATTCAAGAAAATATGCGCGGTCTTTCAAGAAAGTAATTAAATTATCTAGAGTGGGTGTTTCGTAAGAATTTCTGGTCTGTTCCCATCAGCGAAGTGTAATAATATTATCTAGCTTGCTACTAATTATATAAATAACCAGAGCGCGTTTTCTGTAATGTCATAGAGAAGAAATTTCTTTCATAAAGCATAGGGAGGTATGCTTTATTGAAAGAAATTTCTTCTCTATGACGTTACAGAGTACGCGCTCGCAGTGTCCCATGAATTCACGGGTTATTTTGAAGTTTTCAATGCTCGAAGATGCTTGGCAACACTGTCTATTATTTTTCGCAGGGATCTTGAAGATTCTTTCCTCAATTTCTGAATATTGAACAAGACCTTCACATGATTTTGAATAATTGTTCTATTATTTTTAAACCTGTCACTGACCAACGGCCAAGCATTTTCATAATTTGTGGCTGAAAGTTCTGAACTTGCAACAAATTCAAGCACATTAGGACCAAGATACGATTTGAGGTAATGAAACTTCTGTATGTTGGATAAATTTATATTTGTATGTTTTGATGAATCATACTAAAGAGTCGCAAAATTCGAACCATTTGTCATATACTCCCCGTCGTACCGGGAAATTTTTATGACAGGCAACTCTACTTTGCATGAGCTTTTTGACTCTTTAGGCAAAGTGTCAATAGAGACATCGCCCGATAGATTTTGTACTAGAAATTATTTGGTTTTGGCCTCTATACCGTAAAAGTCAGTTTCAAATGTATCACGCTCAATACATTGTGTTTCTGAGTTTTCGCTCTTAAACTTGGTTTGTCCCTGTATATAATCAAATCCATCTAACACTACACTGAAAAGTTCTGCTCGTTGCTTTAGTTCGATAGAAACAACTTGGTCCTCGATTACAAAATCTTGAAACCTTGCTACTATACCATATTATTCAGGGCTTTTCACTTAAAAATCCGCACGTCAATATCTCGGAAACAAATAGGAATATTTGATTTCTGTAAGAAGTGATCAATGTATGGGGTCGAGTAGTTATTTTTCACAGTTAAAAAAATTCGACGCCTACCAAGAGTAAAGCGTCGCGACGCATCGAAAATATTGATCGATTGCAGGAACTTTGAAATTACGGGCATGCTAGAGTACATGTTATTTATAAACTTTTTTGTTATTCAGTCGAACTTATTTATTCTACTCAGTTTTGAGATATACAGTGTGTCCAAGATAAGAATGTCTATCATGGGGATCTCGAAAACCGTGAGAGATACAAGGTCGGTTAAATGGAGGCAAAGTTGCGTATTTTGATGCTTCACAAAATGCTGTTTTGAAAGCCAAAAAATTCCGACCAAGTCCGAAATTATCCGAAAAAAAACCGAAATTTTTCAAAATTGTTTTCATTTTTTTCTGACCACATTTGAAGATATATTTTGAAATGAATGGAACTTCTTTATTGCCACTTTTAGCCCTTCACAAGATAGTGTTATTAAATTGAAGAACCGACGTTTCGTCTATGAGCAGCCATCATCAACTTTGTTTTTTAAAATACGGTCCTGGATTTTTTATGACGAATTTTGAGGGGCCTATTATGTTCTCAAACCATCAATGTATCGCAATTATTCAAAAAAATTATGTTGATGGATTTTTCCATGAGAACTCATGTGTTAGAGAGAGATAAAAAACACATTTTTTATAGGAAAAAAACAACCACCTCTGTTTTAATTAGTGCGATACCTCGTTGGTTTAAGAACATAAGAGGCTCTTAAAATCCGTCATAAAAAATCCAGGACCATATTTGAAAAAACAAAGTTGATGATGGCTGCTCATAGACGAAACGTCGGTTCTTCAATTTAATAACGCTATCTTGTAAAGGGCAAAATGTGGCAAAAAAGAAGTTCCATTCATTTCAAAATATCTCTTCAAATGTGGTCAGAAAAAAATGGAAACAATTTTGAAAAATTTTGGTTTTTTTCGGATAATTTCGGACTTAGTCGGAATCTCTTGGCTTTTGAAACGGCATTTTGTTAAGCATCAAAATACGCAACTTTGCCTCCATTTAACCGACCTTGTATCTCTCACGGTTTTCAAGATCCCCATGATAGACATCCTTATCTTGGACACACTGTATATCTCAAAACTGAGTAGAATAAATGAGTTCGACTGAATAACAAAAAAGTTTATAAATAACTCGTACTTTTGCATCGATTAATATTTTCGATGCGTCGCGACGCTTCACTCTTGGTAGGCGTCGAATTTTTTTAACTGTGAAAAATAACTCTTCAACCTCATACATTGACTACTTTTTACAGAAATCAAATATTCCTATTCGTTTCCGAGATATTGACGTGCGGAGTTTTAAGTGAAAAACCCTGTATATATTCTTGAAAGTTTGTCAACTTTGTCTGATTGTACCTTCTTCTTTTCACGAGTGTTCCTGATTCCATATGTTGCTATTTATTTCAAACAAATGCTATCTATAGTGACACCAGATCATACGTGCTGCGATTATGCTTGAAATAATTCAGAGAGACTCGATACAGATGAAAACTCGAAAATTCAATTGAGGTCAGTCATAAACTTTACAGACAGAGGAGAATAATATGATTCTCGCCCACTTTTTGTCTTCTATACCATATCGACGGTAACCTTTTTCAAAATCGTCATGGACTATGCTGATTTCACGCTTCTATTCGGTCGTAGGATCAAAATGTTGGTTTTCTATAGAAGGACTGTGTTTGGAATGGAATGTATATTAAATCAATTGGTCGTATAAAAACGCGTACGTTTTATAAAATCAAGATCTATTCTAAAAGTTACAACTCAAACTGAATAGTATGCGTGAATGATCATTAAACAATAGAATGTTATCACTATGGTCTTGGCTGACAGGAGGACAATGGCACGTTCCTCAGTTACCTGTTGTTTCCTAACATGTCTTGAAAGGTTCTTCTTTCAATCTTTGGTTTCGAATTGTAAAGAGCATCATTTAGGTAATGCCCTTCGTACTTAACCGCTTCTGGTGAGTATGGTCGCTACTCGAGCGACGCCGTCCTTGCCTGGGTGAATCTGTAGAACCCGTCCAAGTTTTCACAAAAAATGGAGAAAGGTTGTCTTCTTTGATAACCACCATTGACCCAATCTTCAACTCAATTATCTCTGTTGTATTTTCCTTTATAAAGTGAGCAATGTCTCTAAGTTTGTTTTTAGCCCCTAGAAAGCTGGTGCCATTGTCAGAATAAATCGTCACTTCAAAAAGTAAAACTCATCAAGTACCACAATGAAGTTGTGAGATAATCGTCGATTTGAGAATTTTCAAATCTCAATGCGGTCTAACTCTCAAGGTATCTTTGGAATGTTTCTCATTTTTTTCGCATATAGTTGGTGATGAGCTCTCCGATTAAGTCTCATCACACTCCCTAGTTTTCTTTTTTATTTCAAACAAAAAAATAGAACGGAAAGGTTGGTACAGAACCGTAATAAATGTCTTGAGTTACATCCATGTGAGTAGTGCCCTCCTTATACCGGTTTCGTCCCGAAATTGGACTCATCAGTATGGCAGCTGGCACCACTCACACCGATGCAACTCTAGCCACTACCCCAATCTGGGTAAATGTGCAGTGGTTGTTTTGAGACAACCACTGCCATCTTTTGGCTCACAAGTCTGTGAACGCGAATAGATGTGAGGTATGTTCGAGCTGTACCTCTCGATCATGGAATAAAGAGACATTGTTTTACGGTTATCCGATTTACCAATTTCGGGACGAAACCGGTATAAGGAGGGCACTACTCACATGGATGTAACTCTAGACATTTATTACGGTTCTGTTCCAACCTTTCCGTTTAACATCGGATAACCGTAAAACAATGTCTCTTTATTCCATGATCGAGAGGTACAGCTCGAACATACCTCACATCTATTCGCGTTCACAGACTTGTGAGCCAATAGATGGCAGTGGTTGTCTAAAAACAACCACTGCACATTTACCCAGATTAGGGTAGTGGCTAGAGTTGCATCGGTGTGAGTGGTGCCAGCTGCCTTACTGATGAGTCCAATTTCGGGACGAAACCGGTATAAGGAGGGCTATACTCACATGGATGTAACTCTAGACATTTATTACGGTTCTGTACCAACCTTTCCGTTTAACATCGGATAACCGTAAAACAATGTCTCTTTATTCCATGATCGAGAGGTACAGCTCGAACATACCTCACATCTATTCGCGTTCACAGACTTGTGAGCCAATAGATGGCAGTGGTTGTCTAAAAACAACCACTGCACATTTACCCAGATTAGGGTAGTGGCTAGAGTTGCATCGGTGTGAGTGGTGCCAGCTGCCTTACTGATGAGTCCAATTTCGGGACGAAACCGGTATAAGGAGGGCACTACTCACATGGATGTAACTCTAGACATTTATTACGGTTCTGTACCAACCTTTCCGTTTAACATCGGATAACCGTAAAACAATGTCTCTTTAAAAAATAGAAGATGTTCACTTTTACCTCTCGGCGACTACTAAATCAACGGAACTTAGTGAATGAAAAACAATTTTTGATCGATGAAGGCTTCTTTATCTATAGTATTCTAACTCGAAGAACAAAGTCAGAATTCCGCTGTTTCCTCTTCTTCCGCATCAGGCTCTGGCAAACGGTCCACATCAGCAGCTGCTGTTGTAGGTAGAGACTCATACCAATGGTGAGTTTCTTCAGGGACCAGGCCTTTACGGCATAGCTTCAGAATGTCATCTTTTTTTGTTTGGTTATTAGAAGAAGATGAGTTAGAGTTGAGAAAAGTTATCGATTTCATTGAAGTCGACCTGCGACAACAGCTACGTTTTAAAATGTGAGAAAAAGAATTGCCTCTATAGACCCATTTTTGAGTTCCACATAATCATTACCGGGATCTTTGGCCAAATAATCAGCTTCGTCAAGGACATTTGCTTGAGAGGTTGCTGCAACGGTAACATCATTCTGTGGAAAAATATTATTTTGATTGCTTCTTGACCCATAAAATATTGGGGATCTGTAACTAATGGCAATTTCTCAAAAGTCCAGGAACTGGTTCAAGCTCTAGCGCCATTCAAACAAGAAAACACGCCGGCGGCGCAAGATCGATAATCAGATCATCATCGCTAATTTATTTTTATAAATTGTCGATCCTCTCACTAGTTAAATATAAATTTTCTTGAACTGCTGAATGCAGAAATTGAAATTGGGAACCGCTGCTAGTCTCTCTTCCCCATTGAACTCGATACTACCGTACCTGGAAGGGACCCATCCGTGCTGTTTACATCGAGTTGACTGAAGACAAATTTTCGACTAGAAAGAGATAGAGACAGAAAGGGGTGTCTATCTTTGTCATATCTGTTGACATAATATATTAGCTGTTTTTGTTATGCACCACTAGTGCACACTTTTTCAGACTGCAACACTCAGTTTGGCTTTGTTTGTGAAATTTTTGTCTGTTTTTCAGGATAGAATCTTAGTACGTTTAGTAAAGATATTCTATCCTAAAAACCAGACAAATTTTTCACAAAGAAAGCCACACTGAGTGTTGCAGCTAATATTATGTTCAATCAATATGTAGCTTTCTATAGTTTGGGTGCCAAACAAAATGGTTAATTTCTGCAGTGCATTTGGGTGTGGTAATTAATACACTCCAGAAAAGCAGATTTCATTTTTTGGCTAAGTGATATAACTCCAATTATTAAGGACAAGGGCACCTTAAGTATACCTACACGAAATTGTCCTAGTTACGGACCCTACTCACACTCCTGCAGCAGGGGCAATCTAGGACTGCCGCAGGAGAAACTTCCTTGTAAAGTACGTTTTGTTTTGAAAATGTGACAATTTCACATCCTGTTCGAGTTCGTTGGTACTACTAACATCATTTCTAAAGTTTGTTTTCTCATATCTTGCTTGAAATAATGCTAGAAAGGTATGAAGGGACCCCTACCGCCCTGCTTAGAAGGCGATCTACAAAATTCCCCAATCGCCCTGCCTCCTAGATTGCCCCTGCTGCAGGCGTGTGAGTAAGGCCCTTTAGGAATTGACGATGGTAAACACTCCAAGAAATGCAAAAGTTCTATTCGGACATTCCTTAACACCATATTTATTAGTTTTAATGTGACCTCAAAAATAAAAATATTTTCATTATTATTTTAAGCTATTATAGTTTTCCAAGTTTATACCTTAATACCTTCACTCTACTCAATACACAGGTCAAACATATAAATCACCCTGCACCTACTACCTACCCTGTATTTTCTCAACTATTTAATCGAATTACGGATCATCTAAGTAAAGGTACTTCATTATTTACTAATTTGTTTCTTATTTTGCATTTTTCCAGATAGTTATTTGAAATATATAGATCCATCATATCATGATAATTAAGTCTATACTAAGTATGCACAGAATTGTAGTCATTTTTTCCAAGCAAATCAACCGCTTTTTCAATTTATCTTCAAACTATTTGAAAACCTCCGATTTCGCTTAAGGGCAATGAGTGTGACAGAGATAGCATCCCCTTTTGAGTCCAATCAAAATATACCTATGCGCCAAAAAAATACGACTAAAACTGCCTCAGCTGTCGACACGACAGGGGCCCTTCCAGTTACGTAGTATCGAGTTCAATGCTCTTCCCTTGATTAATAGTCAAAAGTGAGGTTATAATACTGTACTTACGTGTGTTCTTTCAATTTTGGCTTGTTGATACTGTTCCACAGCTTTCTTCAACAATAATTTCGTTCAGTTGCTCATCCTCGACCTCACTCGCAAAAATTAAACAAAAGAAAACGCTAAAATATGCAAATTTTTCATATCAAAACAACAACAACCTGAACGCACACTTTTTAAGTAAAATTTGATAAGTATGGCGTAACCTTGCGCGTTCGCAGTATTTTCATACTAGGCTCTCGAACGGTGGATGAAAAATATTGTACTTGTCAAGTTTTATTGTAGATAACTAAGGAACTACTTGGATTAGGCACTTGATTGGTTTTTCTTCTTACAAACAATGTTCTCCTGAGTGCATTTGTGCAGAAAAGTGACTTTTGGTGAAGATGTCACTTAGTGTGTTTTACCTTTAAACTGACGAAATTATTGTTGGTTGCGCGTATTTATCGCGGCAAAAGAGTATTCGTTGTGCGATCGGACACCAATCCACTGTGAACGGCCTTTATGGTAAAGCATATAATCAGGGCAATATAACATTTAGAAGTTTAAGAACCTCTTTCTTTTCGATCCTTTATGAGGAATGGCCCGCCGTAGTCAACATCGACTGTTCTGAACGGAAAATTTGCGTCTAAAATTTTGTTTTGCCTCAACGAAAACGCTTTTTAAAAAAAATACGTTTATTCAACTAGCGCGTACATGGAAATCTAACCATTCAACAAAGCAGGATATATTAATAAGTTTAGAAATGCTGACTAAGAAGCTTTGCTACGAGGGTTAGTCTATAATAAGCGAAATCATTGATATGCTGTTTATAACTCCTCCCGACAAAGAAAAAAGCATACTCTAAACGAGTGTGGTTTTTCCAAATATAAGTTCTACATTATTATCGTTTTGATTTTTTCCATTTTCTCAAACATTCAATGATTTCTTACAATATTTGATAATACAATATTTATAGATAAAATGCAATATGGATATAAAGATAAATATATAAATGAACAGCGCAAATAAACTGGCACGGTTCACATGGTCCAATAGGGTGGAAATGTTCGAAAGTTCTTTTTTTTGCTGCTGGAGCTCTTCTAGGAGGTCATCGTTTGCTTGGATGTTGACAGCGTCAAGGGCCATGGATGGTGGGTTGTATACTGGACTGGCTTCTTGTAATTTGGGCTAGTCTAAGGTAGGTATGTTGACTTTTTCGAAGGGCAGGTAATTAGCACGGAAGTTCTCGAACTTCATTGTCTTGATTTGGGCTTTACAACATCACAACCAGGTGGCACCTAAAGAAGGTAGGTACCAAACAACTTGGTGTGGTCTTCGGTCTTGACACAGCGTGATTTGGCAACAACTTCTGATGGTACGGTTACGATCCATTTACCATCGTCGAGTTTGGTCACTTGTACGTCATGTAACTGGATTTTGAAGGGATGGCATGACGTAACATGGGTGGTTTGTCTCAGTAGCTGAACTGCACAGGGTGGCTCTGATTCTTGGTCGTAAATTGGGGCTTCTTGACAGAGATACTCATTATTCATTATCTCTTTGCACTTTTGGTCTTCATAGGCATATTTCAGATCACTTACAGTCAAATATGGTTTCAAGGGAAAGTTTATAAGGAAACTTTGATTGTAAGGGATTGGTATGGGATACAGGTGATAGTACTGAATAGTTTCTGCCTCTACTATTGGTAATTCTACCAGAAACGTTATTTGAAACCCTTTTTGAAAGCTTTTCAATTTTACGATTTTTTCTAACCCAAGAATACTGTAAGGGTAGTTTATCTATTTTTTCTCTATTTTCTAGAGCCTTTAGTTCTTCTAACAAATCATTTGGATTGATAATTGAGTTGTGCAATACATTGATTTTCGAGAAAGTGATGGCAATTTCAAGTTTTTCCAAAATCGAATAAATTGATTTAGGGTTGTTATTTGACTGATTATCATATATAATTGATAATATTTGAAGGCAGTTGCTTAATGGAGAGATACATTTTTGATAGTCTCTTCAACTTGCGAAATCTGGATGTGCAGAATTTGTTGATTATGAGATGAGTCAAATTAGATATCATACCATTAAAGTTTTTAATGGTTCTTTCTAAGAGAGAAATTCTCTTCATTGAATTGAGATTCGTGTCTCTCTGATTTGAGGCTAGAGTTTGAATTTGAGCATCAATTACTTCAGCATCATCTTGATCTAAATTACCAGTAATGCTTTTGATTACAGTGCCTAAAGGGTTGAAAAGTCCTCTTTTGATTTTTCTTTTTTTTTGATACGGGAAAATTTGTAAAAATAAGTCATTTATGCGTTTCTCTATTAACTTCATTGAAACTATTGAATTATGGTATTCTCTCGCATAATCGGTTTGGTTGTTAATTATTATTACCACCATTGCTTTGTGGTCTGAAAGCAGAAGTTTGTATTTTTGTAATTTTCAATAACTTACAGACATTTTTGAATAAATCGCTTAGAAAGTTTTGACCTTGATCAGTTAGAAGATACGTAGGGGTACCATGTCTACATACAATATGTGAAACAAATTTTTCGGCAATTGTTCCTGCTTCTTGATTTTGGAGCGGAACAGCTTCACAAAATTTGGTCAAGTCATCTTGGAAAGTCAATATATATTTATTGCCAGAGTTGGTTAAAGACATAGGCCCTACGATATCTAAGCTAACCTTCTCAAAGGGTTTCGAAGCAGTGGAAGTGATTGTTAGAGGCATCTTAGTATATTTATTTGATTTATTTCTTTGGCACGAGTCTCAAGTTTTTATATAATTTTTCACACTTCTTATTGACACCTAAATGACCACCTAAGGGGCAGTCATGGAATTCTTTAAGAATTGTTTTAATTTCTTCTTTTGATTTAATTTTTATCAAGTTATTGTGGTATATTTCAACCAAACTTAATATTCTGAAAAATGTACCTGAGCATCATACGTATGTTCTCAATTTTTAAACTCTTATAAGGTGAATACTTTGTAAAATCGGAAAAAGCTATTTTATCAAATTTATTTGTGTGTGCAAAAGATTTCAAACATACAAGGGCATCGAACATCATGCTATTATTTATATTTACATTTGGTTCGTGTGTCGGAATAAAAACATAGTCTAATTTGTCTATTGTAACATGAACTGGTTTTAATGTTATTAAGGTTTCCGATTGCAGCATTGTTTTTGCATGGTCATTCAAGTCGTCTGGAATTTGTAAAACATTGCTACTTATGAAGTACGCCCGCAAAAAGCCAGGGTCGGTTTCAGAGATATTCTTATGTGAATCTCTAATGTTAGTATTAAGGATTATGGATGACTCTTTTTCTTAAAGGAATTCTTCATATGAAATTTGATTAAGTTCATAATTTCGATTCCAAGTATTTACTGCATTGACGTCGTATAGCGTTCGACTTGAACCGTCGGCATTGGTGTTGTACTTTCCAGGTTTGTGAATAATTTCATACTCATATTCTTCAAGCTTTAAACGGAATTTCATCAACCTACTTCCAGGATCCTTCACAGAAAATAACCATATCAATGGCTTATGATCGGTAACAATAAGAAATTTTCGACCAAAGAGATAGGGTCTGTAATGCTTAACTGACCATGTTATAGATAGTAGCTCCTTTTCAATAACACTATAATTTCGTTCTGCCTTATTTAAAGATCGAGATGCAAAAGCTACTGGAAGATCTGAACCAACCGTTCCTTGAGAAAGTACGGCTCCTATCGCAAAATTGCTTGCATCGCAAGTAAGAACAAATTCCCTTGAAAAAACCCGATATTGAAGTATAGGAGGATGACAAAGATTTTCCTTGAGAGTTTCAAAAGATTCTACACAAAGGGGAGACCAATCGAACGTAACATTTTTCTTTAGAAGGTTATTGATCGGCTGAGCAATTTTTGCAAAGTTTTGGATATTTCTTCTATAATACCCAGCTAATCCCAAACATTGTTTGATTTCAGTAGGAGATTTCGGAGTAGGAAAGTCTTTAATAGCCTTAATTTTATTTTCGTCGGGCTTTATACCGTCTATAGTTATTGTATGTCCTAAATAAGTAAGTTCAGGGCGGAGAAACTCGCATTTCTCCGGTTGTAATTTAAGATTATGCATTCGAAACCTATTGAAGACTTCCTTGAGTTTAGAGTTATGTTCCTCCAGGGTTTTCCCATAAACAATTACATCATCAAGGTACACAAAGCACTTTATTCCCTGAAGACCTAACAAAACACTATTCATCAATTCAGTAAACGTGAAAGGAGCCCCTTTTTAACCAAAGGGCATACGATTAAATTCATAATGATTGGAAGACGTACTAAATGCGGTTTTATGTTTGTCCTTTGGGTCAGTGCGGACCTGATGATACCCGGAAGCAAGGTCAATGGATGAGAAAAATTTTGAATTTCCAAGCTGATCCAGAATTTCTGTTATATTTGGTAACGGTAAGACTTCTGAGACAGTTTTTTCATTAAGCTTACGAAAGTCAACTACCACGCGCCATTTTTTATATCCATTAATATCTGGTTTCTTAGGAACAACTAAAAACGGAGAATTGTATGGAGACGATGACTCAGAAATGATACCATCTTCAAGCATTTTGTCAATTTGTCGTTTGACTTCTTCTTGTTGATGATATGGCAATCTATAGGGCTTAACGTTTATAGGGTTATCGTCAGTGGTAGGAATAGAATGGGTCATTGATTCTGTACAAGATAATTTATCGGTCTCAAGATAAAAAATATCATTATAACATTTACAAATTTCTATAATACTTTCTCGCTCAGAATTGGACATGTGAGACGTTCGAAGTGAGTTTGTGAGACGTGTGAGTCGATCAAGATTGCAAGGGGTTTCATTGATAGAAAGAACTTCATATTGATCAAGATTTTCAAAATTTAATTCAGGGTTTTCAATTGTAATGGGATTTTCATTTGTATTTATAAATGTGATGAAACAATCGCCATTCAATGGTTTAACAACAGAATTACCCACGTAAACTCCCTCAAGTATTTCTGTTGAAAGACATAAACATTCGTATGTTTTAACCCTATGTATGATCTCACTTCTAGCAGGAATATTGATGATGTTTTTAAATTTTGCTGAGTCGAAAGGTATAGAAATGATTTCGTTGCTACAAGAAAGAGATAAGACTTTAGTTTCGTAATTGATATTGGCTTTATGCTTTATAAAGAAATCTTTCCCAAGAATTCCATCTTGAGAAATAGGAAAATTATCGTCTACTAAATGTACAAGGTGCATTATATTGAAAGTTCCAATTTTATATTCTCCATAACAGATTCCATAGGTTGTAATTAGGGATTCAGAAATACCTTTAAGATCTGCTTTGTAATCAGTATAACATAAGGCATTTTGCTTTACACAAGATTTTTTTAAAATTGAAATTTGAGAACCCGTATCAATCAAAAGGTTTACTGCGTTATCCTGGCCCAAGGAATAGGGTAGGAGTATGCTATCTGCTTCTTCGGTGGCACAGGGGTTAATACAAAAGATCTCAGTTTCAGGAATAGTCGCATTATTACAGTTAAGGTTAGGATGACTTGTAGTGTCAAGATTCATAGTAAGATTTTCACCTGTATAAGATTTCGGCTTAAAAGAAGGACAGGTGAACTGGTTTAAACTACAAGTTTGATCTATTTGCAACGTATTATGAATGGGAACAAGCTTATCTTTAGGATCACAAGAATGGATAGGACGGCAGTTTAAAGTTGGGACACCGGAGTTGCGCTGCCGTTGCTCGCAACTGGTGCTTGGAAGTTTTCCTGGTTATGGTAATTGGGATTCACAAACTTTCTAACGTTTGGATTAGAATTGTTTTTGAATTCATCGGATCGTTTCTCTTTGAAACAATCTTTGGTGATATGATGATATGATGATGATGACCAGGTCTTTTACAGTAGGCACAAGTTATATTTGTGACATGCACTTCGGTTTTGAACTCCCGCTTAGGAAATGTAGGAAGCTGTTGCGATGACGAAGCGCGATTTTTAATGAAACACTCATTTTCTAGATGACGTTGCGCTTACAAAAGTTGAATTTTTTAAATGGTTTGGCTTTAAATTTATTAGGATTTTTATTTTGATTTGAATTTTCACTAAAATTGCGTTCTTCTTCTACAGCCGCCTCAATAGCGTCTGTGAGTTTATTAAATCTGGATGCTTTAATGATTAATTTTAAAGGATGGTTTAAACCCCCTACAAATGTTTCAAAAGCTGTTTTTGAATTCAAGTTTTTGATTATTGTTGCAGAGGCAACTCCTTCAGAAGCTATACAAGCATCATCAAGATCACTTAAAAGTTGTTCTACTCTATTGGCAAAAGCTCTAACTGATTCACCATGATATTGTTTGGCTCTTATTAATTCTGATTGTAATTGGGCGACGCTCCTAGTTTCTAAAAATTGTTCTTGAAGAGCGATTTTAAGATCCTCTCAATTATCAAAATTTTCATGTTTAACCACGTTATAGGCAGAACCTGACAGTTTAGAAGTGATAATGCTAACTAACAATTTACTATCCGAGGCTTGTGACAGATCGGAATTTACAATATCGCAACAGGAAACAAATTTATGAAAACTTTTTCTATCTCCGTTAATATCGGGAATTAGTTTTAAAGCAAAATCGACATTTAATTTGGGCATCTTCTCAACAATTTCAGTTTCAACAAAAATAACAGATAAATCGTCTGCGTTACTAAGATATGGATCGCTTGAGGAATTTTCAGTCATTAAGAACTTTATACATTATTGTTACAAAAAAAAAAAAAATGATAAGAATACACAGGCAATAAAAATGAATACAAGACTTACAGTAGATGATTCAGTCCAAATTAGTGTAAGCTGCTGGAATCCTTTCCACGTAGGTGTACCAAAAATGATCCCACTCAGTGCGGAATAATGAGGCCGTACAGTTTCTTCACGTCAGTAGTGGTCACTCTGGAAGTCGTTTTCCTACGGACTGACTCTGGATCACACTGGACAACTGATGGCTTCGAGTTTTGGAATTCTTGCTATTCCGTATTTTATACCGTTGAACTCAAACCAACTGGAGTGAACTTCTCGATAGATCTGGCTATTGATGTAACCAAATCAAACAACCGCAATCCCACTTCTGACACCAAATTATGTTGTGGGTAACTCACAACTTCATGAATTGTGGTCTTCGAAGTTGCAGCTCGTAGTGTTGGAAATTGTATCGGTGACGGAAAGCAAATCAAAACCTCTTTGGTACACTCAACTAACAATTTATTAATATTTAAACTGAATTTTGTAAGTTATAAAGGAATGATTGAATTTTATTATACGTTCGACATGACGATAGGAATACGAATAATCAATTAATTAATGCTAATTCGCGACAAACAGTTTGGTGCCACCCAAGTTATGTGACGTCGCACTTGTGCAATATATGATGAAAAAAAAAACAAGGGTTACGATGAACTCAACCCAGTTATGATCTGGGTTGGTTTATTGGGTAGCGACAACTGTTTGCTGCGTCAACTATTATTGATACCTTAAAATACATAGATTGCTAATGAGGTGAAATCTATCTAAATGAATATAATTTAATAAAAGTAATAGCTAATTTCTACTGCACAACATGTCCATTGATTTATCTTCAGTTGAGCTGTACCTTTTCGGTATGGTAAAAGTCCAGGGTGATTGTTCGGGTCATGATATTTTATTTCTGCTCGGATGCAGTAAGGGTAGATTCCGAGGAGGAATCTGAAAGAAGGGGTTTTATTTTAGTCTCGTTGATATGGACTATTTCTTTAGTTTTTGTTCGAGGATGTTCGATTTCGATTTTACTATTTTCTAAAATTGCTGTGATTGTGAAAGGGCCTGAATATTTCTTTCTAGTTTTTGTCGAACGTTGGTCAGATTTTTTATAGACTTGCGCACCAAATTGGGGTTGTATTTCGCGTCGATCTTTGTTCGGTTTTGTTATTATTTTCTCTTTTTGGATTTTACTTTTTTCAGTTATACTTTCGTAAAGTAATTGAGTGTTTTCCTGTGATTCAATAAATAATCAGTATAGACATGCGTTGGGACAAGATTCATTGGGTCACGTGAGTCTGTGTGTCCAAGGGTGAGTTCTAGAGGGGTGAAGTTGGTACTTGAGTGAATTGTGTTATTGTATGCAATAACAGCATAGGGCATTAGGTTTGTGATGTCAGTATGAGACTCTGTTTCTCTCAATATTCGGAGATGTTCGAGAAGGGAAGAATGGAAACGTTCTACAGGTGCATTAGACTCATGGTGATATGAAGTTGTGAAGTAGATAGTTATTCCATGTGATTTCAGTAGGTTTTTGACAACTTCATTTGTGAATTCAGATCCATTGTCTGATACTATGCATTTTGGCACTCCTGTGAAAGAAAAGAATCGTACCAATTGGTCGCAACAGGATATTGCATTTCCAAGATATGACAAGGCTTGTCCAAATTTGGAAAATTTGTCTAAGAAAGTCAAAAACTTATCTTTCCCGATTGAGAAAGTGTCAATGTGGACTATTTCGAAAGGTTTACTTGGAGTTTCAGTTAAAATTAAAGGTTGATTTGGAGGGCGTCTATTATATTTAGATCTCTGACAAATTTCACAGTTGTTTATGTAGTTGATTACATCATTTCGCATTGTTTTCCAGTAATAATTGGCTTTGAGAAACTTCAAAGTTTCATCAATACCACCTCGGAATTATTTTGCTGAACTGGGCTAGCTCGAGTAGTAAGACGGATGTCTGATAAAACAACGATCCTTTGTTCTTGTTGATTTTGATTATTAGGCAATGCACGAGTTTCTTGGTTTCTTTGCTGTGAGCTGTTAGAATTTGGATTTAAAAATTGTTGAATTTCGGAATTTATGTCACCAGGGGCATCAGTTTCTAGAGCATTCAGGGGAATTCGAGAAAGTGTATCTGCGTTGGTATTTTGGGATCCCTTTTTATAAATAATTTCATAATCGAACTCTTCTAACTTGAGTCTCTATCGAATTAACTTACTATTTGGCTCTTTTAAATTAAAAAGCCAAACCAAAGGGCGGTGATCTGTGAAAATTTTGAATTTCCTACCATATAGATATGGGCGAAAATACTTACAAGCCCATACGATGGCCAGTAATTCTTACTCAATCGTTGAATATTTTTGTTCGGTTTCATTCAAGGTGCGTGAAGCATATGCAATGGGAAGATCGTTTGGGGGATTACCTTAAGAAAGGACTGCTCCAAGGGCAACATTGGATGCGTCTGTTGTGAGAATAAAAGTCTTCTCGAAATTGGGATATTGCAAAATCGGAGAGTTAATGAGAAGATTTTTCAAGTTGTAGAACGCATGAAGAAATCCAGGTAAATGTTCATTTAGCTCCTTTTTTGAGACAGAGGGTGAGAGGTTTCGTTACTTTTGCAAAATCTCTAATGAAGCGGCGGTAATAGCCTACTAGACCTAAAAAGGATTTTATGTCTTTTGGAGATTTTGGAATGGGGAAATTTTTCACGGCACTAATTTTTTCTGGATTAGGTTTGATACCTTCTGTGGTGACTTGATGTCCTAAATAAACAATTTCTTTGCGAAGAAATTCACTCTTGTCTAATTGAACTTTGAAGTTTGATTCTCGGAGTCTTTCGAAAGTTTTTCTGAGTCTAACAAGGTGTTCTTGGAGAGATGTGGAGAAGATTATGATATCGTCGAGATAAACTAGACAGATTTCATTCTGGAGGCCACGCAAGACATTATTCATAACTCTTTGGAAAGTAGAAGGGGCATTTTTTAAGCCAAAGGGCATACGACGAAATTCGTAGTGTCCGGTTTCTGTGGAGAATGCAGTTTTTTGAATGTCTTCAGGGTTCATTTGAATTTGATGGAAACCGTTAGCAAGGTCAAGGATAGTAAAATATTCTGCTTTTCCTAATTTGTCTAAAATATCCGTTATATTGGGTAAAGGAAATTTAACATCTATTGTTTTATCATTTAATTTACGGTAGTCTATGACAATGCGCCATTTTCGTTTACCAGAGGCGTCCATTTTTTTTGGTACAATCCAAATGGGACTACTATAGGGTGAATTTGAGTCTTGGATAATTCCATTACTTAGCATTTTGTTAATCTGAGAATTAACCTCCGCTTTATGAATTTGAGGGTATCTATAAGTTTTTGTGAAAATCGGAGTTTCATCGGTCAAATCTATTTTATGTTTAACCTGGTTAGTAAAAGTCAATGGAGTATTCTCGCAGTAGAAAATATCTCTATAGTCGTAACACAATTTTCTGATCTGTTCATACTCTTCCTTAATACAATGGTCAAGTCTGAGATTTTTCAAATTTTGTTTTTGAATGTTGTCTAAATTTGGATTTAACTCTTGAGTTTCAGGAAATTCAAAAATAAAAGAGGTTCAAAAATTTCGATTTTCACAGGATTTTCTTGAGGGTTGGTTATAAAAGTTGTAGCGAATGAATTTACTACTTCAACTAATGCTTCAGGCATTTCGGCTCTACCAAAATTAGTGTAATTTAATATTCCTATGCCTTTTTCATGTTTAACTGGAACTTTGACCTTTTCGGTGGTTCTGGCAGGAATAATGAGTTTTACCGATTCGAATGTTTTTTTTTTGTTTTTTTCGGTTTTTTGGTAATGTAAAGGAAGATTCGCATAGTCTGTTTCAAGACAAGAATCTCGTAAATTTATACTTGCACCTATATGTTGGAGAAAATCGATACCTATTAGTCCATCAAATTTGGGTGAAAAATCAAAAATATAAAACTTGTGACTTCCAGACAAATTAAATGAATCAAAAATGGGTAATTCAATTGTTTCATTGTGAAAAGAGGTTGCGTGTGCAGTTGTTACAGAAAATAATTCATTGTTGATGGTCTGGGGTGAAATTAGATATGCGAGGTCAGGCTTTATGAAGCTACGGCCACTTCCAGTGTCGATTAAAATTGTGCGTTTATTTCGGGTAGGTATATTACAGGAAGATTGGTATTAACATAGTTATTTAAAACTATATTGGTTTGTTTTGTTTCGATGCCTGTGGAAAATTCTCAGTATAATTTTCCGTTTCATCTGGACAAGGGTAATGATCATTCTCATGGGAATTTTCACTGTAGAATTGATTATTGTTCTCAAAATAGTCTTGATGATTCAAGGTTTCGAAATCAGGGTCAGTGTGTTCAAGGTAAGGAAATCCATAAAAATTTACGTCGTCATCATTGGGTTGAACATTATCGGAATGTGCTGTTTCAGCAACAGACTGGGTGAATAGGTCTTGTGACCTGAATCTGTTTTGAGCGTTGTTAATTACCGTGTTTCCGAAGAAGTGTCCATTGGTTCGACACCTTGTCTGGGAAAATTATTTGGTCTTACCAAGGATGATGTTGCTTGTCGTTTGAAAGCTGGATTTGCATTAAAACGTTGATAATTTGAAAAATTTGGTTTTTATTGGAATTGGGGCCTGAATGGGTTTTGTCCAAAATTTTGTCGGTTATTTAAAAATTGGGGTCTATTATTAGAATAGAACGAGTTAGGTCTTGTTTGAGGTGCAGAGTAATTGTTGTTAAATGATGGTCTTGATTGGAAATTGGGGTAATAGTTCCTTTGTGGTTGATGTCTCACATTAGCAGGATAATGTGGAGTTGCAAAATTTATGTTAGGGTTGTTAGTGGAAGTTTTAGTTATGAAGTTACTTCTGTTCTTGAAATGAAGAAAGTTTTCTTCTTCTTGAGCATAGCTCATGGCTTCTTCTAATGAAGTTGGATTTTTCAACCTAACGACCAATTGCATGTGATAATTTAAACCATTTATGAAGGTTTTCAGAACTAGAGAATCGTACTCTTGAATTTTTAAAAGTTTCAACTCTCTTGTGTCATCACTCATATTTATTTTTGAAAAAAGTAGACTTCTGGCGTCTTGAAGTTTGATACCAAATTGTTGAGAGTTTTCGACTTTATCGGGTTTCATGGTAATGATATCTTGTATTATACAATCTATCGATCTTTTATCTGCAAACGTCTGTACGATTGCATTTTTAACAGAATTCCATGATGTTAACTCAACGCGAGAAGCTATCAAATCTGCCGCTCTCCCTACTAATTTGCCTAAAACAGTGTCAAAAAGACATACATTTATTTCAGCGTCCGGGTTAATATCCCTATGATTAACTAAAAAGTTTTCGCAAGCATTTGAAAATCTGTTAATCTGTTTTGGATTCCCATCAAAATTTGGGATATTTTCTGCTTGGTACTTGATTAAAGCGTAGTTTGGATTTGCCATCCTTAAAAATTAGATTTGAACAAAAAGACAGAAACAATTTCAGGGGTAAATACAGGAAAATGGATACAGGATATTTGACTGTACTTACGTGATCTTCAATATTTCTTCAATTTTCATGACACTTTTCACTTATCACTAGGTTTTGCCAATAGGACGAACGATGCTTGTTTCTTCCCTGGCTGTTACAGCTATGAGTTTCAGGACGATGTGTGTTCCCAAAAACTCGTATCAATTTCAGGACGATGCTTGTTCCCAATCTTGATCTTGAGACTCCAGTAGCTGTAGTTGACGTTCAGGATCTTGTGGTTGCCAATTAACACGTTGAAACATGAAATTCCGGTACTCTCGATTTCAGCCTCCGTGCGATACAGAATACAGACGATTCGACTATTTCCCGAAATTTTGGCTATCCTACCGACTGCGCCAATTTTGTTTTGCCTCAACGAAAACGCTTTTTTAAAAAAATACGTCTATTCAACTAGCGCGTACATGGAAATCTAACCATTCAACAAAGCAGGATATATTTAGAAATGCTGACTAAGAAGCTTTGCTACGAGGGTTAGTCTATAATAAGCGAAATCATTGATATGCTGTTTATAACTCTAATCTGTCTTTTGGTAAGTTACCCACTATGACCACTATGGCTTTGCATTGAATTTTAAATACTTGATACACTCGTGAACTTTTGATTTTGCTAATTTTCTACCGAAAACTGGCCATATTGATTCGCGTATAGAACTGAGAAGCAGTTGAGGACCTGCATGTAATGGTTTGATGTGTTGTTCTCTAAAAATCAATTTCGAAAGACGGTGTCTAGCTGATATGATACTAGGGTGCTTCTTGTCATAAGAGTTTTCCAAATTTTGCAATCAACCGCCGACTCTCAATACTCTATCAGTATCTAAAAATGGATGATATGATTTCGCTATTATTATTTACCCGTTTTTTATTCATAAGGGCATTGATTTCAGCATGAAAAGATTGAACTAAAATCAGAAGAAATCTATAAGCCTTTTGCAATTCTGGAACTTGTAATGGTTGAATGTCACCTGATCTAATACACGAAATGAATCTGAATACAAAACACGTGGTTCGGATAAGTCTATCAATTGATGAAAAACGATTAAGATTTATTAGTGGTTCATCGAGTTTCGAGTTCAGGTAAATTTTGAACCCTTGATATTTTATGGGCATTCCTTTTGATCCAACCATTTTGGTCCATGCAACCACAAATCGCATGATTTAATTTCATTTGGACTTATACACCATCTCCGTCACCGTACTGTTTTTTCAAAGTAATCGAATCAAGACTCATTTACTCTGGTTTTTCCACATAACATAGAAGATGGTGCACACATAAGCAGCATGAGAAATCCAGAATGAGGCATTAATTTATCAATTTTCCCTATTCAAATACCTATACCTATATAAAAAATATAGCAAATTTTTCATAAATTAATACAATATCAAATAGGTAACTAACTAACAAAATTCTAATTCACTCTTTATAACAAAATAACCATTCTTCCTTCCTATATCAACTATTGAAACTCAAACAAAAAAAAACAAATTAAAATATTTTATGCCGATGAAAGCAGCCGAGCATCGGTTGCCGTTTTTTTATCGGCCCAAGAGGCAATCTTAGCCAAAGCACCAATTATTGGAGTTAAAAGTGAGAAAAATTAATTCACTGCGTCATGTCTCTGAATCCATCTGGTCGGACACAGCCTGTTCAATTCTTTTATCTTTGGCTTTTCAGTCATTCGAAGGATCTCATTCTCTAGTACACGTTGTCGTTTTGGAAAATTGAAGAGTTGTAGGCAGTCTCAATGGTACCAAGGCAATCCCGAATCTCTGCCACTGAACATACATCACACAGAGCTAGAGTGAAGCATTGTGATGAACAATGAACGTAGAGTGCTTTGGGATATCTTTGGCGCAGAATTGCTGGTGCTCCTCTCAAAGCACCTCTCATAGCGCCAGCTTCATCGTATCCTTGACCGCTAGACCAGCACCTGTGACATTAGCAACTTGAATGAACTGTTGAAACTCTTCTTTGATTTTGTTATTTTCAACAAATCGTACACACAATGACATTTGAGTAGTACCACTTATATCGGTTGTCTCGTCACAAAGAACTGAGAAGTATTTTGCAGCATTCACTTTGTTGATATGCTTTTTCAATATAATTGAATTGATCGACGATATTATCTCATTCTGAATTTGCCAACTAATATAAGATGCATTAGCGCCCGACGTGTTCAAATGATCAACCAAACCTTGATCTCCAGCTTCTATATCCGAAATTTGAGTAGTGACCGAAAATTACCTTCTCCCTTCCTAGGAGGCTCATAGAACTAGAATCTAGCTCCCAAATGCTGCTGTCTGTGTAGAGATCGACGTTTTGTCTATATACTATGACAATACAACTTATTTGATCCGTGGCATAGAAATCGAATATAAACCGTGTTTTATAAGGACCAAAATAATGAACAACAAAAAGATCATTATTTTAATTCCTACTGAAAAAGTTAATTTTATATTTCACTGTCAGTTGTTTGCTTCACTAAAATAAAGAGAGGGGGAGATAGAATAGAGGCAATAATTCATTGAAACACAAAGTTGTGAAGTCCTATTTTATCTTGCAAAATAATGTTTTTGTCAAAATCTTACCTATTTAAGTATAAATTATAGATTATATTCCTTGTCTGTCAATCTAAGTAACTATATACCTTTTATTAAATTTTTTATGGGAATTTGTGAGGTATTTATGTTTCAATAAGTTGCAATTTTAAACCTGTCGTGCTGCCTTATATTGTTTTTTCTTTAGTTATGAATATGATGAAAGTCGCACATGAAAGGAATATTATCGGAAGAAGTACAGGGTGTTTCCGTATATTTCGTCTCGCTTATTATGCAAGATAGCTAGGGACTTTAAATACAAAGTTGGTAGGTATTAACATGAACCGCCAGAAAAAAATATTTTTTTGTATACCGGGTGCACGAGAAAAGTGTGGCAGACACAACTTGCATTTTTTTAAATAAAACACCCTATATATCATTTTATAATCAAATAGACATTATTTTTCTGATTTAAAAAATATACAATATGTAGGCATTTCTTCCAGCCGTTTTCAAAATATTTTAGTTTTAAAGTGTGTTTTTTGGTATTGCCAAATTTAGTATCTATGACTGCAATAATCGTTTGAACATTATTTATTAATTTTTATGCTTCCAATAATCAAAACCAACGAATAAAACAAGTGAATACATCATTTTATTTATACATTGATATCATAAAATGCATTTAAGAAAATGTGTTGTGAATAATGGCGGGCATATTCAATAATTGCATTTCATGATATCAATTTAAAAGAGCCCTCCACCTTCGGTGTCGGGCTCTTTCTCCAAAATATGAAAATGAACGAATGTAGTTTTTAAAAGGCAATAAGCTTGAATGCAAAATACAGGTATCAGCTATCAGAGACTGCAGACGCTCAATACTCTATAGAGTTGCGCATAATCAAAGTCATTAATTATGTGCGACTTTCATCAAGGGCAAGTCCTACATATTATCACCGAACAGGGTATGTTTGTACCTTTTTTAATTCGGTTTCGATATTTATACTTATATGATAATGATTGTGAAAGAAAAATTTGAATGAAATAATAATAAATGAGCAGTTCTACTTTTGTTTGTCATAAAGTAGTAGAGCTTACAATATAGTTCAGTTAGGTACTTCTTGAACCGTGCGTCGTGGAAAATTCATCCTTACTGAAAAAAAAGCAATATCAGAGCAGCAACATGCCAGACAACAAAACAATACCTGCATCAGGTCTTAATACACCTGTTCTAAGTGGATTAATAATTATTTTCTAGACTCCTAATAACGATGGGTTTCAAAATTGCAACTTGTTGAAACATAAATACCCCACAAATTTCCATATCAAATTTAATAAAAGGTATATAGTTACTTAAATTGACAAACAAGAAATATAATCTATAATTTATGCATAAGAGGTAAGATATTGTCAAAAACATAATTTTTCAAGATAAAATAGGACTCGACAACTTTGTGTTTTGATGAATTATTGCGTCTATCCCAGCTCCCCCTCTCTTTATTTTATTGAAGCAAACACCCGACATTGGAATGTAAAATTTACTTTTTCAGTAGAAATCATAATGATCTTTTTGTTGTTCATTATTTTAGTCTAAAACACCGTTTATATTTATATATTTCTATGCCACGGATCAAATAAGCTCTATCGTAATAGTATATAGACAAAACGTCGATTTCTGTACTGACAGTCGTTGAAAACTCTTGACCTATGCGCATGCGTGCGGTCTAGCGGAAGGAAAAGGGATATTTCAGCATTTGGGAGCTAAACTACTGGACACTCGAACTTATACATGCACATTTTGGGGTTAAATTCAAAGTCTAATATCTTCAACGGGAATAGAGATATTTCAATGTGGTTTGCGCATTTTTGAAGCTAGTTTTGTCCGAATTCAGATGCATGAAATGGATCTTTTGCACAAATAAAAAATCATGATATATAGGGTGATTCATAGAGTCATGCGAAAGATTAAAATTTTTGTGAGTTTGACATACCTATTAGTGAGCATTGAACTCAGGCGATACAATAGGGTTTGTTACTATGGTGATGTTGATATCTCCAGATATTTTTGACAGTTTTTGGATTCAAGCACGTTGTCATCAGATACTCCAACAAACATCAAATTGGTGGAGCTAAATGTTTAAAAAGCTATAACTTTGCAATGCATGGACGGATTTCTACGATTTTTGCAGTGTGGGAATCTTATTTTTCCTGATCAAAAGGAAAATTAAAATAAACCATTTTTTTAATCGATATGGTATTAACTCTCATTCTCTCATGATCAGATTAATAGCGCTAGCCTAGAATTTGTTAAAAATATTATACATCAACATATATCAGAAAAGTATTGCAGTATTTAACAACTTGAATCCATTTGTCAGTATACGGGTCTAGGCGATTTTTTGAAAATATTGTTCAAGGCTTTTTTATCACATCTATTATTACAAAAATATATGTTGAAAATTAACCTTTTTTCTGTGTAACATTTGATAAAAACGGCTAGCACCAATCTGACATTACACAATAATTCATCAAAGAATAGTGTAGCTATGAAATTTTAAACTTGGCTATATTTTGAAGAGATCATGAAAGATTTGTAATTTTTTACTAAATTCCAGAGCTGGTGGTTTCAGTAATTGTGACATTTCATAAAATTTGACCCACTTTCAAATGGTACTAGCAATTTTCTTTAGAAGTAACACAGAAAACAGTTTTTTAATTGACATCTTTTGGACGTGGTAAAAGGTTCCAGTTTTTAAAATCAACAGTTTCCGTATACTGACAAATGGATTGAAGTTTTGAAATGCACCAATACTTATTTGATAACTGATGCAGTATCAAGGTTTTATCAAATTCTATACGCCTGTGCTATTTATCTGAACGTGAGTGTAGGTGTATTATCGTTAAAAAAAAAGTTTTCTTTTTCATTTCAATTTCTCTTTTATAAAGGTCTTCAGCTCTGCAAAAACCGTAGAAACCCATCGATTCATTGCAGACTCACAGCATTTGAAACATTTGGTCCCCCTCCGTGATGTTTGTTAGCGTATCTAATGACAACGAGCTTGCATCCTGACAAAAGACTGACAAAAGAGTCTGGAGATATTAACATTACCATAGTAACAAACCATATTGTATTGCCTGAATTAAATGCTTACTGAAATGGCATACTCACAAAAATTTCCATTTTTTGCATGACTTTATGCATCTTCCATGCATCTCAATCCGGACAAAACAAGCTTCAAGAAACCGCATTAAAATATCTCTTTTCTCGTTAAAGATATTGGACTTTGAATTTTACCAAAAAATGTGCATGTATAAGTTCGAGTGTCCAGCAGTTTAGAATCTGCTCATTGACATCAAGAGGTCCAGAGTCACAGTGACCTCGAAATGACTGTCCCATTCTAGGAAGATACATGGCTGTTTTGATAATCGGTTTTATCTTTTCTCGATTTTTAATTGTTTGAGCTTTTAGGCTTTTGTCAATTTTTAAAATAACGTTTTCTGAATTCCTCAAATTATCCAAAAAGTTGGCCCTTCCGTCTCTCACCTCAGGCGAAGTGGGGAACCTGTTGTATACTGATCTTGGGATACATCCGCTGCTAGCATGGAGGTAGAAAGGGGTAGGGACATCACGTGACTACAATGGGATCACTTTCGCCATCATACCACGATCATTCTGTCAAAGTGTTTGTTTACATTTGTAGAACGGTTTTTCTGGGCTTTAGCTGTGTTGTGAGGTTTATTTTGTGATTTTTGTGTGTTGTTAATAATATTAATTCTGCCCTGAGAAGTTGTGAGAGTAGAGACGCTATCGATAAAAAAAAATCGACTGGAATCACATTTCATAGGTAAGTATAGCATAATACCGGACCGGGATATGAAATTTGTGTCGAGTTCACCGAAATATTTATAAGGTTGAGATTTGTAAATGTTTGATCACATTATATTGTAGATTCCAGTATTTTTCCCAATTTACTAAGTCATGGCTGTGATTAATTTGTGTTGGACAATCATAGATATCTACTTATGAAAAGCAGTGTTGCGAAGTACCTACAGATATGCGAGTGATTTTTTTTTTAATGAATCTAGTAATTTCAAGGCTAATAGTATAAGATATAAAAGTGATAAGACTATACTATCTTAAAAATCTCAAATATCATTATTTTTTTTTATTAGTCACCTTGCATCCTTCTATTCATGTAGAAAGTATAATTTTTAAAATTGAATATCTTTTTTATTGCATGTTAAGACCCAACTTATCATTTTAGGGCTTCTGGATTGAGGGTTTTGGGGTCAATGGAAACTCCTGGATTGATTGAAAGCTTGTGTTAACGTTTTGGTTCATATTACACTCTCATCAATTAAATATTTTAGTCAGTCCTTGACCACTTTCATCCAATTCCGCAAAGCTCAAATAAAAGGCAGGGCTCCACAATCGCAATACACTTCTTTCACCACTTTGATCACAATGAATGAATTAAACATAAGATAAACATGAGCAGCTAGTCATGACAACTGTCAACGTAGAGGGCCAGCAGATCTGTATTGTAGGTTGCGGGTTGAATTCAGAGTCACTATACAAGGTTAATTGATATGTAGAGGTTGCGCCGTAACTAGGGAATCGGAAATCCACGGACGATTAACCGAATCGATCCCGTCACCGAGCTCCTTTATTGACATTCCTGTCATCGGTGTGTCATCTTAATGTCATAACACGTCCGTATTTCAGGGTCTTAAAACTTTTTCTACCGAGTGTCGGCCGGTTTTAAACGTGTTTGAGGGTAAGTTATTACACAGCTTTAGGTATACAGCGAAATATCTTCTTATTATCAAGTGTGAAACATATTCTATTTTTTTTTTAGATGTGTATTTGAATTTCAGAACCGAATCGGAGCCGACTGACGTCATTTTTGCCTCAATTCTGATTCGTCCGAAACCCGAACGTATAACGACGCAACATTATTACTATCAATAAACCTTGGTCACTATATCCCCCTCTTGTAGACGTAAGCTTGGGTCATACTCTGAAACATAAGAAAATGGCTTATTTTGAACAACAAGAGGCCATACACTTGGGTTGGGGTCTGGTTCGTGGACGACCACTTCGACGTATGTTCTCGTTGCTGCTATGTTCTTCATCCAATTTGGGATCTTGGGACTCTACTTGGTAGGGGTCGTCGATGACAGTTGGAGAAACGTCATCAGCATTAGAGTGGCCGTTCTCAGGGACAACTGTGACCTTTCGATGCCGTCCTCGTCGTCGTATTGGGTTTACAGGGCCGGAAGTACCACTACCTTCGGCCTCCACAAAAGGCGTTAACGCTGACACCTGATACTTGCCTACAATCATAGTAGGGTCGTCAAGAGAAGTGACCGTGTAGGTAGTCGCGGAAACGCGTTCAGCGACTTGGTAAGGTCCATCACGTCGAGGAGGTAATTTCGCACAAAATCCCCGAGCAGCATCACTAAGAACGTGTGAGTCCACTAACATCTTATTTCCCGTTTTAAACGGTTCGACGTCCCGACGGTTTAAATTTACATATTTTTCTTTATCAGTCTGTCGCACTCCCGAATTTCCTTGCGCTTTCTTCAAAACATCTGCGATCAGTAGTAGCTTGAGAGTAACCTCGGCGATAAAGTTTTCGTTTTCAAGAAGCGAACAGGGATCGCGTCCCACGATTCCAGGTGACCTCGCGACCAAATGTCAAATAGGCGGGGCTAAATCCGGTGGACGCGTGTATCGGACTGTTCATCGCGAATCTGATAGAGGTAAAGACCTCCTTCCACCTGGAGCCCGATCCTCGAGTTAGGGAGCAATCACTTCCTGGGAGTAAATTGGGCGTCGTTCTCTCGAAAATAATGATGCCTATTCTTGAAAGTGGAGGCAAAAATGTTCTCCTGCCTTTTGATAGAAGTCTGTTCTATTGACTTGAGTCAGTAGAATTAAGTGGAACTGTCAAATCTCCGCTTGGCAAACGGTAATCATATTGTACCATCCACATTGAATTTGGCGAGAGCGTGAGTTTGAACACAAATACAATGTAGATGGTAGCATGTTCCACTTAACTATAGCCTCACACGTTTCAAGAATAGCGAATGTCTGGGAAAGGGAGCGATGGAGAAAATAATGCGATGGGAACTCGTCTGCTCCCTCAATATATTCTTCCTTCTATCAAGTCCGAGGAAGCCGTTGTTCCCTAACTCAAGGAATGGGCCCCTGGTATGATGATTATCCACAAAGATTGAGAGCTGGGTATTCAAATCTTTATGTCTCCATTTAACTTGGTTTGATTCGGGGTGGTACACCGGAATTAAACTTTGTCTTAGTCCTTGGAGCTCCATACCGCAACACGATTTCATTGACCAAGCAGTCAGCACATGCATCGGCCGTTGCTCGTACCAGGGCGAACAGTTCGATCCATAGAGTTGATACATCTTCGTCCGTGAAAATCCACTGTTCACCGGTTTCCGTTTTTGGAAATGGTCCAACCTAATCTATTGCGATTGTTTCGAATCTCTGAGCCATGATTGAGGCACAGTATTTACACTAACCAGTAGTCTCCAGTGTTGTTGATTCATGAATCGCCCGAGTAACCGGTAACCTTGATTAAGCCCGCTTGTCAAATTTTCACTATTTTCCATAGTATCCATAGCAACCATAGGCATCTCATATTAAATAGTTAGGTATAGGTATATGTTTGTCATATACTAAACGGACGGGACTGCACTGCTACCTGCGTCGGTTGGGAGTTCTCCCAACCGAACAGTTATGAAGGTCATCAGCTCAAATGTAAGCTACGTCACCAGATATATCACTGGTTAGTGTTTATACTGTGATTGGGGTCTGTATGAGTCCTGCAGGTTTGACGTGATCAGGTTTATAGCTCTGGGCATTTCTGGACATACTTCAAAACGTCACGGTGCATAGTTGGCCAATAATATGTCTGTGAGATCCGTTTATAAGTCTTGTCTATTCCATAGTGTCCCGCTAAGAGGGAATCATGACGCTCTTTAAGAAGTTCGGGCACTTGTGCTGTTGGGATCATGAATTGAGGTCCCAATAATGACGAACCTTCGTCTTTTTGCAACTGTATGTCCATTGCATCCATATTTATATCAAAAGTTGATGCATTAGATGTATAAAATGAGTATAATGTGTGAGGATTATTTGTAAAATATCAATTATTATCAGCTAGGTTCAATACCATTCCTGCTTTAATAACAAAATCTATGCCAATCAAGGTTTTGTTATTTTCAAAATCCAGAAACGCCATTAGGGTAATGGGAATCTTTTTCTTTTCAAGTTCTAAAACAACATCATAGAGCAACACTTCACGTTGTTGGGTGATACCATCAGCTAATGCAAAGTTTATTGTAGTAGGAATTGAAGGAATATTTTGAGACTTCAAATAATGAAACAGCTTACGTCCTGCAATACTCCGTTTAGCACCGGTGTCCACATAAACAAGTCCTTGTAACCCTTGAACAGAATCTTTACCAGAGGTCGGTGATTTTCATTTATAACATCGGCTGCTAAGACGTCGACAGTATGAATATTATTTGGAACATTATTTACATCCCCATTGTTGGTTGCTCTAGTTTTTGGGCAATTCGATCTAATATGACCCGGAGATCTCCAACCGTAACTAACAAATGATCTCCGTAATCCTAGTGGTAGCTCAAACTTCTCCTTTTAATTCGCTTTCCCACTGTAAATTATTTTCTTGGTCTCGAACTTTCTCAGAAGCAAGCAATGGGGAACTTGCCCATTTTTTTTTATTGTATTGAAGTGTGCGTTCATGTCCAAAAACACCGTATACCAAATACCAGCCCTTGAATCGCACTAGTTATTTTAAAATGAATGATCAAAGTTGACATCGACGCTGAGAAGCGCGGGAAAGTTTTGACGTCATAACGCGTATCTTTGGCAACCATTTGAATGTTTAAAGTCTTAAGTGACATTGCGTTAGTTTATTTCGTAGTTTTTGAAAAAAAAGAGGATGGTATTGAAAATATTGCACACTGCCCCAGGACGCAGTGTAGGTACTAATTCAACTTTGAAAGTTCCTAACAACTTTTTATTCGCGTGCCTGATGACGAAAATCGGCAAACAAAATTGCTAAGAGTATTCAGAAGAAATGTGGAGAATATCTCATTGAAAAACAGAGCTGTTTATGTATGTGGAGATCAATTTATTGTAAGTGTTATAACATAAATACCAATAATTTTGTTTTTACATTTTTAGAGATTTTATTCTTAGGTACGCATTACTTCGCATATTACATAAAATCACAAATTAGAAAAAAATGGAACTTGTTATTTCATTTTACCTGTATCCTACAGTCTTTCCGGCGATGAGGTATACAGAAGGACAAATGGACCAAAACTTTAATTCCTTGAGCAAAAGTCATTCTTTATAAGAATTTTTGCTGACTAAAGAGAAACGATTGTCGATAGAAAAAAAACAAATTTTGTACAGGGTCTTTAAGAAGTCGGAAAATCAATTTATTTCAAGAGAGAACTACCTTCATTCATAATATATTCAGAAGTGTTTAGCAAAGATATAACTTTTAACATTCTATTGGTTTACAGTGTTAATAATGGATCAAAGAAGACACATTTTTTTTATTTCCAATTATGTATTTCGAAGATGGCGCAAGAATGGAGATGGCTGCATCCTGTCGAATGTTTATTCTGTCGAAAAGATCGAGTACGATCGCTGGGAGCGGACGAGTGACCACGATTCAAATTGTCGACTCCGGAAAAAGACGACATGTTCCGCGGGCGTGGTGAGGGAGAGAGATTGCATGCTGGCGGGAGCGCAAATGCGTGCTCTGTTGCCAAGCCGTTGTTATCAAAGATGTTCGGCTGTTACTAGTAGGGTATGCTAAATAGCTAGCCGTGGATAAATGATTATAAATTAGATTATGAAGAGAAAGAAAACACAATTAAATTATTTCTGATTGCTCCAGCACATAACAAAATCGTCAAAATATTTTGTTTTTTCACAAGTTTTCTCTTATTGTATTGAGGATGATCAAAGCATGATTACGACGTATATTTTCAACATGTCTGAAAAAAGTTAGGGTTGTGACTGATGATGGGTGTATCATATTAAAGGAATTCAAGTAATTCAATGAGTTTATTTTGAAATACATAAGATAAAGATATCGGGTAGGGTTGCGAATACAGGTTCAAAAATGAGGTGATTTCAAAATAGATATTTTGATAAAAAGAGTGGTGGAGGCATTGAGGTGATTAGATGAGGGTGTAAAGCGATGGGTTGCCTTAGCAACGTCAATATTTTCAATTATTTTTCACCATTGACCATGATTTTTCACCTATTATTGCTATTTTTAATATATTCTTAAAATGGCAATATTCTTGGACACTTGCAGACATTGATTCAGTTTTTTATATGATTTTTTTTTATTTTCCATGTCATTTGTGGATTTTATTCAATTTCATCACATGTATCGTTATTGGATGATATTTCGATTTTGGTTCGGTCAATTAGGCTTGTTTAGTTGTTCAGGTTTTCTCATAAGAATAACGTGTCAAATAAAGATAGATTTATGAACCAAACTATGAGCTAGGGAGAAAAGGGTTGCCTAACTAATTTTCTCTGGTATTATTTTTTAAATAAGTATTTTCTTCGACGGTTGCGATACCTCAATACATTAAGGACGTCAAAAGATAATTAAATATAATAATAAAAAATCCAGGTCCGTTTTTAAAAAAATGAACTTGATGATGGCAGCTCAAAGACGAAACATCAGATTTTGAATTTGATACCGCCATCTTGTAGAGGAGAAAAAGTGGCAAAGAGAAAGTGTAATACATTTGACAATATCTTCTCAAATAAACTCAGGAAATAATAATAACGTTTTTGCGAAATTTTGGTTTTTTGGAATATCTTCGGAAGTAGTCGGAATTTTTCAAATTTCAAAACGGCATTTTGTTGAGCATAAAAATGCGCAACTTTGCAGTCATTTAACCGACCCTGTATCTATTATAATAACTGAGATTCCCATGCATGCACTCGAATCTGTGGCACCCTGTATAGTTATAAATTACATAATATGTAATATATTTTATATATTAATATATTTTATATTATAAAAAAAAGGTAGAGGACAGTCAGTGTATAATCGTTGGAGGGCAGTTCTGTGTTGAGTGACCTCATTGTTTTTAGTAACAGATTTCCGTTTGACAAACGGGAATCATAATATGCTCATCTAAATCGATTTTGTTCGCAGTCACACTTACCTACGCCAAACTGAGTGTGGATGGTTCCATATGATTTCCGTTTGGTAAGCTGAACTATGTATCACTTCCACTTCGAAGTGAGATTGAATGTACCCAACTCAGTAGTACAAGGTACAGAAAGACAAAATAATAGTTTTCAGTTTGTTTTTTTTGCAACACGGTTTTCTGCATGTTTGCAGTTATCATATTAACGCGTTTTAATGTCAATGATGTTTTGTATTTTACAAAAATAGTTATTTGTGGTACAGGTGCATTATGTTGAAAATAAGTCAAGATAAATACATTCGCAAGTCACTTGGAAAACATACACCAGAGGCATACAATAATGTTTTATCCAACAAATGAATTTTTTCATGAGATAATAATGATCAAATATAAATGTCAGTGTCAGAATGACTACCCACTAAACATAAAAACATAACTTAAACGTTCAAGTTACGTTACACACTTACAATGTAACGTTACTCAAAAGATAACAATAACATTAATATAACGTTTATGTTACCGCTTATGTCCACTACATAAACGTTCATCATAGTAACGTTGCAAATCAAAAACATTATTGCAACGTAAAACTAACGTTTCTCCAATATAAAAACGATGTATTGTTTAGTTATTTTAACGTTGCGTTACGTTGCATCAACATTTATGATATGTTTCAATATGACATTTTTTCAACTGGATTGGAATGTTTCTAATTTAACGTTATAGCAACAATTTTATAACGTGGCTGCTACATTTTCGCAGCATCCCTATAGCAGGAATGTGATGACACGAAAATGTTGTTGTTGGACATTGCAGAAATGTTGTTAGAAGGGACAACTTTGAAACATAGATATAGTCCGGGATCTCTCATAAAAAAGTGATTACCACTCCACTGTATATCTTTTTGAAAATATTCATTTTGGGATTTTGGTCTGTCAATTTTTCAATTGGCGAAAAGACTGGAAATCGCGGCGTTTTCCAAAATCAGGAAAATTTAAAGTATATGACATTTCATACATTTCTGACTAAGAATTTTTTCTAAAATATTTCTACTAGTTTACCAAGTAATCATTTGATAAACTGCAACACATAATTTAGAAAAAACTTTTGGTCTAAATTGATATTATCTAGAGAACGCAGCGATAACCAGATTTTTCGCAGATAAAAAAAACATTGTCAGGTTGGCCAAAATGAATTTTCTCACTAAGTTTACAGATGAGTTGGTAGTCACTTTTTTCTTCAAGTGAGGGATCCGGTACCATAACGTCAATCGATAATTCGACGAATCTGCTATTCAAATGTATGAACATTTCAGTGGCCAATAAGTTCAATACATTTCCTAGTCACTGCATGTTGTGAGATCCTAAAAAAAATGTCATTACGCATAGATAGCAGATATGCACAAACTGGAAAAATTTGATGTATGAAGTTTTTAATCGTTGTATGCCCTATCAAACATGAAAACGCATTCAGAGGTGAAAATATGTATTGACTTCATATAAGTAACATGTAACATTATTAAAACTTCAGATGAAAATAGACTTGATACATATTTTTAAATAGCACAAACAAAATAAACATAACATAACATAAAAACTAAAACTATAAAATTCTTAGAAAAATACATTTTTTCAAAACGACACCAAATTAAGTTACATGAAAAAAACAGAAACTCCATATGAAAATGAAGTCAAGGTACATTTTTTTAACAACATAAACAAAATAAACATAGCATTCTTGAAAACAAAGCAATTATTCTTAAAAACTGAGACAGTTCTTAAAAAAATATGTTTTCAATCACAAAATAATCACTCTTTTTTTTGCGCTGATTCGCAAATCCGAACCAGTCGACAACTGCAAAACTAAAGTCCCGGTCATTGAAAGTTGGATGAATTTTTTTGATGACATCTGTAAACAATGGAAATATCTATTAAATATCATGTTTAAAATCTGAACAATTACATTAACATTAACTGGCACGTTTGTTTGCGTTAAGCTCATGTGAGTTCAATATTGAATAAAAGAATCTTACATCAGTGTACAGAAAGGTCCATTTCGGAAACGAATCAGTTTCGGAGATTTTATTTTCTCGAATTCTGTATCGTGCATCAAGTTAAAAATCACCGTGTAGAGTGCTTTCAATTTAATTGGTCACACTTTCAAAAGGCTGTGAAACATTCATTCATTGAGCTAAAAGGTCGAACAAAAAATCAGTTTGTCGTATATTTTTCGTTAAGTTTTGTGCTACAGTCAAATATTTTCTAAACTGTCAAATTCTTGACAAAACTTATTTTTTTTTAAATAGCACATCGTAATATCATTACATATCTAGAAAGGCATCTTTCTTCTGATCACGAAAATATAGCACACATGCTCTTAATATTCAATAGTTTAGACTGTTTAGAGTCAATTGGTATAGAGATCTGATTAAAATTATAATTTCCTGGCGTGTTGTATTTTCTTTCCAATAATTGTTATAGTTCTTGTGAATATTGACTAAGATATAGAAGATTTTCTGGTTTGTAAATACAGCATTTTAATGAATTTCTCAAATCAGGTATATTTACTTTTATCTACTTTTACTGTGAAGGGACAGTATTCACGTTAAACATTTGACAAATCGAGTGAAACCATAACAATTATTGGAAACAGATGAATAAACTCGTGTATCTTCATTCTGGAAAATTTTAATCTTATTTATACCAATTGTGCTATATTTTCCTGAACAGAAAATGCCTTTCCAAATATGTTATGATATATGTATAGGGTGTCCGTCCCATAAAAAAAGTAAGTTACCTTTTTCCATAATTTTGACATTTGACACTTTAGAAAATATTCGACTCAATCGCACAAAACTTCACGAAAAACCCTATAATTCCTTTTTTTGTTCGACCTTTTAGCTCAAAAAATGAATATTTCCTTTTGAAAGTGTGTGACAAATTAAATTACAATCACTGTTCATTTTGAATACACAGTTAATTTTTTTTAATAAGGATTATAGTGATTAGTGACAGATCCAAATTGCAGATTTAAGATTGGCAAACCTTTTTTAGTAGGTACAGGGTGGTTAGTCAAGGTGTCAGATCTCAGAAACTATTTATCCCGGAATTGCGAAAAATAAATGTTTGAGTAAAAACCTGCAACAAAATTTCATGTACACCCTACACAATTATTATAAATGGAAAACTACAAGGTGTTCAAAAATTATTACATCCCAAACCAATGAAGATGGACCAATGCTCACCTCTCAAGATTTTTACTAAACGTCTGTGTTCAACCACAAAGTTGTCTCTGAGCTGAGTGAGTGCAGCCAAATCATTGCTATAAATGCTATAGGTACATCCATCACTGCTGTCACAGTGTCAAACAACTTCTTCACTCGTTCTTCCAATTCATGCCACCCACAAGGCAAAGCTTATTAAACTGAAAAATAAACAGAAATATACATACATTAAATATCCAGTAATTCAATTTATTCAAATATCATACTAGTCAAGAATTATCGAGATTAAATTATCGAGATAGCCACATGATATATTGACATTTATTCATTTTTAAGATTATACCCATTGAAAAGTTGAATATAATAATATGATACTCACAAATTCACTCACTCAATGCATTTTCTTTGTCCGCATTTTATTCACTGTTGTAGTAGTAGTAGTTGAGAACTGAGTAGTGAGTACGTGACGGGGAGCCCCTGGCCCCTGGCCGGGAGGATCAACTCACAAAAACAAAGCACAAAACATTCAAAACAAATTTGGAATAAGCATCAATGAGAGTAAACCACAACACAACACAACAACTGAACAGAACAATGGCAGATGGCTCTGGCTCAATGGCGTCCGTGTTGATGCTGAGTTTCAGAGTTTGCTTGCCTTTTGCCTTGCCGCCATGCCCGTTCCCGTGTTGTGGAGTGGATCGAGGATCGATATTCGATATCCGATGCAGTTCATGTAGGCGCCTTGCGCACGGTATTGTTCCGGTTTTTGGCGTTCGGCGGTCAATTTGAAAATTCGAAAACATTTTTCATCACTTCTTATTTCTCGCAGTAGAATGCCTTGTGTAAGCGGGACTTTGAACACAAACTCAATGTGGATGGTAGCATAATAATTACATTATCATGTAAATCAGCGGCGCTTTCTATTGCTATGATCGGATCGATCCAACTTAACACAATATGATCAGAAAATTTTGAAATCGACCTTTAAAAATGGACACCGTGAAAAACTAGCTTTTATAGAGGTAGTTTTATAAGATTATTATGATAAAAATTAAGATAAGGTGATTCTGAAACGTTAAAGATTTCACTTCACATTAGCATTATTGCAATGTTGAATCGACAACATGAAAAATCTGTTACGATTGTTACGTACTTTTAATGTTAAATGTATAACGTTACAAATATGACTACCAAGATATACTTTAAAATTACGTATTTCTGTTTCTTGCCAGAAACGTTTCATCGTTGACGGATAAATAACGCAACTTTAACGATATCGGAAAACAACATTCTCTTTCGATCTATTGCACGTTGGAATTACGTATCATTAACATTAAAAAATAAACGTTTATGTATAAACTTTTATGAAACGTTACAAATTGTTTATGGTACGTAACATGTTTAGTGGGTACACTCTATCACAACCAAAAGTCACCAAAACAGAAACAAAGTACACGTGGTAAGACATAGAGAAACGATTGAACCTACCTATAGCACATGTGATGGTTTATCCCACGTGACCTTTCAATTGTTTCCCTTTGTCTGATCACGTGAGGTTTGTCAACATTGGTGACAGATGAGGTATAATTATGGAGGACTATTATAACTAGGAGACGAATCGACATACGAATACATATATCTATTAATAACTATATGGGAAGCAATTCTACATGATGCCAGAATGAGATAGAAGATGCCGCTGTACTGATATTTTTCGCATAAGTCTATCCTTTTCTATCGCCTGGGGACGGTCCCAAATTTTGGTGTTGGTTGCTTTGTGTACATTCCGGAAATCATAATTTTCATGTCGTAAATTTGTGTTTCATTTCAACTACCTATGTTTACAGTTTTGTACCTGGAAAGACAAAGTCTAAACAAATTATCAATACTATTCTCATCATGTGACGAGAAACCTCTCAACATATTTTTAAAATAGATAGAGGCGCATAAAATGAATGTTCCTTGCCCCTGAGAAAAGAAACATCCATCCCTCATAATCCATCAGTCAACCCCCAACCATTTTCATTCCCATTGGGCATCATAACCCTAGTTATTTTTCCCAAAAGTTGCGATTATAATATGATGAAGCCTGAAAAATGTTATTGAGCAATCCACCCTAAAAACTTTCAATGCAATTTAGTGGCGTTTTGGTACACGACGGTGGTGGTGGACGAGGTTTGAAGCTCAGTATAGGCAGTTAGTCAGATTAGCAATTTTTTAAAAATTACAGCAAATCACTCTCAAAACATCCCAGTAACCATTTTGCAACAAACAGAAGTGTATTTTTTTTATGTAATTGATTGATATGAGTACATCAAAGCCTAATCCACAGACTGCATTGAAAACACCCTGCTTATTACCATTTTATAAGATATGTCTTATTATAATATCTTATCACGTTTTATGGTACCTAAATAAATTAACACCAACACGTGAATTTGAGATTGCGATTGCAGTAATTGCTCAGTCCTGCTCACTTTTCGTGAGTTTTCAATCATGGAAAACACGAACTGAATCAGTTTTTCAAAAAATAATTATTTTATCTCCGCAACACTCGAGACTAGAGGACTCTGAAATAAGTATACCTAGATATTTTGTTTTATTTTTTGCCAGATACGCACATTCGTGTTTAGGGGGACGATATTATACCTAAATTTGCAATTTCCTTTAGATAAAAAGCAAAATCGCCTAGTACGTATACCTACAAAGTTTTCTGTAACTTGGGATCATTAGGTATATTTTTTTTCCTAGGTGATGGAACCAATACAAAATGATATACCTAGTATTGCACGTCACTTCATTTGCACGTCTAAAAAGAATCACAACATGGGAAATAATCCACAAATCCAATGCCACAAAACAAAATATTCGTGTGATCTGCTCCATCCAGCCATTTACATATCACCGGGCATTCGACTTGTCCCCTCCATTCTCTATTCGACAAAATCCCCATTCGACAATATACTTCACAGCCCCAGAGCATATTGTCGAAACTTCCGAACCCGAACGACCGTTTGTCGACAGGATGAACATTCGACAGTTTAAAGCGGTCCCAATGTTGGCAGGAGTAGGAAGTACTGCCTCTTGATCCATTCTTGATTGATCTTTCACTTCTTGAGAACGTAAATTATACCGAGATTTGACCATAACCTCACTTATTCAACCACTATCAGTACTTTTCTAACAATTCACCACACTAGACCAGTCGATAGCACAAAATACTTGTCCATGCGATTTTTTTCGGGCCTTACGTTCGGTGCCACTTTAGTCAGTCCTTGACCACTTTCATCCAATTCCGCAAAGCTCAAATAAGAGGCAGGGCTTCCCAACCGCAATACACTTCTATCACCACTTTGATTACAATGAATTAAACATAAGATAAACATGAGCCGCTAGTCATGACAACTGTCAACTGAGAGGGCCAGCAGATCTGTCTTGTAGGTTGCGGGTTGAATTCAGAGTCACTTCAATATCTTGTTTCTGCAGATTCCAAATACTTGTTAATTTCTTAAATACATAAAAATATTCCAGAACTTTTCTAATCTTCCAAAATACAATAGAACATGTTGGAATAATTATTATCTAGATATAATAATAATTAAATTATTATTATAACAAAAATTCGCAGAGCAGGTTGAGAAAACATTTTCAAAATCTATTCCCCGTTTATTTTCCTGTTTATGTACAGTCGTCTGCATTGATCCGTTTTGAAGCCGCGTCCACATTAGTAAAAACTTACGTTGTGTGTCTCATTAACGACACTTTCTTGTGCCCGATAAAAATATGTGCGTGTTTGGACGTGTTTCGCTTGCAATGGAAGATTCAAAATTCAATTTAGTAATATTCTTGTTCACTGTCATCTTTCTTATTCCTCTTTATTTATGACCAAGTGATTATTGAACTGCATGATTTGTATTATTATATCATAACTGATAATTGTTATACATCTGTTGATTGTTGCTTGGTTTTTGTTTCTTCCGGATTGCTTTATAATACTTCCAAAGTTTACCTATACTATAAGTTAAATCACTCGACAAAAATTCCAGTTCTACCTTCCCTTAACGTTGACCCGCAGTCAGACGGCTTGCTTGTTGCCGGGGCGGAGCTTATGTCCTGAGATCTATACGGTGGCTCGCGGTCGCTTTGCAAATTTGCTGCACTTAATTTCATGCAATTATACCGAGTGGTCTCGTAACTAGTGTAACATTTCCAGTTATATACTTGTGCCTTGTGTTAGTTTGGACATTTTAAACATTTCGAACGTGTATTGTGCAGTTGATAATTTGAGTTAAAGTTAAGTGGACCCGATCAAGTGAAATCTTGTCAATAGGTTTCAATTATCGCATATTTTTATGCAATTGAAATTGGTTTGTTTCATGTTTTCAAACATCACACAGTGCAATTTCTCAAAAAAAACTTAATAATCCGGAAACGGGGATTATTGATTTGAAGGCTATAAATTCTGAGTGATTTACGATATTTTTTATTGTCATGATATTTTGACCTTGACTTCCGCAATTTTTGACAAAAATACATCTTGACAAAGGCAGCTTTGGATATATATTACAGAAGTGGAGTTATGTTTTCGCAGCCATCAATGTTAGTTATCATCCTCGTAAATGTATACTTTGATCAACAATCATCACAATAACGCAAAACCACCCAAGGTTAAGTGACATTGGTTGATTATGATATAACTCGCTTTGACATACAGGTGGTGGCCAGATAAATAATAGAAACGGCCTAAATTTGATGAAACTTCTATCCTGCCTCAGTTGTCAAAGAATTAATCGTGAATTTAAAAACTCCAATTCATTTGTCGGTTTACGTGTCCTGGCGATTGGTTTAAAAAATATATTTAGTGTCCTTTTATCACGTTTAAAAAAAAGGTTAAAAATAAAACTTTTTTGTGTAAATTGATGAAAATAGCTAGCATCATTCGAAATGGGGGTGAAAAGTATGTACTTCTCGAAAATTTCACAATAATTGAACAAAGGATAGTCCGAGGAATAGTCTAGTCAAGATATAAAATCTTGAACTTGGCAAAAATGACCAAATTTTCATGTCCAAGTTCAAAATTTTATGGCTAGACTATACTTTGTTCAATTCTTGTGACATTTGTGAATACATTGTTGCATTGGAAAATAATATTCACAAGCAAATTAGAAGATTTGGCTGGTCAAGACAATGTTGGCAAGAAATTGAAGCAGTTGTTTTCAAATGTCATTTTTGATCATCCTTGCAAGGAATTTCCCTTAGATTTTCTAATTTGAATGTTCACAAAAGTTCGGATTTATTTTAAAATTTGCTAATAAGCAAATTAAACCAGCAAAGCAAAAAAAAAGTGATACGAAACCTTTACAACATTATATCTGGGGGCACGGCACTGCCCCCCACCAAGTCGAGTCACACTGCCGAACATCCTTTTTCTCGAAGCCATTAGACGCACTTTTGACCCCTCTGTAATTTCGATGTGGATAAAGATAGAATTCTGGTTTTCACTGACCAAATATATCTCAAGACCAAGACAAGACTCACTCAGTCTTGGTCTTGGTCTTGATGGTCTTGAAAAAAAAATATACCGAATTTTCAAAGTACTCATAACAATCAGCATAACAATCCTACAATAAATCTTTTCACTTACTTATTACTCACTTAATATTTATTATTACCTGGGATGGCGGTTCGATTTTAACAAGCTGCACGAAATAGCAGTTGTCTCTTTTCACTCAACTTTATAGCATGTGACATCAAAAATGTTCATCATTTACATTTTTAGAGCGTTTTTCTTCATTGTGAATGGTTTGCATATTTTATTGCCTATTGGGCCAAATGATACGGGATCTACTTTTCTATTTACTTTTTCAATCATAAGAACTTATCTAAGAGCCCATGCCAAAGAAAGGTTCCGGAAACGCGTCACATAGCTCATTTTGCATTTTATTCGCCTATTCAAAACAAGTAGATTTGGATTAGTTTGTGTGAGATGCGGGGTTTGTGTAACTGACAGCGCTGCCTTGACTACCGATACATCGATTTTAGCATAGTTTGCTAATACAGTACAACCCCGTTAATCCGAACTAATTATTGCAAAGTACCGTTCGGAGTATCGATTTATTCGGATAATCGGCTTAATTTTTTGAGCAGAACAACTTTTTAAAACAATCTAAATGACGCAAAAAATGAATAAAGTGACGACAAAAAAAAAACATGATATAAAAGACACTTCAGTTTTCGTGACAAAAATGCGTTTTTTTTTTGTTTTATGTTTCTGCTACTTCGTCCTCCTTTTCTCGATTCATTTAGGTGAATGTAGTTTGAATCCAATAACAAAACATTTTGTTGGTTTTTCACCAAGAAAATATTTACTTTTTGAGACTCTCCACTCCCTAAAGTCAAGAATACGGTAGCAGGTGATCGGATTATCGAGATTAGTTCGGATTATAACTATGGTCCGAGCTGTTTAGATTAGTGGATGTTCGGATTATGGAGGTTGTACTGTATAGAGAATAAGTGTGCAGTTATTCTTTCTTAAAATGTTCTCTTTACTGGTATATTCATCAAAACTATGATGAATATACAAGAATAAAGAACATTTTCAATATTCAGTACCTGACACATTATTTATTTTTCACGTAGATACATTACTTGATGATTTAAGCACTTTGTTACATTTATTTATAACTTGTTACAGTTCAATAATTTTTTTAACAATGTAATTGTTTGATTATTATACTGATCATTTTTTTGTGATGTGAAAAAAATACACATTCAGATGGTGAATTGGAAGCTCCTAATTTTTCACGGAATCTACTGAAAAATTGCGATCAAATTTACGGATATTCGTTTCAATGATCTGGTAGCACGCACAGGTCTTTATCTACTACTGTGAATTGGAAAATTCCAATAATTATTTTTAAAGAGTTGATTCACTCAAAAGACTTATTTTAAGTTAATAGAGATATTTGCAAAGTTTAATAAATATTGTGTCGATTTATCTTTTCAAGACCAAGACCAAGACGAGACTCTCGAGGTAGAGTCTTGGTCTTGGTCTTGGTCTTGAACGTCAAGTCCTGGTCTTGGTCTTGAGAAGATTCTCAGGTCTTGGTCTTGGTCTTGGTCTCGGTCTTGTCATCAAGACCAAGACAAGACCAAGATTAGTCTTGTGGTCTCGCGAAGCCCTAGTATGACTGTATAATACAGGGTGTTCCAAAAATAAGATATCGCATCACACTTGACATTTTTAAATGAAAACCCCCATTTTTTTTCTATTTTTGGATTCTCCATGAAGTTTTTAGTAACTTTTGTGGAATACAGTTTATACCTATCTTCAACCGTTTCGAAGTTATTTGAATTTTTCATAAAAAAAAAATAATAATAAAACGTGACGGGTGAGACGTACTTGGACATGTTGGAAAATACAATAGAGCCACGAATAACCGAAATAATAGAAAATGAGGTTAATAATAATGAAAATTTTCTTCATTTCCAACAAGATGGTGCACCACCGCACTTTGTAGCTCCTGTACGACAGTTTTTGGACACTCATTTCCCCAATCAGTGGATCGGACGGCGTGGTCGCATTGAGTGGCCACCAAGGTCTCCGGACTTGAGTGCTTTAGATTACTTTCTTTGGGGACATTTAAAAAGTAAAGTTTTTAGTACGAAGCCAGACTCCATCCAAGATCTTCGAGAGCGGCGGAATGCAGACAAGTAACTCCAGAAATGTGTGAAAATGTTAGGAATAGATTTGAGCAAAATCTTTATTATTGCATGGAGGTAAACGGACACCACTTTCAACATTTATTACCACATTGACTTTTTGACACATTATAGCTAAGTAATTAATTTTTGTTTAAATTTTTTAAATAAACGGTTGAAGATAGGTATAAACTGTATTACACAAAAGTTACTAAAATCTTTATGGAGAATCCAAAAATAGAAAAAAAACTCGAGGTTTCCATTTAAAAATCTCAAGTGTAATGCGATATCTTATTTTTGGAACACCCTGTATTATACAGTCATACAAGACGTCCCCCTAAAAACAAAAATTAACGTGTCCGAGCGTTTTTCCCAAAATATACCAGGAAAGTCATAAATAAGGGTGGGACTTTTTCGTTGGGCCACCCTGTATAATAAAATAATATATTATTATATATTATTATAATGAAATCTGCCTGTCATATTTTTTTTCATATCAAATACCCACTACAGTCACAAAATCTAGAATAATTTGAAATGGTCCCCGTATTCAAACAAGGCACCGCGTGATTTCGATTGTATGTTTGGACCCTCCTAAAGCGGGATATTTTTTGCCTGTGCCGGGGAATTTGAACTATTTCGAGCCGCCTTTGATTCCTGAAAATAAAAGGTTGCCTCGTGGAGTGATCTAACTTATAGTAATTAGTAGACTTTGATACTTCACACATAATATAAAGAATATAGTGAATAGTAAATTGGAACAATTGGGATTAATAAATCAAAAATATAATTTAACCGTAAATAAATTCGAATAAAGTATAAATCTACTGTCGGTTCATTGCTTTTTTGCGGTTACGTCATACTCCTCTGTCTCTCTCGTTCACATTTACAAAAATGTCACGTATGTCTGGACGCAGGTCGTTTGGATCAATTTGACAAAATGTCACATATAGAGCGACCAATCTACGACAAACTGGCAATCGTCAAATACTGTGACGTTCAGTGACTCGATAAACTACAGTGACGCCAATCAAGGCCTAGAAAACAAGGCCAAAGTGCTGGCCGTGTGACGTCATCAATGTAGGCCCATATCTTTATCCTTGGGGAACACAATGATTATTTCCAGAACAGCTGACTTTGACAGCAGCTAAGTGACAAATAAATTGTCAATTTAAAACTTTTAAAAGTATGTGAGTTATGCTTTTTTGATAATAATGTTGGGCTCATGACGAGCCTAACATGCTCGAGAGTCTGTGGGATATTGAAAGCGGTCTTCTCGATCAACAGATTTGATAAACCTGCCACCAGTGAAGAGCATAAACTATACTCGCTCTCTATTTACTGTATGTGCGGTGCCTGAGCTTTGGATTGGTCTTTGTATGTTTGAAAGAAGTTTTCTAGAAAGTAAGTAGCACAAATTTTCCGTCGGAGGGAGACCTGTACATCTTGCATTCACTGAATCTTCTTTTTTTACTACCATCACCTGATATATAACCGACGAAAAAACCAACACCAGTGTTCAGCATAAAAATGCGCTGCAAAATCTGCTTTCTTTGTGTGTGTAGCCTTCATCGCTCAAAAATCATCAAAACTGTAAGACATTTGGATTGTTTTGACAAGAACATTCACAAACATGATGGCAACCCAAACATTGCCAGGCCTACAATAAGGACACGGAAATATGATGAATTGATATGGGCCTACATCGGGGCCTACATAGGTGACGTCACACCCGAAAATTTTGAGAGCTCTTGGTCCTTATTATCTAGGAGTTGTTGCACCAATGCATGTCGTCGTTTCTATTGGTCGTCCGCCATATTCTGGCAGAACATTGCTCGCATTCATAAGACGAAACAGTTGTGGAACTGTTTCCGCTCCTTCTTATGAATTAAGTGGAAGTCTCATATAAGACTCAACATTCAACTGTCAGATGCCAAAGAGTGCTCCCGGAGCGTAGCGGGCACAGTTTCGTCTTATGAACGCGACCAATGTTTATTGTTGTGTAGCCATTGACAACCATTTGACAACCATGGAGAGTTTGAAATGTTATTAAGTTGCGGTTTGTGAAAAATATTTTTTACCAAGGTTCCTTTGTGATTTGACTATTTGGTCATAAGGTACGTACTTATTTATTATGTTATTTCCTTATTTCAATTTTTCAAAAATTGCGACGTTCCTGTTCGCGCCCCAGCGTTCGCCTTAACATGGCCTCAATGACGTCACTGTTGTTTATCGAGTCACTGTACTGTGACGTAACCGCAAGCAGTGAACAAGCTGTAGAGTTACCATTCTGAAGCTTTTCTATCTGTCGGCCAGTTCGCCCCTGTCTACGTCGCGATTAGGGCTCGGAATCGTATTCGAATAATACGAATAGTCGAATATTCGAATATTCAATAGTCGAATATTTTTCATAATTCATTAGCCGAATGGTCGACTATTCGACTATTCGACTATTTAGTCGATTATTCGACTTATTCGACTATCCGACTAGTCGTGTCGACTATTCCAAATAACGGTCAAGAATTTCAGATGCGAATAATTTCTATGATTGACGAAGTATTCTAATTCATACAGGGTGTCCCAGCAAGGGTGGCCACCGGCCATATCTCAGAAACTACTGGACCTAAAAGTTCAGGAAAAAAAAAATTATTACTTAAGTGGCCACGAGAAAATGCTGGGAAATATTTATAACTTCGAAATTTTTCCGCTAGGGGGCGCAATCAAAGCTTAAATATTAAAATTCGAAATTTCTCCGGAAATTCTCAGATTGAGGTATATCTTTATCAACATGGTTAGAAAACCTAGACAATTTCACGTCTTTTTGGTACAGGGCTCATTGGCGTACCGATCTTCGTGTGAGTAGGGGAAGGTAGTGAAAGTGTAATTGTTCAAGTGGCTGTAACTTATAAACGACTTGTCCGATTTTGTTGCGTATAGGCTTGTTTGGAAGATAAATGTGAGTACTTTCGTATATCGTATCCAGTGATGCGTGATTGTCTCCAGAAAAGTTGCTAGAAGGCGTAATTTGAATTAAAAACTGTTATTTTCGTTTCACCTCAAAAATTTAAATGGTACGGTATAATTCTGATAACAGAATCAAAATGAAGATTAAATTTACAAGAAAAAACCTCCAAACCGCAGGTTGATATTTTTTCTCGTTTTCGAGTTATGGCCGAGAAAATAATTTTTGACACTCGAAAAGTTGTTTGTTGTGTAGTTTTATTGGAACATGTTTTTTTTATGGTTTCATTAATAATAACTAGTCCAAATTATGTAAAATATGTTCATATATTTTTTCAATGTAAATGTATAGGTAATAAAATAAATTAACTTGCCCAACATCAAGGAAAGAACCTCGGAAAGAACACGAACAAGAAAAAAAACAAAAAAAGAACAAACTTTATAAATGTTCGAATTGTCCTCCATCTTGTAAAATACATTTCTCAATTCTGTGCCTACAAATAGAAACAGCTGTTTCTATTTCAATTGGTGCAATGGAATGTATAGCATTCTCAATCCGCTCAATCATATTTTCTCTTGTGGTGGGACGAGTTTTGTAAACGATGTCCTTGATTCGTCCCCACAAGTAATAGTCCAACACAGTTAAATCGGGGGATCTTGTTGGCCATGGGAACAAACTGCCCCTTCCAATCCAGCGATCTGGATAACGGTTGTTTAAAAAATCACGAACTCTCCGTGCATAATGAGCTGGGCAACCGTCATGTTGGTACCACATGGACATCCTAAGACCAATGGGAACATCTTCTAAAAGTATTTGCAAGTCATTTTCTAAAAAGTTTAAATATGATTCACCATTTAAATGGCCATCAATAATATACGGCCCAATAATTTTGTTTCCTAACACTCCGCACCAGACGTTTACACTCCACCTGTTTTGATGCTCCACTTCCCGCATCCAGTGTGGGTTTTCCCGCGACCAAAAGTGCATGTTATGCAAATTAACATTACCAGAACTAGAGAAACGGGCATCATCGGTCCATAAAATTTGGGAGAGGAATTGAGGATGTTCGTTGCACATTTCTCGAAGCCAATAGCAATGGTCTAGTCGCCTGTTGAAATCATCTTCTGATAGAGCTTGGTGTAAGGAAAGATGGTATGGACGAAGTTTGAAGTCTCTTAAAATTCGGAGCACTGAAGAACGACTTAATCCTAGATGGTGGGAAATTTCTCTTGTGCTCAAATGCGGTGAAGCTTCCACGTAAGCGAGAACGTTTATAATATTGTCTTCATGGTTTCTTACCGGACGTCTTCTGATTGGAACTGGATTGAGCTGTACACTTCCCGTTGTTCTTAAACGTATTGCCATTCGCCGAAATGCCTTTCTGCTGTAGTGCCTTCGTTCAGGATACCTTGCAGCGTATTCACGTGCCGCAATCGGAGCATTTCCAAAACATTGAAAATATACGGCGAGCATATCAAAAGACTCGGCATTGGTGTAAGACATTATAACAGAGAATGTTAAAATGATAATTAAGAGATTGTTATGATTGCAATATCTGTTTCAATTATCTCCATGAAAACCCGCCGATGTTTTTCCACAGCTACCTAGATTTTTTTTCAACCCATCATTGCAATATTTAATACATAATTAGATTGGGATTTATGTTCATCAAAATATTTTTCATTTATTATGAGTTTTGTTCTATTGAAATAACAAATGAAAACATTAAATTTTACATAATTTGGACTAGTTATTATTATTGAAGCCAAAAAAAAAAGTAGGATGCAATAGAACTACACAACAAACAACTTTTCGAGTGTCAAAAACTCTTTTCTCGGCAATAACTCGAAAACGAAAAAAGATATCCACCTGCGTTTCAAAGGTTTTTTCTTGTAAATTTAATGTACCTTTCGATGCTCTTATCAGAATTATACCATACCATTTTAATTTTTGCGGTAAAATGAAAAACACTGTTTTTAATTCAAGTTACCCCTTCTAGCAATTTTGCTGGAGACAATCACGCACTACTGGATACGATGTTCTATTGAAATAACAAATGAAAACAATAAATTTTACATAATTTGGACTAGTTATTATTATTGAAGCCAAAAAAAAAGCAGGTTGCAATAGAACTACACAACAAACAACTTTTCGAGTGTCAAAAACTCTTTTCTTGGCAATAACTCGAAAACGAAAAAAGATATCCACCTGCGTTTCAAAGGTTTTTTCTTGTAAATTTAATGTACCTTTCGATGCTCTTATCAGAATTATACCATACCATTTGAATTTTTGCGGTAAAATGAAAAACACTGTTTTTAATTCAAGCTACCCCTTCTAGCAATTTTGCTGGAGACAATCACGCATCACTGGATACGATATACGAAAGTACTCACATTTATCTTCCAAACAAGCCTATACGCAACAAAATCGGACAAGTCGTTTATAAGTTACAGCCACTTGAACAATTACACTTTCACTACCTTCCCCTACTCACACGAAGATCGGTACGTCAATGAGCCCTGTACCACAAAGACGTGAAATTGTCTAGGTTTTCTAACCATGTTGATAAAGATATACCTCAATCTGAGAATTTCCGGAGAAATTTCGAATTTTAATATTTAAGCTTTGATTGCGCCCCCTAGCGGAAGAATTTCGAAGTTATAAATATTTTCCAGCATTTTCTCGTGGCCACTTTAGTGATAATTTTTTTTTCCTGAACTTTTAGGTCCAGTAGTTTCTGAGATATGGCCGGTGGCCACCCTTGCTGGGACACCCTGTATATGTACATATTATAGATTTTGAAAGTATATGTGATCAATTTCGAAATGGGTCAACATAAAAAAAAATGTTTGTTGAGAGCAAATCAATAGTGTCATCATTTATGTCATTGTTTATAAAGTTTTTCACTGTTGTATAATTGAGTTAGAAGTATCAAAAATCTCCCATTTAGTTTTTGATCTATTGGAGTTAAATGTAGTACAAGAAAAAAAAATGTTGTTTTCAGCGACTTATCTTATAATATACCTTATTAAAACTTCTCTATTCATTCATTTAGGTAACCGAATTGTACAATAATCGAGCTGTAAAATTGGTTTAGTCGAATAGTTACGTAACTAGCTAGAAAATCCGATTTCGACTATTCGACTAGTCGAATATTCGACTATTTATAAATATATCCGAATAGTCGATAACTATTCGAGTATTCGAATATTCGACTATTCAAATAGATTCGAATAGTCATAGATTCGAATTGTCGATGACTATTCGACTATTCGAATAGATTCGAATATTTGAATAAATTTTAAACCACCATTCGAATAGTTGAGATTTGTAAATCTTCGAGCCCTAGTCGCGATATTAGAGCTACTCTAAGCTCCACTCACCGATCCCATTTCTCTATAACTGTTTAAATGTTCCTCAGCGACTCTTATTGTTCACTGGTGAATAGGAACACACCAAGTGATAGACTGCAGACAACACACCGTCATCGGCCTCTACGAGTCGTAGAGGCCCACATCTGTAACAGGCCTTTTTCTTCGACAAGACGTCCCTTTTCGGATTCATGGACATTTTCTGCGCTTTTTAACAGCTGTGACTACCGTGTGATCTGTCACAAAAAACACAACGTTCAGCTTCGCAATGGACAATTTGCACATTTTTTGGAAATATGAAAAATATAAGGATTAGTACGTACTGATGCCATTGATGTTTGAAAAATCAACCTACGACCTCTAATAATGTAGTAATCACCGATTAAAGAGCGCCAATCAACATCCAATACGTCACAGAATACACTATCTATCTCCGTCTGACGTATTGACTGAGATGTCTCTCTCTCTTTTGGGAGGGTAATATGGCCCCACCCCTTTTGCGATCATGCAGTGAAATTCGCGTCTTCTTTTTCATTTATTTAGTATATTTTTGGGTATTTCGAAAAAATGTTTTCGCTGGTGACTTACAAATAATGTCTAGAATGCGTATATAAAATTTCAAGTCATTTGAAAATGTATGCAAATTGTCCATTCATAAGTCCAGCGGCAGTAGGACTAGTAGGAGCCTCAAATGTCTTTTTACTCAAAAATTTACTTTTTGCCATAGTCTTATCAACAGCGGGTTTCTGATAAATTGATTTTGCCTCCGCACTCTCGATACCAAAAGGTTGCCAAGTTGTTGCGCTGCTCATGTTCCACCTCCAATTGTAGAAAAACCATAATATTCTTCAGTTTTTCTTCAAAGTTAGTCGCTGAGCCATTGAAAGTCGGTCGTTCCCACAACCTCCACATTTCGTTAGGCAGACAAGACTCGATTGGCGGGAATAATATTGCGGCACATTTGTCCGACGTGATACATAAAGTTTCCAGTGCGCGCAACTGAGTTTTGGCCTGTCATACAGCAAACTAATATAAACTCCTTGCGATGTAGAATAAGACAAAATAAGCTTCAGTAATTCCCGAACATAGACTTCTACCTGCAGATCTTCTCGGCTTCTTGTCATAAGATTCGATGCAAAAATTCTCGTGCACCTTTTTAAATTGTGCCCAAACAGCCAGCCAGAAATTTATATTCCCGCCATACTATTTGAATTCTATTCTAGGAAGTTTGAATTTTCGCGTACCGGTATTTTTTTGGGTTAGTACCTGTAGATTACTCTCTGCATCTGCTTCAGACCCAGAATCCTACACAACCTTGTTGTATTTCAGCCTCAGTAAGATGAATTTCTTGGTATATATTATCATGTCACAGGTTCCCATCTTCTCCAGATGCAATCTCCAGCAACAGCTCGTATATTTCCTGGTCCAGCACCTGAAGACTGTCATATTTTCTACTTGCTACTTCGAACGTTACTCCGAGAGCCTCATTATCACGCGAATCAGCCGTTAAAAGCGTATTCAGATCATTCAGCGCCTTTGTAACCGATCCACGAAGCACTTTGCGATTTTTTTTCGGTTTTCGATTTCACTAGCCATGTTGTAGACCCGGTCAAACCGCACTTCGTTTTAGCAAGATAGCACTACAAGTGAAACGGGGCAAAAGCTTACTTTGTATCAGCTCGAAAACACCAACTAGTCCTGTTGTCCAGATAAAACTTCACTTTCTCGTCCGATGAAACAGAAAAAACAGTCTGGGAACTCATACCAAGTCATGTCACTGTCGAGGATCCAGAAGTGTAAATAAAACCAGTCTTTAGCTTTAAATCACTTTACTTGATACAAGTTAATAATAGAGTCAATATTCAGACGACAGTTTTTTCATCGAACAGAAGCGGAAACCTATTACAGCACAAAATGAATGCAACAATTCTCAAAACACGTTCCCAAGAGCTTGATTTTTTGAGCGAGAGTTTTATCTTAGTTATTAATTATTCAGAATCAACAGTTTTTCATCAAACACCAAACTCATTTCCATATATCTAGGTGTGTTTGTTATTTCGGTGTAGGATAGTGTACTGTAGATTGATTTTTGAAAACTAATGGCTACCTGTATAAAGGATATTCCATATATCTATTAACTCTATATGGGAACCGTCCCATTTAAACAACGAGCGACGCTTGATGCCAGGATGAGATAGAAGATCCCGCTGTACAGTATAGTTTTCGCTTGGTTTCCGCATAAGTCCCCTCGCGATAGAGAAGGATAGACTTATGCGAAAAATATACAGTACAGCGGGATCTTCTATCTCATCCTGGCATCAAGCGTGAATAATTGCTTCCCATATAGTTATCGATAGATATATGGGAGATTCAACAAACGCGTCAGTAAGTTTAGTAAAGATATAAGGCGGATTTTGGCGTTAACCAGGTTACGCTTTGTGGTTACAGGTCTGGTGAGTGCCTGGTTACGATCTCGATACCATGTCAGGACCAAACGGCAGAGCATTCTGGTAATCAAAATTCACACCTTCTACCATAAAAAAGTGAATAATATCAGTATATTTTAATCACTTTTTTATGCTACGACCATTATGGTATTACCTAACCACCTATTTCAAAAGAGTAGCTTTTATATCGTCATAAAAATCAAATTCATTGACAAAGTATGAATATGTTGACCACATACCTAAATACTGAAGACCAAAGAGAATGCGGAAAATATCAAATCAGACTTGGAGGGCGACAAACTGGTGGACGCACAAAAAAAAGGAAAAATCAACAAAACATGAAGATAATAATATATAAAATCACACATCAACATTTCACGTATATCAGTCAAGACTCAAGAGTAATACCTACCTCCCAAGTAACACAAATATGTATATAAGTATTTTTAGACCGTTATATAACAGTTTCGTAAAACCTTTTGCTCGTAAAAATATTTTTATAGTCATTTCAAAGACAGTAATAACACACTTATAAACACGAAAAAGGACCACTTTATAAAATATTTTTAACGTATTAAAATGTTCATAGGGGTTCTAGGTAACAACTATAAAGCTACTTTACTACTGCTATAGAGCTCTAATGAGAGTGAAGTTATATATTATTGTTTGTATTATTGTGGAAATAAATTATGATTAAATTATCATTAAATAATAAACAATAAGTAGCGACAGTTCACGTCAACCCCTTTCAGTCTTAATGACATAAATCCACCTCATTTATAAACTGCTTACATACACTTGGCTCCTATTATACCTACATCAAAGGTTAAATGGGGAAAGTTCTAGAGGAAACTTAGTGCATTCGATATTCGGTTCCAGATTTGCGATCGATCAATTGGTTTTGGAAATATTTGGTTTTTTTGCCAGTAAATCCGAAACGGCTAATTGGACAGCTATGAAAAGTGACATTATCTGGACACTTTTTTAAGACGAATAAAATGGTGTGTATGACATGTCTTAATCGTCTTTTGTTTTTCCGCAACCCGCCTCAACTTTCATTTTTCTTATGGCCGCCATATTGGATTTTTCGATTTTTGGAAAGAGTGTAAAATTTCCAGTCTAGTGATGTCCCACAAGTGCATAAAAGATTCAAGTATCATCGAAATATCACACTATTCACACTTCGTAGGTGAGACTCAATCTTTTCTAAGGAGGCCATGATTTATTTGTCGCAAAACATCATTGATAGGTACTGTATCAACCTAAGGTCACCTTATTTGAAGTACAGCGAACGTGTTAGACTAATTGAATTTTCAATAGAACAATGACTTCTTAACGAGTCTATGAGTGTATTGAATAAAAAGTCAGAAAAATCATTGTTTATTCAATCAACACATAAGCTTTTGAATAACTTACAGGTAGATACAAATATATTGAAAGGAGGCCAGGGTATTGTACCATTTAATGAAATGATCCTTTTCTCAAACTGCTTTATCAAGAAGTTCCTGACTTTTGAATGATGTTGTGAGCCGGACATCCATCCTGTTGAAACCAGGTTCTTCTGAACTCATCTTCGGTTAGAGTAGCTCGTAATGCCGGCACAACCTGATTTCGCAAAAGCTCTAGGTATCTCTGCCCGTTTAGGCTTTAGTCAAATGAAAATGGTCCTATAAGTCGATTTCCTGAAATGATTGATTGATAGTTGCCCAATTGAGAAAGGTAAGTTGGATCAAATTACCAATGACCCCACACCAAACGTTAAACCCAAATCTGGTCTGTAGACGTCTCGCTGCCACTTCGTGAGGGTCTTCCACAGCCCAATGATGAGTGCTTATCAAAAACTCCACAATTCGTAAACCTACTTTCATAGGACCACAAGACATGATTTACAAAATCGGGATTGTCATTACACTTTCTTGTATACCACTCACAGAAGCGCATTCGTCTTGGAAAATCAGTTTCTTCAAGTCCTTGAACTACTGTGGGTCTGTTTGGATGGTACTTATTCTTTTTAAGCACTCTCTGTACCGCTGATTTTGACACACCAATTTTCCGTTCTACAGTTTTTACCGATTTACTAGGGTCTTCGTTGAGAGCTTGTCAAATGTTTCTGTCGCGATTTTCATTTTCAATGTTGTATCCGCTTCTAGGTTGTTCGAAGGCCCCAAAGTTGATCAAATTAACAACCATTTTTCTGAATTGGGTTTTATGAGGCTGCCGTCGTTTGGGGTACATCTCCAAATACCTTGCTGAGGTAATGTCGGCATTTCTCTGTAACTGCAAGTACAGCGCTAACATATCCAACTTTTCTTCATTCGAATAGGGAACACCGGGCATTTTTAATAGGTTTCGACAATTTATCTATCAGATTTATTATTTTAATGACAGAGAAGCGTACTACTATTAACGTAAACACAACCTTCATACTGAATTATTATTTGCGGGGTGTTATAGACCACAACGCCATCTTTCGGCAGTATTATGTAGTAGTGGTAGTAGTTTATTCGGACATTTTCGATTTACATAATATTTGATTTGACAAAAAGCTAAAATCATTTGGTACAGTAATTGATAATTGATAAGGGCACCTAGGTGTGTTGGACACCTGTGTGTGCCAGTATTCCTAACCATAGTTCCTAACTAAACTACGTGACTAAATTAATCCTAGTGTAATGTACATCGTGCTTACAGTATGTTTGCAGTTTTCATTCATTTGTTTTGGTTCAGGTTAGACAAGAAGTTCTTCAGATTATTAAAAATATAAATTTCACTACTTTTACTAAAAAGCTTTTTATTTATCGCTTTCATATCAACTGGTTATGTTAAAGAATTTTGGTGCTAAATAATCAAGACATTCAAGATTGAATGTTGTGTTGCTCATGGGAATAACAAGTTGACGATTTTTTTTTCGATCTAGTCCGATGTGGATGGTTTACATATGACTTCATGTTTGATTTTTTATAAGTGTATAAACAGACCGAGTGTATGTATAAGCATATAATATTACATAGTTCCGCGTTATACAACATATTCGTTGGGTATAGTTTGTTTCTCTTAAATATAACTTTTAATATATAATTTTTAACTGTCATGATTGGTTGTAGTTTACTTCTGTATGCTCCACCCCAGATGCAAAGTCCATATCTCAAGGGAGACCACCAGTGATTTATATATCATTATTGTTAGTTTTCTTGACAATATTTTCCTGAGTAAATAAGATTTGTGAATAAGTGTTCGAATTTTTTTTGTCAAATAGTTAATATGGTCTGCATTCGAGGTGTTGATCTATCATTAGACCAAGGTATTTTATGTTGGGTACGCTTGATATGTCCTCATTATCATCTAATGTCATGCATTCAAAGCTAGGTCTGTTTGCCGAGGTCAATGAAAATGCAATGTATTTAGTCTTTGTAACATTCAGCGACAGTTTATATGTGCCCAGCCAGTCTCCCACCATGTTTAGGCCCCGGGTAGCTTTATTCTTTGCCTCGTCCCATGTTTGACCGTTAAAGAGAAGTGCTGTGTCATCTGCATATGAAATTATTTTTCCATTTATTTTGAGTCCATTCCATTTAATATTGAGTTAATATATGTTATGAAGAGTATCGGACCTAAGATTGTGCCTTGGGGTATGCCAATTTGTATAGCCAAGGGACCACTAAGTGTTGAGTTCAATCTAAGCATTTGATGTCTGTCTGAAAGGTAATTCTCAAAAAGCTCAAGGACGTTTCCCCTTATGCCATATTTCATCAGGACATTTAAAAGGTTTTGATGAGGGATCGTGTCGAAAGCTTTGGCCAAGTCTATAAACACAGCAATTGATTCTTTGTTGTTGTTGTTCAGATCTGAGATTTCTGATGTGAGGGTATACATTGCGTCTACTGTACTTAGGCCACCTATGAATCCAAATTGACTTGTAGAAATGACATTGTTATTTTTGAAAAAATTCACAAGTCTGTGTTTCAGGCATTTTTCAAAAATTTTTGTGAAATTATTGATTAGACTTATTGGACGATAATTTGAAATTTCATTTCTATCTCCAGTTTTGTGTATCGGTATCACGATTTTTTCTTTAAAAGTGGTAGGAACTTGGCTGGTGCTGAAGATTAAATTCATAATGTGTGTGAGTGGCTTGCATATTTCAAGATGGGCATATTTTATTAATTTTGATGTGATTCTGTCGTTTTCTGGTGAAGTTTCAGTTTTTAAGCTTGATATCTGTTTGATTATCTCATTTTCCGTAACTAGGGTTAAAAAAAGAGATTTTGGTGTATTTTCAAGTATTTCATGAGATGTTCCAGTGTTCCAATTCTTTTTTACATTTCTAGTCCAACTGTGGTGTAATATTCATTGCAATAGTTTGCCACGTCCATGCCATTTGCAAAGTTTCCACCGTCTTTGTTTTTTATAGATAGGGTCTGATCTTTGGCCTGATCTTTTTCATTGGTTGCTTCTCTAATTATTTTGTAGACGTTTTTTATATTATCTTGGTTAGCCTCAATTTTATGTTTGTAGAAAGTGATTTTCTGTTTTTTCAGTAACTTGTTAAGTTCGTTTCGATATCTTTTATATTGTTCATTCAGTACGTCGGTGTAGTTGAATCTGAGTTTCCTCTTTAGTTTGTCTCTCGGTCTGATTGATGTAATCAGTCCTTGTGAAATCCAGTTCTTGATTTTTCTTTGTGTATTTTGTCTTGTATGTCTTTTTGTTGCTTTGAGTATAGCATTTTTACATACTGCCATGAAGCGCTTGGTCGCCTCTTCTGGTTCTTCTGATTCGAGCACCGTCAGCCAATCTTCCTTGGATATTTCCTCTTTGAATGCTGCATGATCAATGTATTGGTGATAGTTTTCGGAGTTGTTTCCACAGTCAAGGTTCATTTCTGTCGTTTTGTTGCAGGTGGTGATGTTTAGCATTTTTGGAAAGTGGTCCCCAGCAGACACATTTGGTCGGCAAGATACATATTTGATGATGGCATCGTTGGCATCATGATGGCAATTTATTGTTGTGCATTATTTGCAAAATTTTATCAACTGCAAACATGCATTGTTTGTCAAATAAAGAAAAGGTACTGGCACATTACATAGAGGTTAGGTGTAAGAGTAACCTTAGGTTAAATCTCGCCTATCCTCACTTCTTATTATCATCAATAAAGACGATATTTATTTATTTATTTATTTATTTATTACCCATAAAAAGGCAAATGTCCAATTTTCAAGATGCCTGTTAATCCAAGTTACATTTTCTTTATACAAGAGCCAATGCCTTTCAATAGCCTCGCATACAGCAATGTCCAATCACATATTAGCTGGTGATCTACATGTAAAGCATTTTTATCAATCAATGAGTAAATATGAAACGATATATTTAATCCATGGAATTAATGTACTGGGTTGATAATTTCACACTGGAATCCAACCAATATTTTCTGTTTACAATTGACATTTGACAAATGCGCAGACGCAGTTGCCAATTTCCGTTCGTTTTAAAGTTCGATGATTTGTTTATTCGTGCAGTGTGTGTTGAAACAAGAATAAGAACGGATTGAAATAAAACAAATTCATTCAACGTACAGGTGGTTATTCGTGCATTTGATAATGTTCTAAAACTTGTTGGGGAAAGAACACAAGAACCTGTTGTTGTTCCTTCGTTTCTTGGCTTTGCGTATAGGCAACACAAGAAGCTATATACATGCTACAAAAGAAGGGTTATGTTCGAACTCATTAGACACGACGTGGCTCACTTATCAACATTTGAAGGTGTAATCAAAACTGGACATTAGGCAAGACGGAATAAAAAGCCTCCCTTTCATGCTTTTAGTGGTATGGTTCGACTTATTTGTGGTAAGAACTTTACATTTAGAACATACTTCGTTCTCCAGTTCATTGCCCTCCATGTATGACTATTTATCTGCTTGTTTATTTCTTGATTTGAAATATAAACATTATACGTCCATACCATCAACCAGCCCAAAAAAGAGGAATGTGAGTTGGTACCTTTTTTTCCCAGATCCAACTGATGAGTGGTAATTATTGAATTGTGTAGTTGCAGTGGTTATTGGATGTTGCAAATTCACTCACTAGGTGTAGAAAGTTATCTTATGTCGGATTCCAAAAAATCACAATTTCTGACGCACTATTTTCATAGAAAAACTTAGATCTTTCACGAGCCAATTCAACACGTGCAGGCCACACCGTAAAGTTATTGAACGACCTCCTAGGATTTTGCTCATAAACCAGTTTCCTGTCAAATAAATCATGGCCTCCTCAGAAAAGATTGAGTCCTAACTACGAAATGTGATATTCCGAAGATACTTAAATCTTTTATGCACTTGTGAGACATCACTAGACTGGAAATTTTACACTCTTTCCAAAAATCGAAAAATCCAATATGGCGGTCATAACAAAAATTAAAGTTTAGGCGGGTTGCGGGAAAACAAAAGACGATTGAGACATGTCATACATACCGTTTTATTTGTCTTAAAAAAGTGTCCAGATAATGTCACATTTTCATAGCTGTCCAATCAGCCGTTTCGGATTTACTGGCAAAAAACAAAATCCGCCATTTTCGGTTTTTCGCCGATATTTCCAAAACCAATCTATCGATCGCAAATCTGAACCGGATATCGAATGCACTAAGTTTCCTCTAAAACTTTCTTCATTTAACCTTTGCTGTAGGTATAATAGGAGCCAAGATCCCTGTATAGAGAAGCGAATCTGGGACACACTGTATAATATGAATACTACTTTCAAAACTACTGTAGCAGATTTCATGATTTCAATGATACTGACACATGAGTGAATCACCTGTCAAAATATACAGTATATATAAAGATTTGTGCCTCTCAAGATTCATGCGAAGTTTCAAAATCTTGATTAAGAAAACAATTTTACATTTCGTAATGTTAGAAGTGTATGAATGGGGCGAATTTCTGTCATTAAAACAGAACGAAATTTGACCACATAGGTATATGGAGATGTCGCTACTTGTTGTTTATTTTACCATGGTACGTCTTTGAGTTTCACAAATACATATCAAGTCAGAGAACAGGCCAAGTAGTGACTAGTGCTTATTGATGGCATTGTTGAGTTATGAATTATGCGTGCGTCTTTTTTTACATCTTTGAGTCAAATTATTATTACTCTAGTTGAGACGTGTGGATATGAAACCGTAATGCAATCAAACCCATATACCTGTTTTGGTTAAAGCTAAAGTAACTACGCCTCTGTTCAGAGCTCAAGACTGGTGCCTTGATAATAAATATTCTTTATATTCGGAGACGGAATATAGTTCAGTGGGGAGAATCAATCAAACCCCTTTGAGCTGGTAAGGTAATGTTTTCTGGAGATATCGTCATTCCGGTCGCCTGATTCCAAATACTAGAATGCGTATAATCCAATGATACGACGTGAACTTCTACATGCAAAATGCAAAATTGAAATGAGAAAATGCTTTTCATAGTTAGTTAAACTCATTTAACTTCAGTTGTGCAGTTGTGAATCAATAATCCACAATCAACAGGTAAATACAGAGCTATATTATACTTATTTATCAAAGATTTCAAGTTTCTAGTACACTTATGATATTATGGAATGTTGGGAGAATTATTGAAATTGGGCGAAGCGACTAAGCATATTTCCCTGACATATTTAAAATTAGCATAAAAAGTATCATTCTAAACATATATCTATTAATAACAAACAGTCTCAATATAGTGGGGATGCAGTCAGAAATTGGCCAGGGGAAGTAAAAACAACCCTTTAATGCTAGATCAAGCTTTCGAGAACTTTATTTTCTCTTTATCAGGATTTTCTATAAAGTAAAAATGACAACGTGTTACAAATACAATTGACATTTTTTGTACAAAAACTCACCATTGCGGGTTTGAACTAAAGAAGATTAACATATATGAGAAAATACCGAAACCTATCATCAATCACAGCTTACAATTTCACACAACATAATGCAGAAATTATTAATTTACTACATTAAAACCAAACTCTGGAAACGTGAAGGATGAAATGAACAATGAACAACGAACATGGTGGTCAGAGATGTTTTTTGTTTGTAAAAAAAGGGATTTTAGTCGTTGGTAGGCGAAAATGCGCAGGACTCCACCAGAAATCCTGCTGCTGTTGACATGTATAAAATATTAGGTTGTTCATTCGTACCTTTCCATACCTTGACATACCAGGGCTCACCAGAACGTTACAATTATATGGTGTATGAGAGTTCACATCAATAACGGAATGATATCGATTATTATGCTGTATTATTACAGGTTTAAGATTACAAGTTTATAATAATCGATATCATCCCGTTATTGATGTGAACTCTCATACACCATATAATTGTAACGTTCTGGTGAGCCCTGGTATGTCAAGGAATGGAAAGGTACGAATGAACAAACTAATATTTGAGCCGGATTTCCGGTGGAGTCCTGCGCATTTTCACCTACCAACGACCAAAATCCCTTCTTTTACAAAAAAAAAAACATCCCTGACCACCATGTTCGTTGTTCATTGTTCATTTCATCCTTCACGTTTCCAGAGTTTGGTTGTAATGTAGTAAATTAATAATTTCTGCATTATGTTGTGTGGAATTGTAAGCTGTGATTGATGATAGGTTTCGGTATTTTCTCATATATTACCATACCTTCTTTAGTTCAAACCCGCAATGGTGAGTTTTTGTACAAAAAATGTCAATTGCATTTGTAACACGTTGTCATTTTTACTTTATAGAAAATCCTGATGAAGAGAAAATAAAGTTCTCGAAAGCTTGATTTAGCATTAAAGGGTTTAGTCTAAGATCCGGTATTAGAAATATCTACCCTCATCAGTTATTTGATTATGATAAAGATTATATGTTAGATAATTTGTTCATCGATAAATCGCGCATGGGTTGCCTAGCAAAATCACGGGCCTTCACTGTTGAATAATATTTACTTGGATCGATTTTTTTTTTATCAACTTCCCTCATTTGTTATTCATGAAAATCGATCATTAGTCGAAAGAAAATTGCACAAGGAATTGGAAAAATATAGGTTGCCTACTCTCCTTTGGGTACAACTATAAGGTTGCCAGGTACAAACAGGTGGACAGGCGTTGAAAATATACCCTCATCTGTTATTCGATTGATTTTTTTTTTGTAGAAAGCTTATTTAATTCCCTATCGAACAGTGTAAGGTTGCCTGATCAAAAGTGTGTCCCATCCATGGTTGCCTAATGTCAAAGTTTAATTTTTGATTACTTCAAATAACTTTTGAAATATTATTATTATTGTTATTTGGTTGAGATTTGGTATGTAAGGGTGGTTGGACACGCAAAATTCAAATCTTGCCTTGGTATGGTTCCTACTAGTAGAGGGCGCCACTTGTACACCTTTTCACTCTTTCAAATAGTCATAACTTCTTGGTACACACCCGTATATTCTTTTTAATTTGAAAAAGTTTTTTCTCCGTCCTTTTTACACAAAAAAGGTACACTTTGTAGAAGTGGTTGGGAGTAACCTTTGCAAGATATTTACACTTAAAGTAAAGCATGCAATGTGGTCTTCAATGGCAAAATTTGAAAATAAACATGAGGGGCTTTGAAAACGGCGCGGCGTTATCATAATAATTTTGACAGTTTGATTCAATGTTCAATGTTTCTTGTTAAAAAAAATATAATTTTATATTTGTTTTAACTTCTTTTATCATTTTTGTGTTATTTTTTTCATTTTTTTTTGTTTTTTTTTTTTAATAAGAAACATTGAATATTGAGTCACTTCTCAAAATTACCATGACAACGGCGTTTTCAAAGCAACCTATTAGTACGTATGGGGATCTCGAAAACCGTAATAGATACAATAAATTCATTCAAATGAGGACAAAGTTGCCTATTTTGATGAAAAAAAAAAAAAAAATTTCAAAATCCTTTTCATTTTTTTTCACCATTCTCTTCTTCTCATGCAAATCATGAAGTAACTGGAAACCCACTATTCCCTTTAATTTTGATTAATTGCCTTTGAGGTGTCAAAAATCAAATCCAAAAAATCCAGGACCGTATTTAAAAAAACAATGTTGATGATAGCTGCTCATAGACGGAACGTTGGTTCAATTTAATAACGCTATCTTGTAAAGAGCAAAAATTGGCAATGAAAAAGTTCAATTTATTTGAAAAAATCTTTTCAAATGAGGTCAAAAAAAAATGAGAACGAACGGCATTTTGTTGAGCATCAATATACGCAACTTTGTCCTCATTTGAATGAATTTGTATCTATTACGGTTTTTGAGATCCCCATACTTAGCCTCGAATTTGTAGCACCCTGTATATTTCCAATACCGTATCTCGAACTGATAGGTGGCTCTGAAAATGCCGTTGTCATGGTAATTTTGAGAAGTGACTCAATATTCAATGTTTCTTATTACAAAAAAATCAAGGCAAAATGGAAAAAATAAAAAAATAATAAATTGATGAAAAAAGTAAAAAAAAATATAAAATTAGATTGATTTTTTTTATTAACACACATTGAATAATAAATCAAACTGTCAAAATTACCATGATAACGCCGTTTTCAATGCCAATCATGTTTATTTTCAAAATTTGCCATTGAAAACCACATTGCATGCTTTACTTCAAGTGTAAATATCTTGAACAAGGTTACTCCCAGCCACTTCCACAAAGTATCCCTTTTTTTGTGTAAAAAGGAAGGAGAAAACACTTTTTCATTTTAAAAAGAATGTACGGGTGTGTACCAGAAAGTTATGACTATTTGAATGAATGAAAAGGTGTATAGGTGGCGCCTCCTACTAGTAAGAACTATACCAAGGCAAGATTTGAATTTTGCGTGTCCAACCACCTTTATATACCAAATCTCACTCAAAAAACTTCATTATTGAGAAAGTTATTTGAAGAAATCAAAAATTTAAATTTAACTTTGACATTAGGCAACCATGGATGGGACACACTTTTGATCAGGCAACCTTATACTGTTCGATAGGGAATTTAATAAGCTTTCTTCAAAAAAAAAATTAATCGAATAACAGATGAGGAAATATTTTCAACGCTTGTCCACCTGTTTGTACCTGGCAACCTTAAAGTTGTACCCAAAGGAAAGTAGGCAACCTATATTTTTCCAATTCTTTGTGCAATTTTTTTTCGACCAATGATCGATTTTTATCAATAACAAATGAGGGCAGTTGATCAAAAAAAATCAATCCAAGTGAATATTATTCAACAGTGAAGGTCCGTGATTTCGCTAGGCAACGCATGCGCGATTTATCGATGAACAAATTATCTAACATATAATCTCTATCATAATTAAAAGACAGATGAGGGTATATATTTCTACTACCGGATCCCGTACTAGTTGTTTTTACTTCCCCTGGCCAATTTCTGACTGCATCTCCACTATATTAAGACTGTTTGTTCTCAGTTAGTCAAGACTACCCGTCCACTGTATTAATAACTATATGGGAAGCAATTCTACACGGTTGATGCCAGGATGAGATAGAAGATCCCGCTGTACTGTATATTTTTCGCATAAATCTATCCTTTTCTATCACCTAGGGACGGTCCCCACGCAATAGAAAAGGATAGACTCATGCGAAAAATGTACAGTATACAGCGGGATCTTCTATCTCATCCTGGCTTCAAGCGTCGCTCGTCGTTCAAACGGGACGGTTTTCATATAGAGTTAATAGATATATGTATAGTGTCAAAAATGTTCTCTATACAATAATGCCTGAGTAACAATCAATTTTACTCAATTTCCTGCGGCCGGCATTCAAGAAGGGAGCACTTAATATCATTTACTTACTAAGCGCTTATCAAATACATGTTTTTGGCAAGACTACATCAAAAGCGAAATATATAATTTCCTAAAATATGCATCCACTTGTATACGAAAAATACATACTTAGCCAGTGCTTCATAAACAACTTCTAATTTTGATAAGCACATCAGGAGTGCCGAAAAAATGCTTCATAGAAAGCACGCCGATTGCAGTATGCTAAATTTCTTTCGTCCGACAAGCATTTTATATCATCATTCATAAAGCGCTTATGAAATGCTCCTTTTTTACAATACTTAAAAAGTGAATGATACGCGCATTCAAAATGCATATGCTTTTATACGATTCTTAGATGCCCTGCAATGGCTTTTTAAGTAGTTGTTATTACATTTTTCCGAACAATCTCAGACATGTTCGTATTACCCAGTTGCCTGATTGGTTGACCACCGCGTTGGTCTTTGTTATCTGCATTTTGCATTTGCCCTGGGCAGAGTCAGAGACAAGCCAAACAAGACGTAAACACATCAGCTTTTCAACTTATTTGGCTATTTGTAAGCAAGTTTGGAGTGATGTTTTGTAACGAGAAGTAGTTAATTGACAAGTTATTCGTGATATTTAGGCTTTGGTGGACGACATTAGTTTTTTTGTGATTGTGATCCTTTGGAAGGGCTTTGTGTTTTTGTGTTTGTGGACCGACAAGGCTTACGAGGACAACGAATAATTAGGCCTAATAAGTAGTGATGTGAAGTTCTGGATAATCAAATTTTCGAGAATAATTGTTATTATACTGGACAATTATTATGCCGAGAATATTGTTTCAAGGGTTGTGTCGTATATTGTCATTAATGAGACTATTTCTATTAGATATGCTCTGTAGTTTTGTGGCGCATCCATGATTTACCTGATTTTTTGGGTATTTCGCCACACCCTATCAAAAAACAATCAAACTAGTGTTAATATACCGGATCTTCTATATTACCTGAAAAAAATTCTATTAGTGAGTAATAAGCGGTTATTGAATGCTTCTTTCTTGCAACATTACTTAAAAAGTGAATGATACGCGCATTCAAAATACATATTATGTTTTTATGCTGCCCTGTAATCGCTTTTCAAGTACTGCTAGGCTTGTTGTTTCATTTTTCCGAACAATCTCGGACATGTTCGTATTACCTAGTTGCCTGATTGGTTGACCACCGCCTTGGTCTTTGTTATCTGCATTTTGCATTAGCCCTGAGCAGAGTCAGAGACAAGCCAAACAAGACAAGCACATCAGCTTTTCAACTTATTCGGCTATTTGTAGAAGTAGCCAATTGACAAAGTTATTCGTGATATTTTGGCTTTGGTGAGCCACATTAGTTTTCTTGTGATTGTGAATTGTGATCCTTTGGAACGGCTTTGTATTTTTGTGTTTGTGTGGACCTACGACATGGCTTACAAGGACAACGGATAATAAGGCCGAAGGCAGCTGATAAGTAGTGATGTGTTCTCGATAATAAAGCAATATAATTTTTAATTTTTGAGAATGATTGTTATTATACTGAACCATTATTATGCTGAGAATATTGTTTCAAGGGTTTTAAACATGTAGTGTTAAATCATTTATAAGGTTATTTCTAGTTATTTATACTGTATATTATCATCAGCTTGTAGGTACTTGGTAAAATTTCAAATGGGTAATATAGGTATGCATGGTTTGTTTCGAATAATTGTCCATTGTTGATTATGTACTGGAAAATAGAGTCTTCTGTATCAGTGTTTACATATATTTTAGCCTACATCGAGCAGTGTATTTTAACGCACGACGAGCAGAATTCTTGAGCGTGAAAAACGCATATCTCTGAAGCGAAGACTAAGCACATATCCGAAGTGCGTAGACGGCACTTCGGCACTTATTTAAAGAGCTTTTTATGAAATGCTATTTTTGCGTCGGCCGGACGCCGGTCGACTAGCCAAGCGCTTTTTTGCAGTGTACCAAAAGCAAACCTCTGCTTAAGCTTAGTGCTTTTTTAGCAAGTTTCAAGTTAATTTTGTTATCTGGGTTATAAATTCGGCACAGGCCATACACCTATTTTGATTGCATCGAAGAAATATCTCAACAATTCTGAATTTGTCTTCTTCGGTAAACCTCATCGCAAAATGTTTTCGAATATTCCACTCATGTACAAAAAATCCCATACGAGCAAGTGACTTTTCGGAGGATTACAGCGAAAATTACACTCTTACGTATACCTACACGACAATTTTCGTTTGATTACAGCGATAATTGCATAGTAGGAATCAAAAATTGCATTGTTTACGTATCCATGGTCACGCTCCTTTACAATCACCTAACAACCGCTTAGTTTGTTTATTTTCTAAGTGTGACAGTTCGTATTTTGATAGAGTTTTTCGATAAAATCTCACGTTTTGGAACAGAAACAATACAATCCATTGAAAACAAAATTAAATATTATATTCTTTGATTCAAGTAGTTACCTAATTCGAGTAATTTTCTGCCTAAATTACACTCGTGCATCAAAATAATCAGATAATTTTGCATTCAAGCTTATTGCCTTTTAAAAACTACATTCGTTCATTTTCATATTTTGTTAAAAGAGCCCTTCACCTTCGGTGTCTTTCTCCAAAATATGAAAATGAACTCATGCAGTTTTTAGGCAATAAGCTTTCAAGCATAATTATCGATAATTTTGATGCACTTGTGCAATTACCCCCGAATATTCCACTCATGTACAAAAATCCCATAAGAGCAGTTGAGTTTTTGGAGGCTCACAGCGATAACACCAAATCGATAATAACACTCTGTCATGGCAACACAAATAAACACGTTGTCAGCGCAATCGATATGGCAACGTAAATCTTGAACGTAAATAACGACGTCGTCGTCATGGCAAATATTCCTGATTATTATTGACAAGGTCTTATTAATTCTAAAATTATCCTCGAAATAAAACGTTTTGGAGAAATTTTCAATAAAGAAATTGAAAATGGAATTTAACAAAGTGAGCCAAAAACACCGCAAAAAGTAAGGCATATATTTGGAGGCAGTTTATGTCGTTTTGTGAACATAAACATTATATTTTGGATCGGCATACGCCCGTAGTTCAGCTAGATTCTATTTTAAAAAGCTGGGCATTCAATATACGGAAACAAGATGGAAAGGAATACAAGGAATATACGGTAAAAACTATATGGAACAGTACAGCAAAGCTTTTAATGGAAAAATATTTCAATGAATATGGTATTAAAATCGACCCATTTGACCGAATCCAGCCAATCCATCAATTCAGGAAGACAAAATATTATAAATAATTACCATAATAGGCCCCTTGCATGTGTTTCAATTTCCACCTGAAAACCTTTTAAAAACCTTCTAAAATGTAAGAGATATCCGTTTCCAATATTTTTTCTTAATAAAGTCTTCGAATTACTATAAAATTGTTGAGTTAAAGTCCATTCGGGACCTTTAAATTTCACGTGACACGGAAACACTATTGGTCCAAAGCCGGTGACGTCAAACCGGACTTGGATCCGTTGTTTACAGTCATCAGCTGGCGTGAATAAGTGAGTATTTTATTGGTTTAATTGATTTGTGTATCATAATCTTTCTTATTGTTATCCAACTAACCTTTTTGCTTCGACTCTCCGATGTTTAGCACATGTAAAGAAGTCATTTTTGGCAAAAAATCACCACAACATCATTTTGCCTCTACAAATCCTTCAGACATTATCGATAATAATTTTCTTATAATACTGTTTGGACATGAGGATTGACGAAACTGTAGTTTTCGTCGCTAAAAAATCACGAAAATGTAATGAAATTCAAAAAAGTTGCGTGTCAGTGACAGCCCACATAACATTCGCAGGTTAAATGTCATGTCTATGCAGGGACGGATTTTAATCGCGGTTGGGCTACAATGTTGCCGTTTTTCTGTTCGTTGTGCCTGTTGGTGTTGGGATAGGATTGTTAAGGTGAGTGGAAGAGGTTGTTTGTCTATTTTGATTTTTTAATTTTTGAGTCTTATTGTATCTCATCGGGATCCAGAATCATCATAAAAAATAGCTTTGTTTCTTGATTTGATTTTATTATTGATCATTAATCTAAGATGGATGATAAATATAATAATTATTCTGCAGTGTGCTGTGTGTCACAAGTCAAAACACATTTTCAACTAAAGGGAACCTAGTGTACATGGTACAGTGTGATCAATTTATCCTGTCCACGTTTCAAACCTGTCTTGCTCGTCATATATAATATATCTTATCGAAGTGAACCAAAGAATATGTTGTAGCCAAGTGTAGCCAGGTTTTTATTCTGATATCGAAACAAATGATATACAGGGATTACAAAAAGTTATTCACCTAACCGACTTTTTTTTTCAAATGGAAAGGGACGTCGAGTGAAAGCTCATTTCAAAGGTCTTCACATCCTTATTACACCCTGAAAGTTTGAGGTCGCTGTTTCGTTCCAATTTTTCAATTTTGGACCAGTATTATATCCCAAAATTGACGTTTTGGCATCCTCAGCTGTCACAACTGTGTTGAGAAATGCAGAACGTCCTCAAATAACTTGTTTTGTTGATTAAATCATCAAGGACACGAAGTACTATTCACATGAATATTTATAATTTTCATTTCAATTAAAGTTGAACAATATTTCAATCCCCAATATATGAGAACGGTCTGCATTTCTCAACCAGTAGTGGCAGATGAGAATGTCGCATTGTTATCAGTTATCACTTTAAAGGCCGATATCTGGGAAACAATGAATTAAGCCAAAATAATACCTATAATGGAGAAAAATAAGTGAATTATTTTTTTTCATTGACTTGACTGAGTTTTACACCCAATATCAATTTTGTCAAATGAATAAAATAGAGATTGTCCGTTATTTGTAACCAATCATGTGTAAATCACGCCACGCACATCAAATTTCTGCATTTCGATTTTGACGTCCGCTTCAAAATAAAGGTAGGTTTTATTTTTTTATGATAAGAAAAAAAAAGAGTTTCCTTATCTAAAAGAAAAACAGACTCAAGAGCAGGGTATGTTATTATATAAAACTCACAGTTTCAAGTCATTCACACATTAATAGTTAAATAATCTAGATTCTAGATACAAAAAGGAAAAAATAATGTGCAGCATCGTACCCGTGGCAGAAGCGAAAGTTCTTTCCTCACTATTTAATATTCTTTCAAATTTTTTGATCAAATTCCAAATAGATGGCAGAAGTGAAACTTCTTCCCTCACTATTTAATATTCTTTCAAATTTTTTGATCAAATTCCAAATAGAACCTATATACCTAATTTGAACATAATCCTTTGGAAAATAATAAAACTATGCAAATATAACCTAACTACCTATATATTTTTTTAATTCCTTGATCAGATCCCAAATAGAACCTACAAAACCAATTTGAATAAAATCCTTTGGAAAATAACAAAACTATGTAAACATAACCTCACTAAGTTATTTTCTTTTTAATTTTTTGATCAAATCCCAAATAGAGCCTACATACCTAATTTGGACAAATTCATTTAGAAAATATAAAACTATGCAAACATAACCTAACTACCTATGATTTTTTTTTTAATTTCTCAATCAGATCCCAAATAGAACCACATACCTAATTTGATCAAAATCATTTGAAAAATAACAAAACTATGTAAACACAACCACACTAAGTTATTTTCTTTTTAATGTTTTGATCAAATCCCAAATAGAACCTTCATACCTAATTTGAACAAAATCCTTTGGAAAATAACAAAACTATGCAAACATAACCTGACTATGTAATTGTCGTAAACATTCTTTGATCAAATCCCAAATAGAACCTACATACCCAATATAAACAAAATCCTTTGGAAAATAGCAAAACTATATAAACATAACCTCACAAAGTTATTTTTTTGAAATTTCTTGATCAAATTCGAAACTAGAACCTACATACCTAATTTGAACAAAATCCTTTGAAAAATAACAAAACTATGCTCTCTGAAAGCGTTACCGTTACATCGTTACATTTGCGTTACATTTTTTGCAGTTCACTTCCCATTGCCGACAAAATATCAGAACACCGCAAAAGAAGTTTCGCTTCAAAAATAGATGCATAGACAAAATAAAACGAAAAAAAAAATCGCATAAACAAATTAAATTAATTTTCTTTTTATTCAATTATTGATTTCAATTATCAAAAAATCATTGTTCAATATACATTTTTCCTCGCATTTCTCTAAAACAGGCTGGCGTTCTATGGCTAATAACCAGCTCTCTCTTTGTTTATCTTCGTTTGATAGGTTTTTCTAGGAGTGGAAGTTGTATTTTCACAATCTGGCACGATACAATACTTATAAACCATTATAAAAGTCGACTCAAAATCAAACACAAACCACAAAACACATACCAATAATAATAATAACCAGTTTCCAAAAGAAACATAATGCACAAAAACTGTACAAAGAAAAATCCGGCCCTGGACGACACGCCAAACGTCAGCAATCCGCTGATGAAAAATCCTCCCACTCTAACCCTAACCCCTAGGCCGATTGCGTCACTCGCCGTTTTCGCGGGTATTTGGCCAGTTTGAACTTTAGTTATTTATTGCGACGTTAATATTTTCCGTATGCAAAAAAAAATTGTAAGAATACCTACTTTTCAAGTCTTATTGATCATTCTGATGCAATAAAACAAATACGTGCAGGGGCCTATTGCACTTTCAACTATCATTCAACAAATAAATGAGTATTCAAACAGTATATTATTATTATGTATTCTTTCAGTTAGTAAAGTTATAGGTATTCTAGAATTCTTGAAATATTCCTCTAAATACCATTCGTGTTCAAAACTAACCGGATAAATTTTCGCTCATGCGTGTTTTCTCTACAAATTTCACTCGACCGGTCTCGTGAAATTTTGAGAAAACACGCATTCGAGAAAATGTATCGGTAATTTTTAAGCACTCGTGGTATTACCTTCGATAACACCAAATCGATAATACCACTCTGTCATGGCAACACAAATAAACACGTTGTCAGAGAAATCGATATGGCAACGACAATTTTTGGGCACAAATAACCACGTTGTCAGGGCAATCAACATTGCAACGCAAATTTAGTAAAGTTATATTCTAGAATTCGTGAAATATTCCTATACCATTCGTGCTTTAAAATTAACCGGTAAAATTTCCGCTCATGCGTGTTTTCTCTACAAATTTTGAGAAAACACGCATTCGAGAAAATTTATCGGCAATTTTCAAGCACTCGTGGTCACATAACACCTACAATATAAAGGAAAGTCAAATGGCAACTTGTGACATGCTTTTTGCCAGCAACCAGTGATACATGAAATTGCGTATTTCGCCAAACATCCACCGCGGCGCTAGAATTTGTTTGCTGTTTGCTGTCTTGTTGATCGGTTGTTAAGGATAGTTTGTTATCATTGTCAAAAGTTCTTGTTATGGGCTTATTAAATTTCATCTTTGTTGAAGTAAACTTTTTGAAAATGGAGTGTAATCAGAAGCGTCGTTATAACAGCTTTTGTGTTATTCCTATTTGTCATGATTAAGCAAGTAGGAGACATAGATTCCCTAAAGATGATGCGGAACTTTTCGCAAAGTGAAGTGCGCAATCCATTACTGCATAGTGCAGAATAAGACTTATGAACAAATCTATAGATCTTATTTGGTGTGTGATATCCAGAATCCTCCGGGTGTTAAAATATGGTAATTTATAACCCAATTATAACGAAAAAAATACTTTAATCGAAATTTTTTTCAACTCTATCATAATTCTAGAATTATTTATAATTGTGGAAAAGTTATTTTGTGATGATAACTAAGATGATTCTTATTTAACCGATGTTGGAATTTCATCTTTGCTGCCCCGCCCGCTAATTCGTTTAAAGGTAAATAAAAAAAACAAAAATATGATTTATTTTTGTGAAACCCATACACAGTTGTCTTGGAAAATAATAACTAAAGAAGATAAAAATCATGTTTATTTTAAATGAAACACTGCGAACGCATCGTACAGAGGAAATAGGTAGCGAAAATTAATATAGTTGGACATTCTAATTGATCTTAAAATGTTTGTTTTATTATTTGAAAACGAATGAAACAGTCGGCAGCAATAGGTTACTATGCTAACATTGGGTGAATAAGAATAACCATAGTGGATACATTTTAAAATGAATATTCCAGATCCTTCGACTCTTGTGGGTATTATCAACATGTAATAGTCAAAAAAAGTAAAAACGCCATAGAAACAACTTTCTCCAAACCATTCATCATTAAAAGAGTGTTTAGAAAGTTCTGATTGAAAACGTATCTATTAATAAATTTGGGTTAAATATAAATACATATTTTTTGTACAACCTACACTTAAAGTTCACTTTTCAATGCATGCAAAGCAGGCGGAAAGTCGCTAATTTTGGCAGCCGGGCCTAAAAGTACTTTCGCGCCCGCGGGCGCAAAAGTAGGTCGCTTAGCAACGGTTCCTTGGATACCTACGCCTCTGAATATCATAACCACGTGACAGTCTAGCATACTAGAAGGAACTAATCACGTGACAATCTCGGTGGCAATGAATCCACACCACAAAAGAATATACACACCTATATTGTATTCATGATTGACAGTTGTCACTTATCAGTTGTCTGACTTGTCAGCAGTGTAGTGCAGTGTATCGATTATTTATTTTTGATTTTCATAATTATTCTTTTTTAAATGATTACAAACTGGTTGTACAAAAAGAACTGTTTGCACCACGGACGAAAGTTGATTTTGACTCGGCTAATATCTGCCCTCGCTTCGCTCGTGCTGCTACTTATACCCTCGTCAAAATCATCTACTTTCCGCCCTTGACACAAAATGTACTATAAAAACCGGGAACAAAAGCTCAAAAACATTATAAGCATCTGAAAATCCCGCAGAAATATAGCTGCGACAGAAACCTGCAGATGGCTCTGTATGCTGATGTAGATTTCTGTTTTACCATTTCCTGTCATGTGGTTTATGTGGTTATCCAAACAACCATTGTAGGGCACCACTTGATAACGTCAAAACTCGCCAACAATCTTTATCATTGCAGTTTCCATTATATTGTATTATGTGCTCGTGGTATGGTATTACCTCCGAAAACAAAGGGGAATTTTGACAACTGGCCAGCTTGTTTATATTGGAATTGCCATGGTTATATTCAACTACCCGCATGGATCATTGATATATTAAAATGGCTATAAAATTTGAACCATTGAAAATAGACCCCACAAACTATATACAGGGTGGCCCTACGAAAAGGTCCCACCCTTATTTATGACATTCCTGGTATATTCTGGGAAAAACGCTCGGACACGTCAATTTTTATTTTTAGGGCACGGACCTATATAATAACTGGACTGCTAATGCATATGGCCGACCTTGCCAAAAATCACTGAGGCATGGGCGCCGCCATGATGGGACACATTGTGTTGGCATCTCTGATTTTTCAGTGCAGACAACTGATTGATTTTGTGGTTATGTTTATGTCACAGATTAGTATCCGTGGTTATATTATATCGATTATCAATATTTTATTCATTTTTGGATTTGATTTGATTGATTTGGAGATTAATTCAAGTCAATAAGATTTTCAAGCGACTTTTTGGATTTGTGTTGTGACTTTGTGAAGTGTTTGTGACATTGATACCTATTAAGTAGCTAGTACCAGGGCTAGTACTAATAAAAAATAAAACTATGAGGTGTTTTGTGCTAAAATGTAACAATTCTAGATAGGTACATTGGTGGAAGTGCTTGGTCGTACCACCTGTGAGTTTATTTCGTATTTTGGTAAGAGTAGGGCTCTTGGGGTCAGCTGGATTTTTCAACAATATGTGAACGTAGGTGCTTGAAATTTGTTGTAAAGTGTTCCTGAGTGATTTGATATTTCTTTTTGAAAAAAAATCATAGTAGTTAAAGTACACATACTATAAAATAAAATATGAAACAAACGACAAAGCTGGAAATGAAATGACTTGCACAAACGTGGGTTAATACCTCGCGTAATTTTTAAAATGTCAATTTCAAATTAATTTATTCATGTTAATGTACAAAAAAAGTCACACAAGTCAAAAAATTAGATTAGAAACTCAGAACTCAAATGCCAGAAACTCATCTAAAGTGTAAAAAGCATTTTTTATCAAAATCCCTTCAACTCTGGACTCGATTCTGGATTTACACAGTTAGGTACTGATGGAAGCGTTCGGAAAGAAGGTATGTACTTTTCCGCACGCGACGACATAGAAAAGTGAATATCAGTATATTTTAATCACTTTTCTATGCGCGACGGCATGCAGTGGCACAAACGATGGTAGAAAGAAACAGCACAAACGACGCCGACGCGGTGCGGAGATCAGGCAAGCCGTTAATATAGTAACTATTAAATCATTCACTTAATCAGTCCCCAATATCTTAATTTTTAACAATACAAACATCTTGCCGAAATGTAACTTCTCCGCACGCTCCACAGTGCTTTGATTCTATGAGATACTGGGACAAGAATCGTAATGTTTTTTCCGAGGTTTTTTCTATCCAACAATAAAACAAAAGCTATCAAGTACCTCTAACTTATTTATTAAGCTATCATTAGAATAAATACGAATCCAAATTTATCATTTATTAAACTGGAGTACAGTGCTTCGTTTATATGGGTTGAGACAAAAACACAAAATTGATATTTCGCGGGCCAGAATTATAGCGACCGCGTCCTCGCGGTTTGAAATTTAGGTAGTACTCGGAGGTTTTCGAGGACGAAAATTCTTGATTTTGAGGTCCCGCTGGATAAGTATTTTTCCAGATATTGCGAAAAACGTTGAATAAAAACTAGGCATATTTTTTTGGCAATATTTTGATATTACCTATATGGATAGACCTCAACCCATGGATAAACTTCTGCGTAATTATGAAAACCTGGATATTTCCAGAAATTAGGAAAACTTAAGTTTGAGAATTGACAGCATTTGACTAATTTTCTAGGGCAAGCATTTGTACCTCAATGACGTTTCTCGAAATTCTTGGAAAGTCTGTACATTGCTGTACGGTTAGAAGTGGAACGGTTTTGAGCGGCAGAAACGTTTCTAGGTTCACTTTTGACAAAATTAGGCTGAGGGCGTCTCCTTTCCAGGGAAAACATTTTTTCAAATATGAGTGATTGTGCTTACCTTTTTTTGTTAGACAGACTAACCCAAACTAACCCAAATTCCAGATAAAGAAACAATTGAATGGTTGCTATTGACTCTATTAATCAGCAGAAAAAAAACTACTAGTTTAATGATTTCAACATCATCGTAGCTGCAATAATTAATGAAGGTAGCAATAGTGCCGACTTAATCGGAGGCACCCTCTGTTTATTTATATTTAAATATTTATTTATATTTAGACAAAAGTATATTTTTAAGTTATTAAGATCATCATACGCATGTTCCCTTTTAAAAATGTGGTTCAAAGATGCAAGAGAATATGTTCAAAATTTAAATAACCATGGTAGGTGCCACTGCTTGGCTAAAGAAAATTTTCAACTTTTGGCCTTGTTAACTGTACTCTCTGAAGCAATTAGTCAATGAATACGCTAGAAAGTTAACATTTATTTTTCGTTAATTCAATCAAAATAAGTCCAAGAAGGTATAAAATTCAGATCTTGTTTAGAAATCTTTTGAGCATGAGGCTAGTTGTATAGCTTCCGAACATTTCTTGGGAAATTTACAGTTTTTCAAATCAGATTGTAAATTACTGAAGCAAAGTTTACTAAATAAATATTTCGATACCCAAAAGCGCAAAGGTGCTATGTCTACATTTTTCACCACTGGATTCCTTATTACAAACCAAATGTAATTTACATTAGTTCCAAGTCCAATTTGTCAATATAAAGCATGAAAATGGTAGTGAATCTAGAATTCTATGTCCCTGCAATTTTGTTTATCTAGTGCGTTTAGGTGCCATGTCCACATTTCCTTGTTGATTCTTATCTGATAAACAAGTGTTTTTGGAGTTTCGATGGTTTTTGGATTATTTTTCAGATTACTGAGTGCTTTCTTTGGTAATTAAAATTATTCTTTTTCTTTCTTGACATTACATTCCTAAAATGTCTCCCCTAAACATTAAAGTATGATTTGAGCCCCAAAAAGACAACAAAAATTCTTGTCTTTTAGTTATTCGAGTTACAAAACTAATTTTGCGAATCCCTCCTAACTTTGACACAAGTAGTGAGTCAGATGATTCAAATTACCTACTTGCCCCCAGCCCCCAGCCCCAGCAGACCATACAAAGTGAATTATTACTGTTTTTTTTTTCCAAAAATATGTCTTATTTAGGTACTTACTTATCTATTTCATGTTCGTTGTTCATTATTATTTGAAAGCTTTTTATATTTCATTCAATTTACCAAGGTTTCAATAACTCCCTCTTGTCAATAAACCAATATTTTTATCGAAAATGAAAATATCCGATATTTTGATATTCTTAGTAAATATCCTGATATTTACGAACCCTGATAGAATTACATAAGTGAAAATTCTATCGTAATTCCACATGAGTTGAAGAAATTACTGTGTGCTAACGGTTTCTAGTAAGTAGCAGGGTTGCGTTGATGTAAATCGCGATTTTAATCATATTTTTTTTTTAAATAGCTGATTTAAATCACATGTTTTTGAAAAAATATTTCTTCTTCTCTGAACCTATTTTTTAAAAGTAAAATTAAATTGAGGGACTGTTTATCAATTGGGTTAAGCCCTGGGTTAACGCAATAACCTCAGGATAACCTTAAAATGTTTGACATTTGGCACACGGACTTAGTTTTGGCAGGGGCTAAGTTGACTCAGGGCCAGCTTGCCCATGGGTTAAATCCCAATTGATAGCCAGCCCCTCAGTCATCAAAATACAGTTAGATTGTCTTGCCGATGCTTTAATTGTTGGTTCACTTTTTTTTTTCAAAATGATGAAATGTTGGTTGAGTTAGTATTAGGTATATTTAGGTATAGTTATGTTTCACAAATTTTGTTTTTTCCATATGAATAATCTCCTACCTCCTAATGGTGAGTCAGCCAGAAGATAGGGAAAGAGTTCTTTGATGGAACTAGTCCTGAAGAAACAAAATCATGTCAAAAATTTTGTTAAATATGACCCAAGTTAAGTGTGACAGAAGTACAAGTTAGTTAGTTAAGTTCTGTGTTGAAACTTGAAATAAAATATTATGTTCAGAATAAATCCATCATAAATATAAGGTATTATTTAAACATAATAATATGAAAAAAAAATATTTTAATAAAACATCCGACTAAATCGATCTTTGTTTTTTTTCAAAAAAATCAGCAAGACTGGTAAGTATAGGTACTGAATAGGTATCAAGCCATCAAGCTCTCATTGACTTCTAAATAGCAGTTGGATCAAGATTCAGGTTCAGGTATTGACCTACGAATGCTCCAGGACATACAGAGAGGTCATCAAAGTTTATTAAATATTAAATCACAGATTCCAATCTGTAATAGGTACTTACCATGATTGATGATTGTATTATTAATTCAAAGTAGATTATTGCCGGAGAAAAGTGAATATAATACCTACCTACCTTCCATTTTGATAGCTACGTAAGATATAGAATATTTACAAGTTCAATAAACGTATTAATCAGTGCTTTATTTTATTGGTATGGTTATTTATTTTAATTTATATGGATCAAAATAATAAATAATATAACCTCAAAATGTCAAAATCAAACATTAACTTGCCAGATTTCTCCATTATTTAACGTTGGCACCACTGAAATTCAGAATGACCAACTTAAATTGTCCCATCATGGCAGCGCCCATGCTTCAGTGATTTTCTTGTCATTGCATTAGCAGTCCATTTTTATTTACTAAGTCCGTGTTTTAGGGGGACGTCTTTTCGTGTATGACTGTATAATACAGGGTGTTCCAAAAATAAGATATCGCATTACACATGACATTTTTAAATGGAAACCCCATTTTTTTTTTGTATTTTTGGATTCTCCATGAAACTGTTAGTAACTTTTGTATAATACAGTTTATACCTATATGATCAACCGTTTATTTAAAAAATTTGAACAAAAATTAATTACTATAAGTGTAAGTAAGCTATAATGTGTCAAAAAGTCAATGTGGTAATAAATGTTGAAAGTGCATGGTGTCCGTTTACCTCCATGCAATGATAAAGATTTTGAAATGAAGAGAAATCGTCCATAGTATCAAAGAGGTCCTTTAATCAAATGAAGAAAAACAACGATCAACGTCTTCAGGCCTCAAACAAATATAATATACGGATGAAAAGGTTACATGTTTCGCCACATACTATGGCATCATCAGACCTACAAAATACAATATTTACGTCCAGTTAATATTATAAAGTATAAAATAATTACCGTACAAACACTCAAAAATAAAGAAACATCTCACGAAAACAAACAATACAAAGTGAGGTTAAGGAATTGACACTATTAAACACATTCAAAAAAAAAAAAAAAATAGCCCTGTCTTGGTATTGAACCATAGCATGACCATAGGTATCATAATCATAGCGCCGCCGCCGCCTCGCTACCACTGCGCTACCGAACCTTGTTGAAAATTCCATGGTATCTTCAACTAATTCAAGTTATTAAAAATAAGGTTTGGTTCAAAATTGAAAATATCATTGACACATTTCAAAATAGGACTCTTCTTAGGCTTTGATATCTCCATCTTCTCCAACAAATCCAACCTGGCTCCCTTTGTACATTGGTGGAGTACGTTCACATTACTGTCAACTGAAAATTTGTGGCCCGTACTCAGAAGATGATTGGCAAAAGCCGATTTTGTCTCTGTGATGTCCGTGTCCTTGTATTTATTGAACAAGCTCAGGTGTTGATTGATCGAACTATTCGAATAATAATCGAACTATCCGAATATTCGAGTATTCGAATAATCGAAACATTCGAATATTCGAGTATTCGAATTATCGAACTAGTCGAATATTCGATAATTCTATTCGAACATTCGAAGTAGTTGACTATTCAAATAGTCAAACAACGGGACCACAGTGCGACAATCAAATATGAACCTTGACAACATCTGGTTGCCCCACAGGGGAAGCTGGAAGCGTGACAACACTCTTGTCATCTCATAGGGTGTCAAGTAGGGCTGCCAGACCTCCCGATTCAGGCGGGAGTCTCCCGATTTCTTACTGTCCCTCCCGCGCTTTAAAAAAAGTCATGATACTCCGATTTTGATTTAGAACTCCCGAATAATCCCGAATCTATACATTTCTCGGTTAGAGTAAACCTTACATAAAAGTCACCCGGTCATCTTTACATTCAATTTCACTTCGAACTTCGAAGTGAAAGTGACAGATTCCGCTTGGCTAACAACTACATTCTACATTGTATTTGTGTTCAAAATCACGCCTAGGTACGCCAAATACAACCACTTCTACTTTGAACTGAAATTGATTGTAACTGGCACAAAGCAGCGTTCTCAGATCAAAGAGCTTCTTGTGTCGCCGGCTTCACGCCTGTCTGGTTCTACCGCGTGTCGCTGGCCGCTGGCGACACAACGTCTGATGATGCGTCCACATGGGCGTAGTGGACGCGTTTTGACATTTTACGCGTATTGACATGCTCGTTCTGATTGATTGTATAATTTTGAATCATGACGGCGGGAATATCACGAACCAATCATATCGCAAAACGCGAAAACGCCGTCCTTGAAATACGTTAATGTTAATGAGGACCCACCATGAGAACGCAGCTTTATTCCTATGCCAGCCCAAGTAACACAAATATGTTTATAAGTATTCTATAGACCGTTATATAACAGTTTCGTAAAACATTTTGCTCGTAAAAATATTTTTATAATCATTTCATAGCCATTAATAACACACTTATAAACACGAAAAAGGACCACTTTATAAAATATTTTTGTCGTATTAAAATGTTTATAGGGGTTCTAGGTAACAACTATAAAGCTACTTTACTACTGCTATAGAGCTCTTATGAGAGTGAATTGTTCCAAGTTACACATTTATAAAACAGTTATAAATATATTTTGTTGTTGATATATTCGCGGCATATACACTGCAATTTTGTGTATGTTCAGAGCAGAATAAATCAGAATTGTTGTAAAAGAATATCAACTGTGAATGACGAAAAATTAATGGAGTCTATCCTACTATTAGACAAGTAGCATATTGCAAAATATTGAAAATTCAAGCATGATAATATGTTGATTTGACTTGCGAATTTGATTTTACTGGTAATATATGGGTACATTATGAACTAAATTTTCATGCGCCTGCATTTTGAGGCAATTCAAGACTTTTTATCCTGATATTTTAAATTTCATAACCTCAAGATCTTAATTAGAAACAAAAACTACTCTATTAAATAATAATTGTCTGATATTTACAATGATTTTCTTATAATGACGTTCTTATTATCGTATTTCCTTGATAAATATTTGGTTTTTTTCCCAAACCTAAAAAATGACCGACAAAGTTCGCCTACCAAATATGGCGAACTCTTATAACTGTGCTTGTTGCGACAAATTTGTTATATAGGTATTGGACAATTTGCATACATTTTCAAATGACTTGAAATCTTATATATGTATTCTAGACATTATTTGAAAGTCACCAGCGAATACATTTTTCCAAAATACCCAAAAATATACTAAATAAATGGAAAAGAAGACGCGAATTTCACTGTATGATCGCAAACGGGGTGGGGATCTTTAGGCAAGACATGGTTGCTATTTCGTGCCCATTTTTATTTAATTTGTTTTATAGTGCTGTCTTGTACGATCGAAATCAAGTATTCTAAAAAACATTTCTATAAGATATTCTCGTAAGCCAATGCAGATTTAAATACGTTTGCGACTTAACGATAAAATAATAAATCTCTAATAAAAATATTTTGTAACGATCTCATAAAGTTCTCTATAAAACCTTAATAAACCAATTATACAACAAATTAGACTTGAGAGTGATTCCTCTTATAAAATTGGTGCTATAATATGCTATAAGAATTCAATTTCTTTTGTTTTGTAAAAGGCTTATCAAATGGTCTTCTAGAGAGCTATATCACATGATTATAACACTTTTTTGTCTCTGAGAGTATTTTGTGCCAACTACCGCCACTAAATGATACAATTGTTATTGAAGTACCCTAATGAATCAGTTATTTAGCATTTTAGTTTGATAAGGCACAATCTGTGTTAGTTGGGATAAACTATAAGACAGTGTTGCTATTTTGTGTCCATTTTTATTTTGTAAGTGTTTTATATTGGTTTTATAGTGCTGTTTTGTACGTTCTAGATCAAGCATCCTATAAAACATTTTTATAAGATATTCTCTTAAGCCAATTCAGTCTAAACTACTTTTGCGAGTTAACTGTTTTATTAAAGATAGCTATATGATAATATAATAAATCTCTAATTAAAACATTTTGTAACCATCTTATAACTTCTTTTTAAAACAATAATGAACCAATAATACAACAAATTAGACTAAGAGAGTAATTACTCTTATAACATTGGTACTATAGTATGCTATAAGAATTCAATTTCTTCCGTGTTATAAAAGATTTATTAAATGGTTTTGTAGAGAGCTATATTACATGATTATAACACTTTTTTGTCTCTGAGAGTATTTTGTCTTAACTAACGTCACTAAATGATAAAATTGTATATTGATGGACCCTAATATATCAGTATATAGCATTTTGGTTTATTAAGGCACAATCTGTGTTAGTTGGGAGTAATTCCCCTAAATAAATGTCATCCATCATCCAGCTGAGCCAGCAACCCTTAAATTCCTGATTTATTCACATTCACACGGGAAATTCGGAAACATGGATTGTCCAAGCATCTCAAGCTCAAGTAGTAGCGCTGAATCAGAAATAGACTTGGTCGGTCAAAGTCAAGTTGAAGAGGAAGAGGAGGATGAAGATAAAAAATATAAGTGCAACAGTGAAAGTGAAAAACTGACGACGTTGCAAGGTTGTGCAAAAAAAAGAAAATGGAATGTTAAATTCAACAAATCTTGGAAAGAAAAATTTGAATGGATTTTGGAAGGAAGTTCAATAAGCGAAGTACAATGTCGGGCGTGTCGTCAATTTTCTATCAAACACGGTGGTGAAAACGATATTGTAAAGCACATGAGAACTGACAAACATGTCCGAAATGTGAAATTATCGACAACAAAATCAGTAAGTCACTTTTTTCAAACTTCCTCCGACAAAGATACGGTATCCTTGGCTGAATGCGCATTCGTTTTTCACGCAATAAAGCATTCTCAAAGCTATGTTTCTGCAGATTGTGCTGGAAAATTATTTCCCTTCATATTTGAGGATTCAAGAACAGCTGGAAAGTATTCATGCGGAAAAACAAAGGCAACAAAAATAGTGACAAAAATTTTAGGACCAGAGAGCAAAAATATTATTAAAAAAGATTTAGAAAATGACCAACCTTTTTCAATGGCAACAGATGCCTCAAATAAGGGAAATGTGAAAACATTCCCATTGGTTGTGAGATATTTTCAGCGTGAAAAAGGCATCTGCACAAAACTTTTGAAGTTTTATGCCAGTGCTTCAGAAAAATCTGTTGATATTGCCAAATGCCTGATAGATGGACTTACTGAGGCTGGGTTATCAATCCAGAATGTGACCGCTTACTGCGCTGACAATGCTCCTGTTAATTTTGGCAAAAATCAAAGTGTAATGACCGAGCTTCACATAATCCATTATGCTGGTAAATATGGACAAAATGGTCTCAGATACGACATAGAAACTATTGTAATCAAATGCTACAATGAATTCAGCAATAGTACGAAGAAAGTAACAGAACTAAAAGAGTTTTATAATTTTTGCGATGAAAACTGGTCAGAGCTGTTGCGTTCTGTTCCCACGCGTTGGCTATCATTAATTCCCGCTGTTGAACGTTTACTGAAGCATTTTGTCCCCATCAGATCATATTTTTTGTCAAGATCATCTACTTCTCCAGTTCTGAAGCAGTTTTTCGAAGACGAGCTTGCAGAGGCTTATTTAGGTATGTATCTATTTTTAATGATGACTCGTAGTTTTTATAATTTATCGTAGTGCAATAAAAGAAAAAGAATGGTTTGTGAGCAAGTACATAATTCATTTTTTTCATTTCAGGGGTGGTTCATAGCATTGGAACTGCCATGAATGACGCCATATCAAAACTAGAAACCGAAAGTGCATTGGCAGTGGAGTTTGCACTCAATTGCACTTAATCTGATACGGAGATGCGACGATAGAGACAGTGTAGCAATTTTCAAAAAAGCAGCGGATTCTCTGATTGAAAAAATCATAGGATACCTGGAAAAATGGTGAGTAGATTTTGAAGCTCGACACAAAAAAAATGGTGTGATTTTGTATGATGTTAGGGCTCTATAAGACCACCTGCGACTTAAAATATTTTTGTTATGAAGCTATACGAATGTGCCATAAGTCTTACAAGAAATATCCCAGAATCATAGCAGTTTCTGTAATGAAATTCATTTTTTTAGGTATGACTTCACTGACAGCAACAAATTCAAATGCTTGAGTGGAATGGATTTGAGATGCAACCCAAAGTTGAATGACTTTATAAAAATTGCGGAGACTTTCAAAATTGATGTTGATGTTGACATATTATTTGAAGAATTTGTATATTTGAGTGGTTTTCTAGAGAACTCACCATCAAATTTTATAAATTTGAAAATTGACTAACAATGGGTCAATTATTTCAAGGTTCACAAGTCCCAAAATTTTTAAAAAATTTGTAATCATGTTTTTTCGCTTCCACATTCCAATGCCATGACTGAGAGAATTTTTAGTTTGATGTCTCTGGCATGGAAAAAGGAACAAAATTCTCTCTCCATGGTAACTTTGGAATCAGAGTTGATGATTAAGCATAATTTCACTGAAACGTGTCAAGAGTTCGTTAAATTTCTACAGAAAAATGGGAAAAGTATTTTGAAAAGAGTAGCAGAGAGTCCTAAATATTTATAAGTGAATCTTTCCTGAAAAGACATGTGGAGTATACAGGGTGTCTCTAAGAGATCTTTACAAAATTCTACCACGCCACATACTCTTAGGGTCAAAATAAGCCGATTTGAAGCAACATACCTTATTCCAAAAATGCTCCGTTTCCATAGATATCGGGAGATAAGTGTGATGATGACTATGAGAAAATGCCACTCACTCCGCAGGTCTCGGGAAGCGGTGCATGGCTCCATGTGGCGTAGGACGGCTGGGCTGTAGGAAACTCCTCGAGGAACACTTCTCCTGTTTCTCCCCCTTTATTCGACCTTTTCAGGATGGTGTCACTTAGTCTCACTGTTTGATTTGTTGTAGCATACACTGGGCGAAATCCCATTTGTTCTTCTGGCAGAAAGTTTTTTGCCATCGTGACTTTCCTTATTTTATGGAGGATGCATTTATCCGGAACTTTTCCGATGGAGGCTGGAACATTCATCAGCCTCTAGTATTCCGGGTTGTATTCTGCGTTCTTATAGGTTTTTTGATGAGGATTTACAGGACATTTTTTCACTAAGAGATTGGAAAGGAATCAAAGCATGAAAGACAACATATGAACATAAAGCGTGACGTTCAAATGACTACATCTATCATCATGACAATCTAATAAGCTGTCATGTGGCATTCCACATACCGCCATCTTCTCGAGATCTAACGAACTTCAGGCACATCAGCGCCTCTCCGTGGATGCGAATCAAAGCTTTCACTCAGGCCCGCCCTCCATTTACGTCTTTGTTCTAAACTTTGTATATGTGTTCTGTGGGTATCTATCAAACAGATTGTCCTGTGTTTTGTAACATCTTCAGTGCACTTCCTTGATTTCTCTAAAAAGAATAGTTCCGCTATTTTTCACCTACCCTGGAACACATTCTCTTGTACCCAGTTTTAATTGTTTTAATCCTTGACCATCAGTGTTTTTATTATGCTAATGGTTTATGCCTTTGTGCTTCACCGATAAAATGTAACAATTTTCATGGTGATAAAGTATTATTTGATTTGATTTATAGAAAGCGAACTCTAGAAAAAACTCGGTGTTCTCAGCTATAAGATATTCGAAACCGAAGGCTGAGATTCCATCTGTGCTTGGCGCTTTTCAATATTTGGATCTGCTGCTGGCAGTTCTTCCGGGGTTATTGTGTCGCAACTTTTTGCAGATCTTGAGATGATGTCCATATCTTCCACGTTCGTGGTGACTTTGGTAATAAGGAGCTCACCAAATGTTTCTCTTTGCTGAAAAATGAATAGAGTGGTTCCAGGATTATCTATGCCGAGCCTGTTCTTCACAATCCTGTACCCTTCTCCAAAGATGTCCAACTCATTACATCTGCATTTAGCATGGCTTGTTCTCGTATTTAATCAATTGATCTTATTAGTTCTCTTTTCTGTTCCTGTGAGGTCAGTCTTTTTTTCTCTCTTGCGTAACGTTCTTTGGCTCTTTGGAATGCTCTCATTTTTTTTTTGTCGATAGCATTTCTTTCGCGATTTCCTCATTTCACCAGTACGACAGACTGTTTTCCTCCATGCACAAAATAAGGGAGTACTCTTCTTATTTGCGAGTTGAAGAACTATAGCAAGGAGTTGTCGAGGTCAGCCAAGAACTCCACAAGCAGAGCTGTCGGTAATTGAATTACAATAATTGAAAAATGTAATTTAATTACTTTTTGGTAATTGAATTACTTTAAATCAATTACTTTTCAAAAAGAGTGATTGTAATTGTTTTTTCAATTACTGAGACAAAGTAATTGTAATAAGTAATTGGTTTCAATATATCGCAGATAATTCAATTACTCGAAGAGTAATTCAATTACCTTCAGAGTGCTTCGATTACTTTGAAAAGTAATTCAATCACACGAAGAGTAATTCAATTACCTTCAGAGTGCTTCAATTACTTTGAAAAGAAATTGAATTACTTGGAGAATAATTGAACTACTTTCGTATCTGTTAGTGGAAACGCTTTTTTGCTCGAGACGTTCGGTTTTCGGTTTTACTTTTGCCGTTGTAAACGCCGTGGCGTTCTCCGTGGAAGTCTTGAATCTTGAATCTCATGATTTGATGTGAGTGTGGTGGTAGTTTAATAGTCGGCCATTATGTTTTGGTCACGTGACTGCCAGTTTGATAAAGAATACAGGTATGAATTTCACGATTCATGTTGTGTGGTCAGCTAAAACAAATAAAATCAACTTCGAGTACATGCGTCAGGAACAGTTGATTTTCTTCTTAAAAATGAGCTACAGAACAGTCAAATCGGTTAAGGAATTTCGAAGTTATAGGCAATTTAGTAACATCAAGTTTGACGGCCTGTGGTTGTCTTATTTGACAACTTGTAGAGAAGCGTCGGGGGGCAGTTTTGAAGAAAATATCGTCCAAAGTCGGTTTCCATATTCTGTTTTGGTATCTCACAGGGAAAAAAATCGAGATCTTGTCGATTTTCTGTTTTCACAGTACCGTTACGCCCCCTTGTGGCGATCCTAGAAGCTTGAAATATATTTCCAGCATTTTCTCTTGGGCACATTACTCTACATATTTTTTTTCTTGAGTCTCTATGATGAATAGTCTACGAGAACTGCATGGCACCTTGTCGCTGAAAATGAATCACCTTGTACATACTTATTAAATCACTCAAATATAATTTTCCTAGGATTTGGGTAATTCAATTACTTTTCAGGTAATTCAACCACTAAAAAAGTAATTCGATTACTTTCAAAAGTAATCGAATTAAAATCAGTAATTGGCATGTGGTAATTTCATAAAGAATCAATTACTTTTGGTCGTAATTGGTAATTGAACTACTTTTGTGAGTTGTTTTAGTAATTGGTAATTGAATTACTTTTGTCATACTCAAGGTAATTGGTAATTGTAATTGAATTACATTTTAAAAGTAATTGCGACAGCTCTGTCCACAAGGATGCAGTTTGGGCTAATATAACAACTACTATTATAGTACCTATAGTATAGTTGGTTAGTAGAGGGTAGACAGGAGGCTGGAATGCTTCTTTCGGTATTTTGATGCGATGATACCCGTTGACGTTAGAAATGCATTCAACTGGGAACTGATCACTGAACACTGTACCTCTGTAACATTATAGAGTTTTAACCACCTGTCGGACAGAAAAAATCTGGTAGATAAAAATAACGTTGAGAGGGTAGAAGGAGGGGTTCCACAGCGGTCGGTCCTCGGTCCTGACCTGTGGATCATTTTCTATGGACATTGAATTGGACCAGGTGGTGGAGATGAATTGCTATGCTGACGAATTGTCAATTCCAGTGCTGGCTGAACATCCAAGTGAGATGGTCCAGAAAGCGAACGATGCCCTGGCAGTGGTCGGTGAATAGATGCGTCAACTGCCATAGATCCTCGAAAAACATCTGCGATCCTGCATTCCATAGAGGTGCCATATAGAATCGTCCAAGAGAACAACTTATCTCGGGATCACCTTGCACAGAGGGGTGTGCTTCTTACATGTCATGATGGCATGTGCGAAGGTCAAAAGAAACAATCAAACTTCTGTGTGTTCGTTGGAGGCCCCAGTCGGCAGAAACGGAGAACTCTGGCTTTGGCGATGCAGACGAGCCTTAAGCCGCCTATACACGTACATCCCGTGAGATATGTTTGCGCGTACAAGTCCGCGCGTCAGTGTGTAGACAATATCCGCTAAAAATATATGTTAAAGTTGGATTTTTTGCTTGAATTTTTGTACACGCGTACAAATCGCACGTACACATCTCGATAGATGTATATATGTGTCTGTGGGCGGCTTTGTATGTACATACAGGAATACAGGGTGTAAACCAAGAAGTTGCAAAAATTTTAGAGGGGGACTAATTTTGTGACAAAAAGTTCCAATGAACATGCGTCCGCAACCACTTGGTTTCTGTGCTACAGGTCGTCCAGAAATAGTATTTTATTCCGTTTTTGCTTATATTTTTGTTATGTGACATGGCAATCAGACGAAACTCGGAAAAAAAACTAGCTGACCCAGAAAATTTCATACCACCTCATGATTTGATAGACGTTGTGTTGAATGCATTTGTTTCATAATTTTTTTTTTTTTTTTAATTTTTCCGTGTTGTTTAAATAATTATTTTGTTATTCGTAGCGGAGAAAGTCAAAAACAATAGTATCAAAAATCATAAAAATCTATACCGCGGTTCTTCCAGTTATGAAATGTTAAATATAATGACAAAATTTTTGGGATATTTATTTTGAAATGCATGTTTGCAACACATTTGTTTGGGCTGATCTAGGACTTCATTTTGGTTGATATGTTTTAAGTTGTGATAAAATCATTTGAATGCTATCCGATTCATTTCCGATACATCTTATTCCAGGATTAGATCCCGGGATTGAGAAAACTTTCGGGATTGACATATCCACAACACACTTTATTTGAACAAAATCTTTTGAAAAATAACAAAACTTTGCAAAGATAACCTCACAAGTGATTTTTTTCAAATTTCTTGATACAATCTCAAATAGAACCTACATGACTAATTTGAACAAAATCCTTTGGAAAATAACAAAACAATAATTCAAACATAACCTCACCAAGTCATTTTTTTTTTAAATGTCTTGATCAAATCCCAAATAGAACCATGTTATCTAATTTTAACAAAAATACTTTGGGATATAACAAAACTATGCAAATATAACCTCGCTCATGCATTTTTTTTAAATTTCTTGATCAAAACCCAAATAGAACCTACATATCCAATTTGAACAAATTTCTTTGGGAAATAACAAAAATATGCAAACATAACCTCAAAAACCCATTTTTTTAAATTTCAGGATCAAATCCCAAATTGAACCTTCATACCTAATTTGAACAAAATCTTTCGGAAAATAACAAAACTATGCAAACATAACCTCACCAAGTAATTTTTTTGAAAGCAGTTTTATCAAATCCCTAATTGAACCAAAATGTAGGTTCAATTATCTAATTTGAACCAAATCCTTCGGAAAATAGCAAAACTATGCAAACATATCCTCACTAGCTATTTTTTTTTATTTTTTTCATCAAATCGCAGATTGAACCTACATAATATCTAATGTGAACAAAATCATTTGGAAAATAAGAAAACTATGCAACCATGACCTCGCTAATGCATTTATTTCAATTTTCTTAATCAAATCTCGAATTGAACATACACATCTGATTTGAAACAGAATCTTTTGGAAAATAACAAACTATGCAAACATAACCTCATTAAATATATATATTTTTTTTAATTTCTTGTTCAAATCATAAATAGAAGATACATATCCAATTTGAACAAAGTCATTTGGGAAATAACAAAACTTTGCAAAGTTAACCTCACTTATGTATTTTTCTCAATTTTCTTGATCAATTCCCAAATAGAACCTATATATCTAATTTGACCAAAATCCTTTGGAAAATAACAAAAAAATGCAAACTTAACCTCAAAAATGCTTTTTTTAAATTTCTTGATCAAATCCCAAAATGAACCCACATACCTAACTTGAACAAAATCCTTCGCGAAAAATAACAAAACTATGCAAATATTACATCACCAAGTGATTTTGCAATAAAATTTTCATCACATCCCAAATAGACCGTCAGATAACGACAGATTTTGCTGACTGGGACGCTCTAGGGATTTTAACCACTGAAAAGTATGTCAGTGTTGAGCACAAAAAATGAAAATCTAGCGACCGCAAGTGTGCTAGGCATATGGAAAATTAAAATTTTTTCTGCAAAAAAAAAAGGTTTTTTTTTTTCATTTTGTCGCTTATGGCATTTTAACACATCAACAAATATAACTATGTAATAGTGAAAAAAAAAACCCATAAGGATTGGACGTGCTCAAAGAGTTGAAATAAGGGTGCCATCTTGTAAAAGAATACTTGGCTGCTAATGCATTTTCTCGCTTATGGCAAACGACATAATGAATTTTGATATCATAAGGAACCCGAAAAAAATTTCCCATAAGCAGATCGGCTGTTGAAGTAAGTTTTCCGGACGGAAAATTTTGCGAAAATGTTTTTCGTCGTCCGGCAAACTTTCTCATTTATGGCATTCAAACAGTATGATTTTAATAATTGCTAAACATCATACAAAAAATCCCATAAGCTTTTAATGTGTTTCAAAAGAAGCCATAAGTTGTAAAGTTGTAGGAAAATTTGTGTTTTTTTTTTCATTTTCTTGTTTATGGAAATTGGCATGTGGGAAGGGAAATTGGTTTCAAGACCAGAAATAAAATGCCATAAGTCGGGAACATGATATCGACGTTTTATATAAATAAACATGTATATAGTGCGTGGTGACAACCAATTTCCTAACGTGTCTAACTCCATTGTCAATTTTTTTTAACTAATAAATTTCATTTTGATTCTTATTACCGTTTAGAATATTGTCAGTGAATAGGAAGCACTTCCAACAGTTCATCCAAGAAATAAGTTTAAATTTTATACAAGGCATGTAAAAAACTATTATTATTTTCCAATTATTGATAAAAGCATTTTTTCAATTTTTTTTTTCTCTGTTATTCTGTACTAACTAGTGAATAATCTCTATGCATCAAAGTCCATTCACTGTCACTGTGAGTTTCAGCTGTGTTATTTGATGAAAACTAACTAACCCAAACTAACATGGGATTGAAAATTTAACATAAAATTATTTAAAAATACTGCTGCGAGACAATAATTGGAAACAAATTGCTTATTTCTTCATGGGATTTGGCGTGTACATTGCAAACTTTATTCTTGGAAGCCATAAGGCGGAGGCATGATAATAATGTCAAATACAGAATACAGGCAGAACTTATTTGATTAAAAATTTGCTTGAGAGTGACAATTATGTATCCAAAATTACCAGGAGCAGCAATGTTCTTTCCAGTCACAAAACGGAACTTTTAAGTGCTTCTTTTTGTTATTTTAGGGATTTACGTATTCATTAAATTGTCTTACCGAATTATACTCAAGTCATCATGTCCTCGGATTAAACTTAGCAGTTTAATTTGATTTAACTCAAAAATCATAATCATATCATATCAGTCTTTTTCGTTGAATTGTCAGGTAACAGAGTTTTTATTGAAATGTCAATTAAGTTTAGTGTGACAAAAAATAGTTTTAGTGTAATTGAAATATTTGAAAAAAAAATAGTTATGGACTTGAGTCGTATAAAATGTTGACCAAAGAATAATAATAAATAAAGGATTCATTCAATTTATTCAATTTCTACATCATACTTAAAAAAAAAGATATTCTTGAAAGATAAAAAATAATATGCTTTATGCATGGAAACTCTCACTAAATAATGATTCATCGTCTGAATATTGATAGAATATAGAAATAGAATAATGTGTAGTAAACTCGTAATTAATGCTATTTTCACCAATACCAATAAGTGGCAATATTCGCTACTTATCAGCATTTCTTATTGACTAAGCTTTTTGAGGGGTTTTGGATTTTCATTCACAGCGTCGTTCTGTTGCTGTGATGTCCTAGACTTAAAAAAAAAAATGAGCAGTTTTTTTCAATTTTCTCACAAGTTATCCGCCGTCCAAGGCAGGATTATGCTGACCGAACATACCTATCTAATTTCACCTTATAATAATGCTTACGCTTTTCTCGCTTTAATTAGTCAGTCAGTTGATAGACGTTGTAGCGCTTTTTTGCCATTATCCATTTATTGTGATTCAGAAGTGAATAAAATTGTTTAAAAACCAAAACTTCGAGAATCGAGTTACTTAATTGGCGCAGTCGTAAGGATTTTCGGAAATTGATACAATCGTGTATTAATTTTTTCGTTTCAACGAATTGACCGAAAGAGCCTACAGTTGTGACGTCGGTACGAAAGTGTGACAGAGTGGACTTTTCTGAAAATCGAAAATTCCCAATCTATCGAAGAGCTGTGAACACCTTCAACCCTCTGAACATCGGTGGATAGGACATTATCGCCTATCTTCGCAAGGACAAGGATTTGGAGAGGACTTCAATTGCCAAACCAAAGCTTCGCCCTTATGATGAGCCAAGGACTCCTAGTGCTAATGTAAGTGTTTTGATCATTGACCTATGTCCCTTGAGGATCTTACGGATTTACTTAAAAATATCAAACTGGAAACTCCTTCAACTGACTCTGTTTCTGACGTTGTAGTAGAAGCATTAGATTTAAAAAAATCAAACAATTCCTCACAAGTAGATATTGATAATCCGACTTTGGAAAACATGGCGCAACAATTTAAGGCAGAGTATTTGAATTGTGTCCCGCAATACGATGGGAACCCAAACGATTTAAACAGGTACTTGTCAACTTGTCAATTATTGATAGACACCTTTTATGATAGACAAAATCAACAAAATTTTCAAAACGTTTATTTGCTGAATTCGCTTGTTGGTAAACTTACTGGTCAAGCCAAATCGGTCATAAATATTCAAAATGCCAATACCTTTGAGGAAGTGAAAAATACCCTTATTAGAAATTTCGCTGACCAAAGAGATGAAGCCTGTCTTAATCGAGACCTGGTCATGATGAAACAATTTCAAAATGAAAGTCCCAATGTATTTTACGATCGTATTCTACATACTTTGAATCTCTTGTGCTCGTATGTAGATGCTCATGAGAACAATAATCAAGCGAAGCAACTTAAGAGGAATCTGTACAATGACCTTGCTCTGAAAACATTTTTGTCTGGACTAAAAGAACCGCTAGGTACCACAATTCGCTGCATGAGACCTGCTAGTCTCGCAATAGCCCTTCAATTTGTAACCCAAGAGCATAATACGCATTATTTCCAAAATCAACCAAAATCTTTTGGACAACCAGGACAATCCAATAGACCCCAACAAAACCAAATTTTCCACGGTAACCCACAAAACACTTTTACTCCCCAGTTAACTCAAAACAGTTCTATAAGACAAAACTTCCCAACTGGACCTGTGAATATGCCTCGACCCCAGTTCAATAGACAACCAAACAGATTTTTTACTAACTCACAAGTTTTTGGACGATCACACTTCCAAAGACCAAACAATACGAACGTCTTTAAACCAAACCCACAGAGACAACTCAGCACCCCAACACCTATGTCAGGAATCGAAAGTTCTCGTTTCAAACCTCCCCACAACAGAAGTTATGTTCAACCTAATCAAAACCGAAATTTCAACCCAAATCAACAATTCCAACAAAACCAGCAGCCCAGACCACCCAAGTATACCTTTGAAGAGTTATACAACACCGAAACGCAAAATTCTCCTTACCTGGAACCAAAAGAATATGAGTATTTTGATCAAAATCAATATGATAATCAGTATCAAAGCCAACCCTGTGCTTCATACCCACATGATGACTATTGTGAACCCGACGTTGAACCACAGTTATACGATCCAGTCAACGAACCAAACCTCGACGAACCCAACGACAATGGAAATTTTTCCTTGAAGCCTCCGAACAATCGCAAAACCTAGAATCACCCATCATTTCTTTTAATATGTCTAATTCGAGTGAATTAGCATATATTGTCTTCCCCGCAACTAAATTGAAAATCTTGATCGACTCAGGTTCTACGAGATCATTTATCGACCCAAATTTAGCAATGAAACTATTTCCCGACAGAATTTATAATGATCCATTCATAGTCTCAACAGTTTTTCAAAAATCATCGCATCAATATAGCACGCTGATACCATCACCAAAAATGTTCAATCTTCCCAGAGATGAAAATCTAAAATTCTATTTATTCAAGTTTCACAATGTATTTGATGGACTTCTCGGACTTGATAATCTTAAATTACTTCAAGCCAGTCTAGACTTCGACAAAGGACTCTTAATAACACCTCACACTCGTATCAAGTTACAATTTCACAGAACATCGCCTGAAATAAATTGTGTAACAATAGCCCCACGTATGGAGCAAATTGTTAAAGTAAGGACTTGTGTTAAAAATGGAGAAATCTTGATACCTCATCAGAAAATGCATAATTGTGAAATCCCTGAATGCCTTTCTGTTGCAAATAATGGTTTTGCTTTGACAACAATCCTGAATAATACTTGCGAACCAGTTACCTTGGATTTTTCCCATATAATTGAAGTTGAAAAATTTGACATTGGAAATAGCGAAGAAATTGACCTGAATTATTTTGATGAAAATAAGAATGAAAAATCTTTTAAAACATTGAATTTTTCAAAATTTCGAACTGATCACCTCAACGATGAAGAAAAATACAAGATTGTGGCATTATTAAAAGAATATTCAGACATTTTCTACAATGAGAATGAACCTTTGACCTTCACTAGCAAAATTAAACATAGAATAAAACTCAGTGACGAAGTACCCATATACTCCAAGTCGTACCGTTATCCTTTTGTACACAAACCGGAAGTTGAAAGACAAGTCAAAAATATGTTGGACCAAAAAATTATCAGACCTAGCAGTTCACCATGGAGTTCCCCCATATGGGTTGTCCCGAAAAAAGAAGATGCATCCGGTCAAAAAAAGTGGAGGGTAGTTATCGATTTTAGAGGACTGAACAGCAAAAGCCTAGACGACAGATACCCCCTACCGAATATAACGGACCTTCTGGACAAACTTGGCAGGTGCCAGTACTTTTCGACCTTGGACCTGGCCAGCGGGTTCCACCAAATCCAAATGCACGAAGATGACATCGAGAAGACCGCCTTTAACACTGAAAATGGACACTATGAATTCCTGCGGATGCCGTTTGGATTAAAGAACGCGCCAGCGACCTTCCAAAGGATTATGGACAACATACTTCGAGGGATCCAGAACGAAAAATGTTTAGTGTATCTTGACGATATAATCATTTTTTCGACCTCACTCCAAGAGCACCTAGAAAGATTAAAAGAAGTTTTTGAACGTCTACGAGAATCAAATTTTAAAATCCAATTGGATAAATCCGAATTTTTACGAAAAGAAGTGGCTTATCTTGGTCATGTAGTGACAGCAGACGGAGTTAAGCCAAACCCCGACAAAATTGATGCCATTAAACGCTTTCCAATTCCCAATACCACCAAACAATTAAAAGGATTTCTAGGACTCTTAGGATATTACCGCCGATTCATAAAGGACTTTGCAAAACTCACGAAACCCATGACTAAATGCCTAAAAAAGGGAGCGAAGATTGAACATGATGAAGAATTCCGTAAATGTTTCGAAAATTGCAAAAATCTGTTGATAAACGATCCAATACTGAAATATCCAGATTTTTCAAAACCATTTAATCTTACTACCGATGCAAGTAATGTCGCAATAGGAGCCGTGTTATCCCAGGGAGTTATTGGACAAGACCTTCCCGTGGCCTACGCATCCAGGACACTGAATGACTCGGAAAAGAACTATTCGACCACCGAAAAAGAATTATTGGCTATAGTATGGGCCACAAAATATTTCCGCCCATACATTTTTGGAAGAAAAATTAACCTCATCACAGATCACAAACCTCTGCAGTGGCTCTTCAACCTCAAAGATCCGAGTTCCAAGCTTACAAGATGGAAAATAAAATTGGAAGAATTCGACTACAACATCATATACAAGAAAGGAAAATTAAACACCAACGCAGACGCACTCTCAAGAATAGAACTACATACTAAAGAAACAATACCTGACGAACCGAGTCAGCCACTGGTCCAATCCATTTATGACTTCAGTGAAGAATTAGAAAATCAACCAAATCTAGATCAACTGTCCACAGTACCTCAGGTTGACATCACAGAACCTGATAGAGATTTAGCAAGCCAACACCCAGCTGATGACGAAGACAACATGACGATTCATACAAACGCAAGCGAAAACCCAATTGTAGGCGTGCCAATTACAGACTTACCAGTAAACTACGGTGCGAATCAACTGATCATAACATCTGTTTTACACTCACCAATGAAACCCAAGACGATAATATTATTTGAAAAAAAAAGACGACATATAATTCAACTCTCCAGAGACAATTTTGAACAAGACATAATCAATTTCGTTAAGGAGCTTATTATCCCGGATAAACAATATCATATATATTTCGAAAACCCAGAAATATATGAACCATTTTGTGAAGTTATCCGAAAAATCTTCAAGTGGCCTTCAATAAAATTAAAACGATGTTTAACCAAATTAATTGATGTGACTGACAAAAGAGATATACCAGAAATTATTCAAAATTATCACGAATCCAAGACAAACCATCGTGGAATAGATGAAACCCTCGAACGAATAAAAAGCAAATATTATTGGCCAAAATTAAAAAATGCAGTTCAGTCATTTATAAATGAATGTGAAATTTGCCAACGTAGCAAATACGAAAGACACCCCGTAACGATACAGATGAATGTATCACAAACACCATCAAAACCTTTTGAAACCATACACCTCGACACTTACACCTTGGATAAAACAAAATTTTTGACTATCATAGATAGCTTTTCTAAATACGCACAAGCGTACCCGCTTTGTTCATTGGCAGCAACAGAAATCGTTGACAAACTTTTGATATTTTTCTCACATCATGGTGTTCCAAAACAAATAGTCACAGATAACGGAACAGAATTCAAAAATACTGTTTTAACAGAAATGCTTAGTTTGCATAAAGTAAGCCTCCATTTCTGTTCACCTAACCACCCACAGTCTAACGGAAATATAGAACGACTTCACTCCACTTTGTCAGAACACATACGACTTCTGAACAATCAAGATTATAGTAGTGTACCAATCAGTCAAAAAATGATCTACGCTATTCTAGCCTACAATCACTCAATCCATTCCGCAACAAATATGAAACCAATTGATGTAATCAATGGGCACATTTCCCCAAACGACCCTTTCAACATAAAATTGGACCAACTAATATTGAGCGACTATGTGGACAACCATAAGGAAAAATTAAGGTTGATGTATTCAGAATTGAATAAGAGATTAATGGACAAAAAACAAAAACTAACTTCCAAAATTAACGAAAACAGAGACACCCCCGAAATATTTAAACCAGACCAACAGGTATACCCCAAACAGTTCATTCGACAAAAACTATCAGACAAATTCCAAAAAGCCACAAAAATCATTTCATCCAATCCCGACAGAAAAACAGTTACTACCGAATCCCGTAATAAAGTCCATATGGGTAATTTAAAACGACCACTACGCAAAACGTACAGTTTTGACTAAGACGAATATTGTTTTCAGGCTTGCAGGTGCCGCAATCGTAATCGGAGACGGAATAACACTCAGGAAAATTGATGACAATCCCGGAATTGTACCAATAAAATTGGGAAATGCAAGACTAACAGAATATACCTACACACTTATACATTACTATGACTTGAGCTCTATTATTGATAATGTAAATAAACTGCACAAACGATCTTTAAATGTAACGGATTCCCTTATGAAAAATAGTGAATATTATGCTGAACTAGTAGATTACGTTACGCTAATGACAATGACCCAAGAAAGAGTGGAAAGCAAAATTAAAGGCTTATTACCTCACCCACAAAGATTCAGAAGAGGATTGATCAACGCCATTGGATCAATTTTCAAATCAATCAGCGGAAATTGGGACGCAGCTGACGGTGAACGTTATGACAAGATTATAAACAATCTTGAGAAAAACCAAGACAATTTGGCAAAATCCATCCAAAATCAAAACTCAATATCAGTAAGCGTTATCGATAAATTCAATCGAACCATTCAGCAAATAAACCAAAACGAAAAAGTTCTTGAAGCCAAACTCAAACACATAAGTTTATTTGTTCAGAATAGAACAATCAGAGACAATATGTACTTCATCAGAGATGTCTTGATCCGAATTATCAATACCTATGAAATCACTGATTCAATCCTACAGGATGTTGAAAATTCAATCACCTTTTCCAAATTAAAAGTTTTACATCCTAGCATAATAAAAACCAGTGATCTTCTCAAAGAACTTTCAAAACTAGAGCAAATCATAGGAAAAAATCGGTTGCCTTTAGCAATAAATTTGGAAAATACGCTTCTACTCGAAAAAGTAATAAAAGTTGATTGCTACGTATCAAAAAATAGAATAGTTTACCTTTTGAGAATACCCATCACCTATATCAATATCTTTGATTATTATCGACTATACTCATTTCCTATCAAAGATCAGAGTCTGTTTAAGGTAGTTATTCCAAAAAACAAATACATGGTCAAGAATCAATTACACTATGCATATATGGGAGCACCCTGTCAAGAAGTCTTCAACAATCTATACCTGTGCGAGGAACAAGAAAAGCTGGAAGAAATTCAACCAGAATGTCCTTGCGAAGTACAGCTACTAGAAAACACAAAAAGCATTTCCACTTGTCAACAAATCGAAGTTTCCATTGCCAAGTCTATTATTAATCAATTGGATGACTCTAACCAATACATCCTAGTTTCCCCACAAGAAGACGTCATTGAACTCCAATGCAACCAGCAGAGGGAAACACAGAGAATCCTTGGGAGCTACCTACTACACCTTCCCATAGGATGCCAATTTAAAATCAATAAAACTTCGATCATCAATGAAGACACGACCAATACCGATAAACAAGCAATCATCTTTCCCGACATCGACACCCAGCCCAGAAGTCTACCAACTCTGGACTTACAACTCCAACTCCAAGACATACACCTTGATGAACTTCACGAAATCAAGCAAAGGATCGAAGAAAATCAGCCACACCTAATTTTTGACGATATCAAGACGGTGCCCAGTCTATGGACAATACTAATATATTTTTCAGTATTGTTGGCCATCGGGTACCTCGCTGTCAAAATGCTGATCAAGAAGTGGACGAAAGGAAAGGACAACCAGTCAGCCCTTCAACCAGAAGAGGTCAGCCACCCTCTTCAACTACCCCTTAACAGGATGTGTTGAATCTAAGGAGGGAGGAGTTATCCGCCGTCCAAGGCAGGATTATGCTGACCGAACATACCTATCTAATTTCACCTTATAATAATGCTTACGCTTTTCTCGCTTTAATTAGTCAGTCAGTTGATAGACGTTGTAGCGCTTTTTTGCCATTATCCATTTATTGTGATTCAGAAGTGAATAAAATTGTTTAAAAACCAAAACTTCGAGAATCGAGTTACTTAATTCACAGCATCATTTTCAAATGATTGTATGTATTTATTTGAATAAAATGTCGATATCATGTTTCCGACTTATGGCTTTTTTTATCCGATCTTGAAATCAGTTTTTCATCCCACATGCCAATTCCCATAAACGAGAAAATTTGAAAATTTTTCTCTGACTTTCCTGCAAGTTGAGTAGCTTCACAAACTATGATAAGCACGAGCTAGACTTATGGGTTTTTTTATAACATAGTTTTAAATTGAGACATTTTTATTGCTTCCTATTTCGTTCACGAGAAAATCTGCCGGAATAGGTAAAAAAATGTGCAAAATTTTCCGTCCGAAAAATTTACCTCAACATCCAATCTAATACAATTAATAGAGGTTGAAAACAGGGGGGAGTAAGACAAAAATTCGAGTAGTTGTGGATTTTGGATATGTTATTCAAAATGGTTGTTTATTGAAGAATCCGAAGAGGCCACAAAAATTTTGGCTCCGCGGGCGCCGCCATTATGAAGAAACTACCATTTTTTGGCACTTTTCTCAGTTTATGGCCCATATCTCATTCCCTGTGCGTTTTTTGTCATTTGATGTAGTATAAAAAGTTGTAGAAGATAAAATTTACTACAAAATTTATATATAAAGTTTTTCTGTATGATCAATAATAACGTAGCTACGACGCGCTAAAAAATGACGACTTTATTGTATTTGGTAAAATTTCAAGTTTCTTTGAAATTCCCCCGACCTAATGTTTTCGAGTTGTTCTTTTAAATACTCCTGCAAGGTGCCGGAATATACAGGGTGTTTCAGAATAACATGCTAATAATAAAGGGGCAGATTCTTGGGCTCATTTTAAGAAAAAAAAATCATATGAACGTATATGTCCTAAACGCCTTAACTTTTGAGATACAGGGTGTCAAAGTTTTAAAAAATAGATACTTTTTTCACAATAACTTTGTCATTACTGTAGATATCTTTATGAAATTTGGGTCATGTATTTTAGGCATTAATACTCATTTTTTGATGCACCAACAATTTAATTATTCTGACCAGTGCCGTCCATGCGGGTTTTGGTTTGCATATTTTTTGGGAAATAGAAAAATTTTTTAGGACATACGTTCATATGAATTTTTTTTCTTAAAATGAGCCCAAGAATCACCCCCTAATTATTAGCATGTTATTCTGAAACACCCTGTATACTTCTCCTTCATGCAATTAGTGGGTGTGATACAATGTCCAACTTATTTAGCTTCGGAAAAACAAAGTTTTGCCAGCTCTTCGAAAAATACCCACAATTGCTGGAAGTGGCTGAAGTATTTTGGAAGCCAAATGCAACTTCAAATGCGATCGCTGAAGCTGGAGAGAAGATTTTGGTAGCCCTCTATGGCGGGGATAACAATAGTATGATGATCAATATTCTCCGACACACTAAATTTTTAAGGAACAACACCAACCTCAATTTGGCCAAGCTTCCACCAACATCAGACGCGGCAAAATTCCACTCCTTCAGAGCGTATCACCAGGTAAAAATCACACATTATTTTCTGCATGTCTGGCTTATACTTTTGATTTTAGGTGATGGCGTGGATGGGAATCTACAAAAATCCCATAAATTGGGGATGGAAGAGAGGCGACAGGTCGCTGGAGCCCATCGGAACGCAAAAAGATGCCGCTTCTTCTAGCATCCTCCAAAAAATGTCTTGCAAATGCATTAGTGGGTGCTTGGGAGCATGTGGATGTCGAAAATCGGGCATCAAGTGCTACATGAAAAAACATGAAATCTCACAAAATACAAAAATTTCGCAATTTTTTAGTTTGTCGTAGCTACGTTATTATTGATCATACAGAAAAACTTTATAAATAAATTTTGTAGTAAATTTTATCTTCTACAACTTTTTATACTACATCAAATGACAAAAAACGCACAGGGAATGAGATATGGGCCATAAACTGAGAAAAGTGCCAAAAAATGGTAGTTTCTTCATAATGGCGGCGCCATCATCAATAAACAACCATTTTAAACAACATATTCAAAATTCAGAACTACCCGATTTTTTGTCTTACTCTTTTCCCCTATTAATTGGATTAATCGAATTATGGGAAATTTTAGTCGGGTTCCTTATGATTTAAAAATTCATTCTTTCGATTGCCATTAGCGAGAAAATGCATCAGCAGCAATAGTATTCTTTTACAAGATGGCACCCTTATTTCAACCCTTTAAGCACGTCCAATCCTTATGGGTTTTTTTTCACTATTACATTGTAATATTTGTTGATGTGTTAAAATATCATAAACGAGAAAATGAAAAAAAAAACCTTTTTTTTTGCAGAAGAAATCTTAATTTTCCATATGCCTAGCACACTTGCGGTCGCTAAATTTTCATTTTTTGTGCACAACACTGACATACTTTTCAGTGGTTAAAATCCCTAAAGCGAGAAAATCAGTCAGCAAAATCTGTCGTTATCTGACGGTCTAAAATTGATCCTACATATGCAAACATATCCTCATCAAGTGATTCTTCCGATTTTCTTTATCAAATCGCAAAAATTTAACCCATATAATATTATTATTTAATTTGAACAAAATCATTTGGTAAATAGCAAAAGCTATGCAAACATAACCTCACTAATGCATTTTCTTCAAATTTCTTGATCAAATTTCAAATTGAACCTACATAATATCTTATTTGAAACAAAATCTTTTGGAAACTAACAAATGCAAACACTGATCAAATTCCAAATTCCAAATTGAATCTACATATCAAATTTGAACCAAATCCTTTGGAAAATAGCAAAACTATGCCAACATATCATCATCACTTTGTTGTTTTTGAGGATAAAAGGAGTCAGGGAAACAGGAGCTCACAGAGTCAAATACATTTAGTATAAAAATTCTTCTGATCCATCTGATTGCTGCCGAACAGCGTAGAAAGGCCACCAACAAAATGTTTATGGAATTCCGACTTTGAAGTCGGAATTCTGACTTTAAACTCGGAATTCCGACTTCGAAGTCAGAATTCCGAGTTTAAAGTCAGAATTCCGACTTCGCGAGTTTAAAGTCAGAATTCCGACTTCGAAGTCGGAATTTCATAAACATTTTCTTGGTGGCCCTTCTACGCTTTCGTACAATCTAACCTAAGAGTGAAATGTATAATATAGAGAGATGATGACCCAATCTAACCAAAAGTTACCCAATCTAACCCAAGAGTTAAATGTATCATATAGAGAGAATCAATTTTTTTGCCAAACACAAACTAACCCAACCTAACCCGAACCAACTCAAGAGTGAAATGTACCGTATATAAAGTGACCATTCGTCCCGGATTTTGCGGGATTGTCCCGTTTTCAGACGAGTCGTCCCGCATGTACAATGTTCCGGAAAATGTCCCGGATTGTATAGATTTTATGAAAAAACTAACCGCCAGATGTATCAAGTCCATCACCTTTTCTATAAACATTAAATGGTTATTTGAATAATAGTAACTGAAAGAGACGGGCGTTGGCAACATTGTACCGCGTCGCGTCGCAGGGTATTTATTATGACTGTTTACATTCAATTTCATTTCGAAGTGGAACTGTCAAATTTCCGCTTGGCAACCGGGAATCATATGCTACCATCCACAGATAATTTGGCGTGGTCGTGACTGAACACGAATTCAATAAAAAATATGAGTATGAAGGTATACATTTTTTTATAATTTCTCAAACCTTCCTTCGACCCCCCGCCCCCGAGCCCTATTGTCCCGGATTGCAGTAAGAGAAAAATGGTCACTTTAACCATATAGAGAGAGATGATCAAATTTTTTGCCAAACACAAACTATAACAGCTTGCATTTTTCAATAATTGTCTGCCACCTGGCAATTATAACAAGTCTTTCACAAACAATCACTGACAAGGACAAGATTCACGAGCACAAACGAAAATCTGAACGTAAACAGGAAAATGAAAAATAACCCTACTTTTAATTCATTGGAAAAACAAGCAGAACTAGAATTGGTAATTCACAGATGTAGAGAACTAGTTTCGCGCAATTGAAAATGTACAATACTAGTTTTGAATACTTTGTTATGCTCAAACCCCGTTTAAAAGTATAATTTTTTGTTTGGTGGATTTTTGTTGCTCAGAAACTCAGAACTAGTTTTGTGCATTTTTTTCGGGCATTGAATAAGTCGGCACTATTGTTAACTTCTTTATCATTGAAGATACGGGGTCGTTCGAATGAGAGAACTAGTACCTAGTATTTTTTCCGCTGATCAACGTGGTATTGACAGAAAAACAATTGAACACCGCGTTCCCGATTTATTTGAAAACATGACCTTTTTTAAATGGGACACAATTTCTTGGAAAACTTAGCCATGAAAATTAAAATTTCGAGAAGACAATACATATCGGTTGCCATATTTGCTAAAATTAGTCGAGGAAAATACGCATAACTCCGTTATTTTTGGTTTCAGGAAAAAATTCATGATAACCATTTAAGTTCAGAAAAGAGTAGCTGATCAATTATGATAAAAATATACACGGTGTACGGTGTCCCATCAAAACAAAATACATTTATTGAAATAAATCGAGAACGCGTTGATCAATTCTTTTCTGTTAACACCACGTTAGTCAGCGGAAAAAATACCACTAATTCTCTAATTTAAACGTTGAAGATACGACAACAATAAAGAAGTTAACAATAGTGCCGACTTAATCGGAGGCACCCGTATATGTAAAGTCACGTCATAGGCCTAGTTTACACCGACAACTTGGTCCGCGGACCAACTACTAAATTCGAACTATATCAGAACCAAATATTTGGTTCGAAAGGTGTAAACAGTTGCGGGACTAAGCTGGTCCGCTCTTGGTTCGGTACTCGCCAGCAAGTGTACCGAACTAAATTTGGTTCGATCTGGTTCAAAATTATGAGGTTATGTTGATTGTTATTATTGTGAATTGTGTTGGTTCTGAGTTTCTCAGGCAATCTCAGCGTACTAACTTATGTTTTTTTTGATTACGAATTGTGTTGATGAATAGTTTCGACTTGTTTTTGACATTTGTCGAATTGCGGGCGTACTCATTTAGTTCACGCGTTGCAAGACGGTGTAAACGGGCAAGAAGCAAGCATTGGTCCTACCGTACTATCCCGACCAGCTTGGTCCTATCGGACCGAACTAAACGAGTTATCGGTATAAACTAGACTATAGACGGCAGGCGGGATCGTAGGGTAGGGAGGGGGGACCGGTTTTCACATTCCTTGCAATGGGACACACCTTTTAACGTGAACTCCGAACCACGGTCCTCGACCTCATCAGAGCACAGCACAGACTGATCTACCAGTGTGTACTGGAGAAACAGCCGCGCTCGCGGTGGAATCTACCGACTGATGGCGAGTGTGTATCTTTTTTCTTCGTTCCCTACGAGAATATCCGATTCTCTCCGGCCTGGACCCGTATTCCGTGTACCTGTGGAATTCCAACAACATGTCGCTTTCCCATCATTTTACACAGAGAGCGACGTGTTGCTATGGAATTCCACAGTACACGGACATGATACTAAAACACAAAAGATAAGCTCACTAGCTGGACGAAATTGTAACCGATTCGCGCATGGTGACTATTTGGGTCACCATGCATAAGAAAGATATGGGAAAATAGGTGGTGAAAACATAACCTAGCAATAGGCACCGAACACCTTATGCATTTTATATGGGCGGTCACCGGGAAAGATGCGCGTGAGCTTATCTTGTTTTTGTTGTAGTATCATGGTGCATGGAATACGGGTCCTGGTTAGCGGCGTGAATAGGGAGAACCCTTATTGCACTCTGCCTCGTGGGTTCCGCTAAAATACCAGGCATTCGACTTTTTACGGTCTATTGCCATTGCTGGGGATCGATCCCAGCACCGGACCGGTTCACACTTACTGACCCAACGCTTTACACGCTGCGCCAGCCCGGCCACTTAGTTACAGTGACGGATTAAAATTGGAGGCAGTGTTCCCATCTTTTAAAAATAATAATTCCACCAAATATTTTTAAAATTCTCTTTTGAAACATAAACTCCCGAACAAGAAAATAGCGCCGCAGGCGAAAATTTCTCGGAAAATGGGTTTTTTTTTTGTAAAAAGGGAAATATTTTGAGGGAAGATCCCACGAATCGGGAAAACTCATAACTTCACCATGCTTCATCCTTATCGACATTAGGTGTGTTTGTTCTTTCGGTGTACGATATCGTAGCACAGATTTCTGGTGTAAAATTTATGGCTACCAGTGTAAAGGAAATTCACCAAACCCGTGAGTACATTTAGTGCAGATTAGGTGCTGAATCATCTGCCCGCGTAACGTCTGGTTTACATTAAATTTCACTTCGAAGTGGAGGTGACAGCAAACTTCCGCTTGCCAAATGGAAATCATAAGATACCATCTACATTGTATTTGGCATAGGCGTGACTGAACACAAACTGAATGTAGATGCCAGCTTATGATTCTTGTTTGCCAAGTGGAAATTTGACAGTTCCAATTCGAGAACAAATTGAATGTAATCCTTACATATTCCCGGTTAACCCTTTGCGGACGATAAGACTTGATAGTTAACTGACATATAGATCATTGGCATGTGTGGCATGCCCACCAATGTGCGCGCAAACTACTCTCAATAAAATTGCGTAGAGGTCGTCAGCTGTTTTGCAACATTCTCATTTTTTGTGCAGATATTCACTCATTTGTTTATATTTATTTTATTTATTATCGCATAGACTTCAAATTTGGTAAAATTAAAGAATAGCCTTCAAATATCACAAAAAATAAGAAATGGCGGTGAATATTTGTATCAAAACCTTTATTCAAATAGCTTAAAAATAACGTTTTAACTACTTCTGAATCCGACTCTTCCATCAGTAATAATTCTTCCAGTTCAGCATCATTCAATGCCTTCCTTTTCGTCATTATTCAGAAGACACTCGAATTTTACAAGTGGCGATAAAAACTACAATCTCTCCCACACGTTTCAGACAGAATAATAGACGCAACTGAGCTGTAAATACCGGCAAAATCAGAACAAGTTTGCCAGACAAGTAGCGACATACGAGTATAAAGACATGTCCATTCCTATACAAAATTTCCCGCGCAATTCAAATTTCACATCCGTTTTGTCATGGGATGAATGCATAGCGAGCTAAAATCCTTTTAATTTGTGGCATATGACAAATCGTCACCCTAAAATAGGTTTGTTCAATGTCCACTTTTCTGTTTTGTGAGGAATGGGAGGTGAAACAAAAAGTAACTGTATTTAATTAATTTCATCACGATAACGACATTTCAAGTGTTTTTTATTCAAATACATTTACATTAACCTTTTTTCTTATCTCCATTTTATATATTTATGTATATAAAATAAACTAATAGTAACTTTCTATTTGGATATTGAACAAAATCAGCCTTTATACATTTAGTGGCGTTGATGAGTTGGATATTGTACAAAATGGGAGGATATAGAACAACCCAATTCTGATAATTCATGCATTAAATAAATTCCAAATATTATAAATAATTGTTTTATTATAATAACGGAAACAAACAACATATTTTCTATGCTCCCTCTTGAAAAAAACACATAACTTTGAACCAACTTAATCTAATTTTTAAAAAAAAACGAATTCTGATAATTCTGAAACAAACAAATTTTCTATGCAACTCATTAAAGAAAACCAATCAATAGTTACAATAACGTTCGAACAAGTCTATCTTATTCTTAATTTTTACCGTTTTTATAATTGTCATGTAAAACTCTTTATTCGATCCTTCCTCGATATAGGTACTTCAACATTTCTTTTAAGTCTTTTGCTTTTTTTGCTGAAGTATTTCGCACTTCTTTCTGGACAGGCACTGCCTCTAGAATAGCTTTTTCTGAATTTTCGGGTCTTGTATTACCCTCATTTTTTCTCTTCACACTTCGTGGGATTCTTTGTCTTACTATCATGACTTCGAAAAAATCTTGATGGGGAAATCTATTTTTAAAACGAATGTTTGGACGCATTTCAATCGTTAAAATGCACGCAGTCGTGATGTTAAACGTAGCTCCTGATTGGTTAGAATGGATATTGAATAAAACAACACTGACTTTCAATAGAGCTTTTTATATATTAGGATTGGCGTGTTCAATATCCGGATATTGAACATCTGAACACTATATTTTAATATTATTGCTGGATGTTGAACGTAAATACACTGAAAACATTTTTATGGTTAGGTTGATACTTTTATTGTTGTGGTCTATTGAACAAGCCAAATGTAACTTAATTTTTGGTGTATATAACTCAATATACACCAAAAGTGGATATTGAACAAACCTATTCTATGGTGACGAAATGCCAGTGACTGTTACCTGGGTATATAATATTAGTCTATGACTGTTACTGACTGTTATGCGTGTCATGTCTGAGATGCCAAGCGATCTAAAAGTACAGTTTTGTGTTATCGTGAATGACTACAGCTGATGCCATCTCAGGCATGTTAACGATCGCAAAGGGTGATAAATCAGGATCGATGAATGATGAACCAGAGAGGACGGCGCGAATACGACTAATAAATGACCGGGCTTCGTTAATCGTGACAATTTTTTGAATCGAGAAGAGATGATTGATGTGAAAATCAAAAATCCCACCAAATTTAATAAAATCCCTAGATCCCTCGCGAGCACTAGCCTAGTTTACATCGATAACTCGTTTAGTTCGGTCCGATAGGACCAAGTGGGTGGGGATATTGCGGTAGGACCAATGCTTGCTTCTCGCCCGTTTACAGCGTCTTGCAACGCGTGAACTAAATGATTACGCGTCAAATGTCACATACAAGTCGAAATTATTTATAAAATCAGTCCGTGACCAAACAACACTACAACACACATATGTAAGTACGCTCAGATTGCCTTGAGAAACTCAGAACCAACACAATTCACAATGATAACAATCAACATAAGCTCATAATTTTGATCCAGATCGAACCAAACTTAGTTCGGTACACCTGCTGGCAAGTACCGAACCAAGAGCGGACCAGCTTAGTTCGCAACTGTTTACACCATTCGAACCAAATATTTGGTTCTGATATAGTTCGAATTTAGTACTTGGTCCGCGGAACAAGTTGTCGGTGTAAACTAGGCTACTGAAAATCTCACGAATCGGGATAAATCCCACAAATTGGGAACATTATTGATTGGAGGTTGAAGGTTGGCAAAAAAAATAAATGACATAAAGTGCTCGCTAATTGAAATGAAAAGATAAAATATTTGATAATAGACTACTTAATTTTCTCGATTAAAGAAGGATTTTGATCATCAATTCCAAAATTATCATCACTCTCTATTCTCGAACGTTTTTCTTTATCAAATCAAATATATTTTGAACATAGCAAAATAAAACGAATCACAGTTCATTTTATGACTTGTTTGACAACCTTTAACCTACAATGTTGATCTGTCACTGTAACTTTAAAAAGAAAACGAACTTTATAAGGGATGGAATCTTCTTCAATGTTCACACGCCCTTTGAGAAACTGTATCAACCGTTTGAAACTTTCTTGACAAGAACAACAATCACAAAGGTTTCCAAAACATCTTAAGACATTATTTGATTTAAAACAGACATTTTTTTCAATTTTGAAAAAATAAAATTTCTATTTCGGACATTCCACTCAAAACAATAGGTGTGTATGTGTAGTGTATGTATGTATGTATGTATGTATAGTGCACAATTTTCTACACTACAACACTCAGTGTGGCTTTGTTTGTGAAATGTTTGTCTGTTTTTTAGGATAGAATATCTTTACTTAACTACAAAAGATATTTTATCCTAAAGAACAGACAAACATTTCACAAACAAAGCCACACTGAGTGTTGTAGTGTAGAAAATTTTGCACTTGTGGAGCATAACAGACACACTTATTGTGTAACACAAGAGGTGAGTTCGAGTATTCGCTCTGAACACTCGAAGCGCCAAAAATAATTGAACGCCCTTAAATGGACAATTTCGTGCTCGGAGCGTTCAGAGCGATACTCGAACTCACCTATTAACGGATGTCCATGATTTTGCACCTTGCCTTTTCTCAACGATTATACATAATATAATCGTTGGCCTTTTCTAACATCGATGACCGATTTTGAAGACCGCGGCGAGCGTTCCAGGTGCGTATATAGTTTTAGAGGTCAGTGATATAGTTCAGGTTTACATTTAATTTGTTTTCGAATTGGAACCGTCAAGTTTCACCTTGGCAAACAAGAATCATATACTATCACCTACATCCAATTTGATCTGTGTTCAAAGTCGCGTTACGCCAAAATCATTGTGGTTGGTAACATACGATTCCCGTTTGCCAAGCAGAAAATTGATAGTTCCACTTCGAAATAAAATTGAATGTAAACCAGGCATAAGCGCTACAATCAGCCGTTCTCTTGTTTTTGACAAGTAACAACATTGAACTCCATACTACGTACCTGGAACGGACGCTTATTATCGAGAGTGAAGCAAGTAGAGATACCGATAGTTACGGATACAATAGCCTAGTTTACACCGATAACTGGTTTAGTTCGGTCCGATAGGACCAAGTGGGTGGGGATAGTACGGTAGGACCAATGCTTGCTTCTCGCCCGTTCACACCGTCTTGCAACGCGTGAACTAAATGAGTACGCGCGCAATTCCTCAAATGTCAAAAACAAGTCGAAATTATTTATCAACACAATTCTTAACCAAAAAAAACATAGGTAAGTACGCTCAGATTGCCTTAGAAACTCAGAACCAACACAATTCACATAGCCGATTTCGGCTCGTTTGGTTGGTTTACATTTTGGTTAACCAAACGGTAACTGCAACGTCATGGTGATGACGTCACGACCAACATTTCACCGAAATCGTTTGGTAGGTGTTTGGTCAAAACTGTCAAAGGCAGAGTGTTTATATAACCCATCTTTTTTGTTTATGTTCATTCACAGGCATAGATAAAAAAAATATATGTCACAGGTTATAGTTTATCACTACCGTTGATTGAATAAATATTCAATCAACGTCACCACTTAGTTCATCTGTCTTATTCGTCATAAAGTTAAAACTTGAAGCTTTGTCCAGTGATTTACTTACTTACTCAAAATGCCTAAAAGAAAAGCAGTTAAATCGTTTTGGCTGTTTTGGAATTATATAAACGTCCCCGAATTCACTCATTTTCTTCTCCCATTTCCCAACTATCAATTGGAGAAAAAAATGATTGACGTAAATATAGTCGTAGAACACACTGACAAAAAACTAAACTCCAATTATTACCAGCAAACCAACTTTTAGATCAGATAGAACATACAACCACCGAAGCACAGACTTGAATTTTTATAAAACTGGCCGATTTGTTTATTTTCGTCATTCACTTGATCATTCTCGATGAACTTACTACTCCCGAGTCCCGAGCGAGACAAAAGAAAAATAGACAAAGATACCACTATACCAAACAAAGAACCGTGCTGCAAACCGCGGTAGTCATTTTGACAGACCAAAACACATACCAAACTTGATGTGACGTCATCATTTCAGGATCCAAAATTGGTTGGTAGGTGTTTGACAGACCAAAGCATGTACCAAACCATGTACCAAACGAGCCGAAATCGACTAATAATAACAATCAACATAACCTCATAATTTTCATCCAGATCGAACCAGATTTAGTTCGGTACACCTGCTGGCGAGTACCGAACCAAGAGTGAAACAGCTTAGTCCTCACTTGTTTACACCATTAGAACCAAATATTTGGTTCTGATATAGTTCGAATGTAGTATTTGGTCCGCGGACCAAGTTGTCGGTGTAAACTAGGCTAGTGACTCGATAAACTACGAGTCACTGTAGTTACGGATATCTATCTCTTTCTAACTCACTGGTCTATATGGACAGAAATCACAATAATACATAAATTTTATATTTATTAGACATATTTGAGGAAAGTATTGTATTATTGCTTTGATTATAGGAAATTGAAATTTACCATTCACGTGCCAGATTTATTTTATTCGGGAATGAAAAATGAATATACCCAGACTCTAAACTGGATAAATTGAGTAGATTTGTTACTTGGTACTTTTTTTTCAGAAAAATAGTGGTTCAGTAGATTAAAGTCACGATGGGTGATTTCAATTATTCTGTTCCAAATTGTACCATATAAAAAAATAATTAAATAATAAATAAATAAAATAAATAGAATAATTATTGATTTAAAGGTATGTACAATTAATATTACCCTTATTTCTAACTTTGGAATATATTCAGTAGGTATAACAAAGACGTTATATAACTTTCCATCGGGAAACAATAACTTTCCTCATCAGATTTTGATGAGGAGATCATATCTTCGAAAAAAAACTACCTATCTTATAATTTGTGAAGAAAAATAAAATTAGCAATTTTTGACATGACAACCCAACTTTCTGTCTCATAAATCATAATGTTTCACATCACATATCATGATACCTACTTAATCATAGCATTGTAACTTTAACATTTTTTTTATGATTGTTTCAACTTTTAGCCATGAAAATACAATCTTCTTTCATCTTGCAAGTTTTTATCAGTAACACAATAGATCACCATATTTCTTCAGTCCTTTTCACTTTCTCCGATAAAACCTACTTATCTAAAAGAAAACCGCTCAAAAGATGTACAATATTGTATTATTACTATAATAACATGTATTTTCAACACCAATAAAATAACACGGAACGCCAAACTACCACTAAATTCTCACAAAACTGGTTTTTGTTGCCCCTTAAACATAACCTTGATACCCGGTAATGAGTTCGACAAGGATAGTTATCCGTAACACAGGCTATCCCTGTCTAACAAAAAATTACATACTTTGACGCTTCGTCGACAACGGCCGGGGCCATTCCAGGTAACGTCGTGTGGAGTTTAATGAGAAACAAGAAACGTATTTTTTCTAACCTATATCTTCAAGGCGTGAGTCTTAGTACTGCTTAGTTTTGAATGGTTTTGAATGAATGATTTATTTTAATGCAGAACCAGCAGAACTAGAAGATGGATACGAATGATACGAGAAACTTAATGGAAGATGATTTATTTGCTGATGTTGAGGATGATACTACAACTATCCAATATCTCCTCGAAAAAGTCGACTTACAAGAACAAGAAATCGATTCCAAGGAAAATGGTCTTTATTATGATGATTCGAACGAGGAAGATTCATATTATGACGAGTTGGATTACGGTATTCAAGGATATGGTCACCACTCTAATCAACAACAGCAATCCAATAAAGTAGCCAATTTTCAACCGGCTGATAATCTATTTAAAAAATTCTCAAACAAAATCAATGTTGAGAAGTATGAAGTATCTTCATTACCCAATCATGCTATGAACCATTTGTTGATGAACGAGAAAAAAATGGAGAATGACAGAACTAGAAATAAGGATAAACATGACAGGGCTACAGCAGAACAAGTGATGGATCCACGAACAAGAATGATACTTTTCAAACTACTCAGCAGAAATCTCATTGCAGAAGTGAATGGATGTATTTCTACGGGAAAGGAGGCCAACGTCTATCATGCATCATCCAAAACAGGCATGGATTTTGCGATTAAAATATACAAAACCTCTATTTTGGTCTTCAAAGATCGAGACAAATATGTCACGGGCGAATTCCGGTTCAGACATGGGTATTCCAAACATAATCCTAGGAAAATGGTAAGGACATGGGCTGAAAAAGAGATGAGAAATTTAGTTAGAATGCACTCAAATGGGTTGAATGTTCCTGAACCTATACTACTTCGATCCCATGTACTCCTTATGTCATTTATTGGTAAAAATGGATGGCCTGCTCCCAAGTTGAAAGACGTTGAATTATCTCAATCCAAAGCTTGTGAAATCTATAGAGAAACGATTATAATGATGTGGAAGATGTATAACATTTGCAAACTGGTGCATGCTGACTTGTCTGAATTCAATATGCTTTATCACGATGGAGAAGTATTCATAATCGATGTTTCTCAAAGCGTAGAGCATGATCATCCACATGCTCTGGATTTTTTAAGAAAGGATTGTACAAATGTAACAGATTACTTTAAAAAGCAGGATGTTGCAACGATGAGTATCAAGGACTTGTTTGATTTCATCACCGATCCTTCCATAGACAAGAAGAATATGGAGGAATGTCTAAACAAATTATCTGATAAAGCATCACAACAATCAGATCCAACTTCGAATCAACAGGTATGTACTAATGCTTACAGGGTGTTGAGTCCGAAAGTGCGCATTTTTTCATCGTAGATAGATATTTTTGTCTTTAAAAAAGTACAGTGTTAACATCGAGGTTAACATTTTGGGAAAATTTCGATTCAACGCGAATTTTGGTCGAACTCCTCAAGCCGTTTTGTTCAAATCTTATATTCGAGCTTTTCAAGCGATATTTTCAGAAATTCGTTTGAATTCAACTTTTCTAGTACCGGACTCAGAGCCAGACTCTAGTTTTTTTTGGAAGAAAAAGTGGCACGCCATTTGGTTCATTTTAAGCAGAAATGGTAAGATGGTTTTTTTTTCATCGCGAGATGAAAATAAAAATCATTGTTCAGGGTGTTCACAGATAAATGGACCCCCCATTGAAATTCTATTTTCATGTTTGGGAAAAAAAAATTCAAACGAAAGTTTCATGGTTCAAAATGAATTCTGTGAATACAGGGTGTTTCAGAACTTCTAGGCGTACCTAGTCCAACTTTCTTATTTCAAATTGCAACCCTATTTTTTTATTTGATTTTTGAATTCTCCGGAAAATTCTTAACATTTTTCATATGGCATACCCTGTACCCAAACTTAACCAATAAGACGATATTAACATACAAAATTTGCTATTTTATCGAACATGTTTTGAAATGTATAGTATTATTTGGAAACCTTGTAAACGAGGTACTTGATTGTTAAGATGTCAGCTTCTCAAAAAAGATTTGAACAACGTACAGGGTGACCCACTTTTATCCGACAATATTAAAAATTCAGATTCTACTAATTAAAATGAGCAATCTTTATTCTATGGACATTTATTCTGAAAGACGACGAAATAGCCCCTCGAACCATCACAAAATCCACTCAAACAATAGGAGTTATATTCATTTTGAAAAAAGCTTCTAAAAAGAAACTAAATAAGGTTTTCATAGAATAAAAATTGTTCATTCTAATTACTTTGTAGAGTCCGAGGTAGAATCTTAATTTGAAATACTGTAGGATAAAACTGGGCCACCCTGTATGTATAAAGAGAATATTTCAACTTTTTCCTCTTCGCAATATAACATGTTCAAATCTTTCTCGACAAGATGACATCTATCAACAACTACTTCGTTTCCAACACTTCGAAATAATACCATACATCTCGCCAAACATCTTAAAACATGCTCGAAGAAATAGCAAATTTCTGACGTTAATATCTTCTTATTGGTTGAATTTGGGTGTAGGGTATGCTATATGCTATATGAAAAATGTTTAGAATTTTCCGGAGAATGCAAAATTCAAACTAAAAAATAGGGTTGTGATTTGAAATAAGAAAGTTGGACCATGTCCAGAAGTTCTGAAATCTTGTTTTCACAAAGTTCATTTTGAACCATTAAACTTTCGTTTGAAACATTTTTTTCCCAAACAACAAATTAAAATGTTAATGGGGGGTCCATGTATCTGTGAACACCCTGTATCTAATTCAAAAAAAAATACTTGTATTGAAACTTAGATGCCAACTGCTCAAAGTGCTTTGCCTAAAAATCAACCAGTTTCCGAAAATGTGATCAAAATCACTTGAGGTAATTTTGCCAGAATTATAAATCTATTCCTAAGGACACATGTTTCTATACAAAGAATGATTATCCTACTATACTCTATTTATCGATGACAAAATGTGCAGTTACTTCGGACTTCGGACTCACCATGTACCTATATCACATGTACTTTTTTCGATACAGGGTGGGCTATCGAAAACGTACCGGCGTTGATTTTGGGCATTGATATGACATATAAAAATAAAACACTCAGGCACGTCAACTTTGTTTTTGAGGCGGACACTTATAAGGCGTATAAGCAAACCCCCATCTGCAACCTCTTGGGCAGGGGAAACTCATCTCTAAAATCCAGAATGGAAAGGAGGGTTGGGTGATACCTCATTTCATAGGCCTTTCGACTGTCTTTTTTTAAATTTTTTTATTCAATAAATAATAACTCGCAAGAGTTAACTTCTCCAAACTAAGAGGATATGATGAGGGACAGAAGATTTCCATAATGAGCAATTACTTAATCCTTTTGAAAATCTTCTGTCCCTCCTAATATCATCTTAGTTTGAAGAAGTTAACACTCGAGTTAACCCTTGCGGGTAATTATTCATTGGATGAAAATGATTCGATTTTTTTTTTGACAAGCTGTCATATGACCAGGAATGATGGCAGAGACTTGAGACTCGGCAGTTGTGATCAGGATCCAAGGGTCTTCAAAAAAGGGGTATCACTCGACTCTCCTTTACCTTGAAGATTTCAGGGGTGAGTTTCACCTTGCCCAAGGGGTTGCAGATGAGGGTTTCCTTATACGCCCAATAAATGTCCCCCTCAAAAACAAAGTTGACGTGTCTGAGTGTTCCATTTTTAAATGACATCAAATGCCCGAAATCAAGGCCGGTACGTTTTCCATGGCCCACCGTCTACAGAGTGTTTCATTATCTTTGATATTATTTCAATCAGCTACAATTTTTTTGTTTATGAATGTATCGAAACGGAACAAATACCATATTGTATAGTTATCTGGCAATTTTTTCTTCTGTTTGAAAAATAAAACAAAATAAGGACAGACGATTTTTCGAGATAATAACTTAACTTATATTATTTAAATGGAATGCCTTGTATATTATTGGATATTTCGATTCTTCTCAACATCCTAAGTATATTTCTGTGGCTTGAAATAGTAGGGCCAATGTCATCAATTTGTATTCATTTTTAACTCTAGTTAAAAAGCTCGATGTACATTTTGGCCCTATTATATCTTTACACGGGATGAGAAATTCAGTGGCGAATATCATACATTAAACGTACTTAGGTGCCAAAGAAACCCCGATCTACGTACATTGTCTATTGTGGAAAAAAAAGAGAATTGAGTCTCTGTTAGAGGTTGATGTTTTAATACCAAAGTTGGGTTTATTTGTTTCTTTTGTCACAAAAATAAATATCTTTTTTTCAAGAGCCAATGTCAATTTTTTTCTTGTGAATATTGAGTTGTACTTTTTTTCCTTCCGATTGATACGTATACTATAAAGAGCAGTAAAAAATTAATGAAAAGCTTTCAGAATATTCGATAACGCTCTTTTTTTCGAGCCGATTTCTTTATAGAAAAACTTGAACGCTCTCTATCTTGAAACACTCGATTTTGACTCTGGCCCTTCTTGCACCTAGCCACAGATCTTATAAAGCATAGCATAATATTCATATTTTCAACGGCTTGTGAGAAAATGGCGTCGAAAGATGCAACACACAAAAATTTAGAAGTCTTCGTATTGATCGCAAAGTGTGCCCTGAACAATAAAAATTGTTTAGATATTAAAATATCGCTTTAGAAATACTTTGACACATCACGGAGTAACCACCATCATCTTCATTTTTTTTTAAATACGGACCTGGACTTTCATTTCATTTTTTTTAAAACCTTCCTTCACATCCTTTTCAATGAGTACCACACAAATACCATTGACGACTTTTCGACCCTGTAAAATGACATCATCAGGAATTATCACGAGCACGGCTCTGAATTCATCATATTTAAAAATTTAAAAGGCTTAAAAATGTTTTATCAAATAGATCTGTCCACAAAAAAATTAATGTACTGAAATCTTTGTTTCACAATACTTTTTTATTGTGAAACAAAGATTTCAGTATAATAATAACTACATTCGACGTGTGCTTGAAAATAAACCAATCCAAAATACAATAGCAGGCGTTGAGATTGAGTGCTTTGGTTTAGCGAACAAAACGCACTGTGACGTCAGATACTTGCTGCTAGGAAGACGGAACGTACTTATATTCAATTATTATGACGTTAGCAGTCAAAACTATATTAGAGTTTGCATGTGTTTTGACTTCGACAGTATAGAGCATTACAAGGAGCATTACAATTATTAATTGATAAAGTTTATTTATTCTCCGCAAATATGGAGGACGGTTTCCAGAAAAGAGATTCACATAATTTGCCGAGGGTAGACGAGACGTAGTTTGTGATACTATCCAGTGTTGACAAGGTGTTTTCTTTCATTGGCTTTCAAATGTTTTCAAAATTCCGACTCACTGAAACCATGATTTTCTTTTTGCTGTTTGCATTGGGTATACACATTTTTTTGTTAGCGTCCTATACTTGTCGGTTTGTGCACTCCGGCACAAACACCACTTTCTTGCCACCATAATCAATATTACTTACAATGCAAAACCGTATATAACACCAGTCATATTTCATTAATCTATATCTATGGCTACAGAACATTACCTATGACTACAGTAGATAAGCGCGTAGGTGACGTCACACCCTTTGTCTAGCCTCCAAGCGTTTTAGCAAATTTGTATATCGAATAACGCAGAAAATATCTGACAATTTTTCAAAACTTTATAGGGGTTTATGTTACACCTATATCTACCATTTTGAATAGAAAACTGAATTTTGTGGACAGACCTATTATAAGTTATGTTTAAAACATGAATGAAAATCAATTGAAGCACTAAAGTTTGGTTTCTCCTCGAATTAGAGCAAACAACATTATCTTGAATATTTTGAATACGGTGCTGGATTGTTTTCACTATGTGTGTTTGATTTTCTTGAACAAAATTGTCCATTCCAAAAAGTCTTATTTTCATTTTCTTTTTAATTTAATTTTTGATCTTATTTTTGGGCCACCCTGTAATAACAGTTATCAAAATACTGTGAAAAATCTTTGAAAGTAGGTCCCTTTTAACAAGAAATCCAATACAAATTAAATTATGAAGGCTTTCTTATACGAAAAATTTACATTTAAATAGGAAGCTGCAAGCGTCATTTTTGACATAAAAACTCAAAGATTTTAAAAAAGATTATACTTAGTTATAGGACATGGTATATCAAATCTGTCTAGAATTTTACGTAGAATCCAAAGAATCATCCTCCTGTCAATATTTGACAGTTGCCAACATTTTTTGGCATTTTAGCCTACAAATTCTCAAAGTTTATTAAAAAACATGAAACTTTTGTATTTACCTTATTTACCTTTTCGAAAAAACTTTCTAGAGGGGTGCAAAAATATATGGGAAGACCCCGTTCGTCGTTGGAAATGGTTTGATGAAAAGTTTCAAAAATTATGATTAAAATCCAGATCCGTATTTAAAAAAAATAAGTTGATGATGGTTACTCGAATACGAAACGTCGCGTCGTATACACATTTTGATGACATCATATTGTAGAATGGACACATTATAAAACTTAAAAAAAATTACAAATTTAAATTGTGTCGCGAAAATGATTAGTCCCTTAAATATTCAACGAAACTAGTTTGGGTCGTTTTTTCAATCTACCTTGTATTACACAAACTAAAAGTAATTTTACGATAAAGTAAGTGAATATCCAATGACGATCTAAATCGGCAATTTTTATCCAATTTAATTGACCTCGTAACACTAACGGTTCCGGAGATAGCAATAGTGGTATCACTTGAAACGAACAAACTAACCCCAACTAACCCAAATTCGCGCCTCATCATTGAGATCTTGAAAACTAGAAGAGATACGAGGTCGGTTAAATGGAGTCAAAGCTGCGCAATTTGGTGCTCATTTAAAAACCTTTTTGAAATTTAAAAAATTTCGAATACTTCCCAATACTTTTGGAAAAAACCGACAATTCGCGATTTCATTTTTATTTTTTCAAGGCTATTTGATATATCAAAATAAATTTCTCAAACTCACCTTTATTTTCAATGCTCAATGAGATAAAATTATAAAAATTGGGGGTTTCTATTTGAAAAAAAAAAGATTTTTGGCAGTTTTTCTTATTTCATTTTTGATCTTAGTTTTGGGCCACCCTGTAATAATTGTTATCAAAATATTGTGAAAAATCTTTGAAAATAGGCCCCTTTCAACAAGAAATCCAATACAAACTAAACAATGAAGGCTTTCTCCTTGGCTTTTTTATTCGAAAAATTTACATTTAAATAGGAACCTAGAAGCGTCATTATAGGTACTTAGGTATAGGATAATATGGTATATCAAACCTGCCTAGAATTTCACGTTGAATTCAAAAATGTAATAATTTGGTGTTCCATTTATAAAAATCATCCACACCAACATTTTTTGACATTTTAGCCTACAAATTCTCAAAATTCATAAAAAAATTTAACTTTTGTATTCATCTCATTTCAATATCTTTCCAAATAAAGGAGGGTGCAAAAATATACCGGAAGACCGAGGGAGCGTGTATGGTATATATACCATTGACAACGTTTCGACCCTGACGGCTCTGATTATATCATATTTCACAATTTGAAAGGATTGAAGAACGTTTTACGCGTATTCTTTCATGTTTTTCGAGTATACTTTTCTACGTTTTTATTCAAAATATCCATTATCAAGAAATTTAAGGAAAACTCCGTTGTACTTTTTGCAAATTGACAACTATCTTTTTATGGACTTTATCCAAACTTTCCAGGAGTGATTTTGTCACATACTCGTCGTAGTCTTCTGATCTATCATCTGATTCTGCGGTATACTTCGATAGGTAAAACATCCTATCTTATATCTTCAATAAAACCCCATATGGAAAAATCCATTGTTGTAATATCAGGTGATCGTGGTGGTCAGTTTATAGGGCCGTTGTTACCGATTCATCTTATGGGATAAACAAATGTTCAAAAAAATCACACACTTGTGACAAAAATCCAGCTCCGTATTCAAGATAATGTTGTTTGAAAATCACCATTTTGTGATACAGAAAAAGTAGCAATGAGAATGTGAAATTTATTCTGTTATATCCTTGTTTATATCTATTCAAATAGAGTCGCCAAAAAATAAAAATGAAATCGCGAATATGTATTCGGTTTTTTGGAATTTTTTAAATCTCAAAAGGGTGTTCTAATGAGCACCAAATTCTCTTCTAAATTTCGAGATCCCAATGATGAGGCTCGAATTTTGGACACCCTGTACAGTCTGATATTTGCTGATTTGCTGACTGACATTGACCAATCGGTGAGACGCTGACTGGTTTGTGATTGTTTTACGAACAGACCTATAATCTATTGCAATTTGTCAGCAATCATTGACTTTCATCCACAATACTTACCTTGATCCTAACCTAACAAATCACCACAATCATTGAACAGTCCTAAGAAAGATTGTGAGCAGTCGTTGCATTTTTTTGTGCCAGTTGTTCAGCCCTCGGGTACGGAACTCTGGGTGCGCCCTGAACATTTCAAAAGTTTTTTTTGCCCTAAACATTTTCTCTCCGATATTGAAAATGATAATTGGCAATATTGGCATTGCACGTTGCTCTTGGCATATTATTTTGTCAATCTTTTTTTACTAGTTTCGTGACTGGAGCGGAACAGAATTATGTAAAAGGAGCTCTTTGTTTTCTATATTTTATGTTTTCCTGTTGTGGAAGCGCAGCTTAGCAGATTCCTTCCATGTATTTTCAGGCAACCATTGTTAGATGTCGCGTATGTATTTCCCGCGTTTCAAATTTTTATCAGGCTTTTTATTTCATGTCAATTTTGGTTTTTATCAGTCCCTTTGTTCATTGTGCTTTGTTCCCTTGAACTTGTTATATGCGTCCTTTTACAGTTTTAACATTTTAACCGCTTTTACAAGTTTTAAACCATTTTAACCTTTCAACATGTTCAGTGTAGTGAAAGTTCGTTTGTGTATTTTATTTATTTTATTTCTTGGTTACAATTATTATCATGTGTATAATTTGTGATTTTCTGTTATGTGCTGGTGCCTTTTAAAACTGTCCTTCACATTCTGTGAGTTTTCGCTTGTTTTCTTGATGTTCTTTGCCTTTCTAATTATTGTATCTTTCACCATTTTATGATAGACTTCCTGAAGAAAGTGAAAATTTCTCCGAAAGCTTGAAAATTGAATAAAGAAGACTTAAAGTAGCCTTCCTCGTATTATTGACTGCATCCCACGAGCTCCTGTTACGTAAATCTTTTTTTATACAAAATTGAGCTTTTCGACTTTTCGAGTAATGTACTATGAACTGATTTTTTTTAAATTGAAATCGGTCCATTTTGGATTGAACATCAAATTGTCAATAATCAAGAATATACATACATACATATATCAAAATAACTCAAGCTATGAAGAAATGAAAGAAATGAAAGGAATAATAATAATTGATTATACATACCGTTTACCAAGGCAAAATCCGCTCAATATAAGTACATAATACAAGGTGTCCCGAAATTAGGTAAATATAACAGTATAATATTCTAATGATAAACTGCTGGACATCCGAACTTATACATGCACATTTTTATGTAAAATTCAAAGTCCTATATCTTCAACGATAATAGAGATGAACAAATATGTCGAGGATTACGGGAATAACGGACAGTGTCTTGAGTCTTCCTTTTAATAAAGAGCTACAGTTTCGATGCTGTGTTGCATCTTCTTCAGGCTAAAAAATTCGTACATATGAACACTAGCAATTGAACAGTCATCCAAAATTAAAATAGCAGAAAAAATAAATAATAAAAACACAAAACGAACATTGTCATAAAAACATGAAACCTACCTATTAAAAAAATTGGAGACCAATATTGACAGAAAATTACATTTAAACTCGAAACATGAATACAACGAACAATTAAAATATGTATATAGTACATCACTCATAAAATTATAACGGTCAATAACCAAATAAATCAATACGCTTCAAAATCACAATGTTGCAATGTCTCTGATCAATTACATACATAAAATGTGGTAGAATACAAAGTTTGTTCTGGCATTCAATTATTGGCAACGTTGGCCACATTATTGTCAACTGAGCGCAACCAAAACAATCCTTGATCTATATGACAGCGGTATGAGTTTATCACATTTCAAGTTGGTACTCTATAGAAGATTTTTTGTTGTAATGGAGAAACAATGTTGCCTATATGATCTTTGTGGTTGATAAATACATGATGTCGGTTGTGGAGTTATTCTATGAGTTTTTTATATAATTAAGTAACGGATGATATAATACCATCAAATTATCAACATCACTTCGAGTATTCACCGCATTATCATGGTTCACTTGAATATGTATCATCTCGGAAATGATACGCTTATAATAATTATGTTCTCTATCCAAAATCTTCATCTCCTCAAAATCGAAGTTGTGGTTTGTGTTAAAATAGTGTTGGGCAAGTGCTGATTCAAAAATTATTCGTCATTACCTCCAAAATTATATGGTCTTAGAAAGACACACAAAGAAGGAGTAAAAATGAGACCTGTAGTAAGCTGTACGAACTCCCCTAGTTATAAAATTGCCACTTTATTGAATGAAGTTCTTTCACCATTAACAACAACATTCCAATGCAATATAAAGAATTCCTTCGAATTTGTTGACTTAATGAGAAATACTGTTATTCCAGCTGACTATATACTTGTATCATTGGATGTAATTTCCTTATTCACCAATATACCAAGAGCTTTAGTAATAGAGATATTACATACATATAAACGGCATATTTGTACATATACAGATTTTCCAATGGAGGTTCTTGTCACGATGGTGGATTTTTGTTTTGACACAACTATTTTACTTTTGAGAACCAGTTCTATCAACAATTGGATGGCAGTGCCATGGGAAACCCGGCAAGCCCGGTACTGGCAAATTTGGTCATGAACTACGTTCTGACAGAAGTTTTGAAAAAATGCACCTATAACATCCCTTTTCTATATGCGTATGTAGATGACACAATTATGGCCATACCAAGGAATACAGAGCGTGAAATTCTCGCGTTGTTTAATAGTGTTAATGAAAGAATCCAATTTACGATGGAGGTCGAGAGTGCTGGAGAGCTACCCTTTTTGGATGTTTTGGTGTTGAGGGACATTTCAGGCGAACTAAAGACCAACTGGTTTATGAAACCTACGAGCTCTGGTAGATTGTTGAATTTTTATTCCTACCATAACAAACAACATAAAGTAAATACATTGTGCAATCTGATATATAGAGCGAAACATTTGAGCCATGAAAGTTTTTGGGAAGAGAATACGAATAAAATAATGGGCTTAGCGCGTAATAACAATTACCCTCGTAGCTTTGTTAACCTCTGCATGAACAAAATGAATATGAGGAATGAGACACCAATAAGAGTACGAACGAAGAGGTATTTTCGGTTTCCGTTTGTTCAAGGTTTATCGCATAAAATTGCAAAATTAATCAACAGTGAAGAAACACAATTAGTATTCTATAATTTAAAAACAACATGTGCACTATTCTCCAAACTCAAGGATACAACACCACTCTCTAAACAGTCGGGTATTGTGTATAGCATACCATGCTCTTGTGGCAGTGTATATGTGGGTCAAACAAAACAATACTTAGAAAAGAGAAAGAAACAGCATATCTATGACATAAGAGAACGCAACAGAGAAAAACAAGAAAAATCAGCACTTGCCCAACACTATTTTAACACAAACCACAACTTCGATTTTGAGGAGATGAAGATTTTGGATAGAGAACATAATTATTATAAGCGTATCATTTCCGAGATGATACATATTCAAGTGAACCATGATAATGCGGTGAATACTCGAAGTGATGTTGATAATTTGAGTGTATTATATCATCCGTTACTTAATTATATAAAAAACTCATAGAATAACTCCACAACCGACATCATGTATTTATCAACCACAAAGATCATATAGGCAACATTGTTTCTCCATTACAACAAAAAATCTTCTATAGAGTACCAACTTGAAATGTGATAAACTCATACCGCTGTCATATAGATCAAGGATTGTTTTGGTTGCGCTCAGTTGACAATAATGTGGCCAACGTTGCCAATAATTGAATGCCAGAACAAACTTTGTATTCTACCACATTTTATTTATGTAATTGATCAGAGACATTGCAACATTGTGATTTTGAAGCGTATTGATTTATTTGGTTATTGACCGTTATAATTTTATGAGTGATGTACTATATACATATTTTAATTGTTCGTTGTATTCATGTTTCGAGTTTAAATGTAATTTTCTGTCAATATTGGTCTCCAATTTTTTTAATAGGTAGGTTTCATGTTTTTATGACAATGTTCGTTTTGTGTTTTTATTATTTATTTTTTCTGCTATTTTAATTTTGGATGACTGTTCAATTGCTAGTGTTCATATGTACGAATTTTTTAGCCTGAAGAAGATGCAACACAGCATCGAAACTGTAGCTCTTTATTAAAAGGAAAACTCAAGACACTGTCCGTTATTCCCGTAATCCTCGACATATTTGTTCATAACCTTTTTCGGACGTTAACCTACTTGAAAGATAATAGAGATATTTCAATGCGGATTGCCTAATTTTGAAGCTAGTTTCATCCGGATTAAGCTGGATGGAATGGATCTCTCGTAGAAACAAAGAATCATGATATACAGGTTGATTCATCAAGTCATGCAAAAAATCATAATTTTTGTGAGTATGCCATTCCAGTGAGCATCGAATTCAGGCGATAAAATATGGTTTTTTTACTGTAGTAATGTCAATATCTCCAGACGTTTCTGTCAGTTTTTGAATCCAAGCGCGTTGGAATGGCACACTCACAAAAATTTTGATTTTTTGCAAGACTCCATGAATCACCCTGTATATCATGATTCTTCGTTTCTACGAGATTATCCAGCTTAATCCGGATGAAACTGGCTTCAAAATTCCGCAATCCGCATTGAAATATCTCGATCTTCGGTGAAGATATTGGACTTTGAATTTAATCAAAAAATGTGCATGTATACCTTCGAGTGTCCAGCAGTTTAGTCCAGAGTTCAGTTCAATTTCTGTTGTGGTTTTGTCGAAATAAATCCCATAATAATTTTGATAATTTGACAAAAATCGGTATCCAGAGTGTTTTTGACTCGGTTTTTGACATGAGAAATTCAAATTTGAAATTATTATGACTATTTTGTATGTGGCGCCATCTACATGTATTTTTACTGTTTCAAATAGTCGTTACTTTTTTGCCAAACCCTGGAGTAAAGCATTATTTTGAAAACGTTTCTCTTGTTGGAGAGCTAGCAACAGTGTTCGAGATAATTGCACTTGGATTAATCCATGCAATGTGGTTCTCAATTGCAAATTTTGAAAATAGACATAGGTGGCGTTGAAAACGGCTTTATCACGATAATTTTGCCAGAAGTTTCAATGTACCATGTTTCTTCACACAAAATGTAAATATAAATATAAAATAAAAAAAAATAAAAAAAAACAGAAAAAAAAACATAAAAATAAAAAGTCTAAAATTAAATGTACAGGGTCATTCCGTATATATTGACCCATATGCTAGCGGCGTTATCAAAGAAGATATGAATATTTTGTAAATATGAAAGTTTTAGATATTCATCTGAACTTTTCAAAAATCCTATAACAAAAACAAGACTATCGGGATGTCAATATTTTTCCAAAAGTTGCATTTTTTTCAATGGAACACCCTGTATATTATAATATATTATGAAAGAGCTTATTTTCCTGATTTCAAAAATATATAGTTTGATACCTTTCTGATGAGTCGTTCAGGAAGAAACGATGTTTTTTTCTGTATGATAGTGCTCGTCGGCATTAAAACTATTTCACTTCATTTTGATCAAAGATTCTTGAAATTTAATAGCAATGCGAATTGTTTGTTAGAGATTTGTCGATTTTTTGACATTTTAGAATTTTTAAATTGGGGAAAAAATAATTAATTATTATTTTTGTTTTCTGATCAACTTCGTTAAATTTTACTCGATAATTTGAAGGGGCCGTGACATTTTTGTGCACCCATATCTTTTTCCATAAATCACGTTTAATCGAAATTTTATATTTCAAAGATAGGACCATGTCCACTTATTTAAAATCAAACAGGCAAACTATAGAATCTTAAAAATTTTAAAAATGTTCATTAAACAATCCACGTTGCCATGGAATTTCAAGAAACATTGATCAAAATGAAGTGAAATAGTTTTAAAGCCGACAATCACCATCATACAGATAAAAAATGTTTCTCAGGTTATGGTTCTAAAATATTGATATTATCAGGATACCTTTTCCCACTAACTTCCTTCACAAAAAAAATTTCAGTTGGTCTCTGAGTAGCGCAGTTCGTTTTTGCAACGAGCTTAAATGCACCAATTTCATAAAAACGTCCTAAGTCCGGTCCCGTCCAAAATTCGAAAGCATGGTGTTGAAGGAACATCCAGAACATATTGACCAATATCATATCCAAAATTCATCAAAATCTATAAACAAACAAAAAAGTTATTAAGGATCATACTATGTTCTAACTTAATTAGGCCCACAGTGTATATTATTTGATACTTTTCTGATGAGTCGTTCAGTAGATATTTAAGTTTAAATATGTGTTAAAATTAGTATTTAAATCCCGGTTGCCATGGATGAAGTTGCACAAATTTATTAACTCGTGAATATTTTGAGTAATATCTAGAAAATAAAGTTATTTGACCTTCATTTATTCAATCTATATAATCACGATTCTATCATATTTTTTCCATAGCAACAGGCATGTGAATTTTGATTTTTAAACATATTTGAACTTGAATATCTCCTGAACGACTCATCAGAAAGGTATCCAACTAAATATTTTTGAAATCAGGAAAATAAGCTCTTTCATAATATATGATAATATGTTTATGTTAGTCTGGGTTACTTAATCGGCATGCGGAGTCCTTGATGGATTCTAGACAACTTTTCCTCATAACATTTTTCAATATCTTGTCAAATTGACCAATCTTTTGACACTGTAGATAAAACAAAAATAGATATTAAACTTTGACACACTGTATCTCGAAAACAAAGCGTAAAGCGTTAAAAAAAATACATCGAAAAATATATTTTTTTCAGTGTAGAATATTTCAACCTAATTTCGGGACGCCCTGTATAATAATTTTAATTTTCGCGAGTTCAATCTTGGATTGTTTTTTGGCACATTCCTACTCTACACTTTCCATATTTCAATTTAGTTCTTTCAATTATTTGGACACAGGGTTATGTTTTCGCGCTATTTACAGGGTTATTCATTATATTTTGAACCCTAATTACAGCTCTTATTATGAGTGGTAGAAAAAAACTTGTAATACAAAAGTTTTAGGTTCTTTCACGTTGTATCTTTTGGTAACAGCGGAAACAAAAAATCTACTTTACATCATCGAAAAAATTGATCAAGTTATATTTTTTTTGTAATGGTCAATCAAAAAAAGAAGATCTATCATTTTAGCCAATAATATACAGGGTTATTATTGGCTAAAATGATCGATCTTTTTTTTTTATTTCAAATATTCAGGGTGATTTTTAAGTTGGAACTTTCCATTCAACTCTATACAGGGTGTATTTGAGGTTGGGGTTTTCCTTTTAAAATGAGAGAGGACTTGATAAAAGAAGCAAATTTCTCTTATAACAATTTCTCAAAAACTCGAAAAATTAAAAAAAAAAAATATACTCACACCATATCACATTTTGCCTTGCATCAAAATGGCTTTTATTTCTTTGAACGAGAACCGTTCGTCGTACGAAAAAGAGACCAAATTAGCTCCAAAGTAAATGAGTATTTCCAAAATAATATTGATTTCAAGAAAAAGCAGTGTTGTACTCGAGGTTGTACTATTTCTTCTTTTAAAAAAATCAATACAAATCCTGTTCGAACTTCAAACATACCGTTAGAATGCAAGAAGATAAAAAAATGTTTTCAAATAAAATTATGTCCGAATATGCTTCGTTTCCATTTCCAAGATACAGGGCGTTAAAGTTTTAGAAAAAAAAGAATATATAAATAAAAATAAAAAATACCTACTGATAAATTTTTTGCATTACATTCGCAAAAAAATGCGCAAAGTCGTAGTCGGCGCGGCTCAACGAATGGAAACAATTGCCAGTTGTTGCCTTGCTACTCTTAATAATAATTACTCATAGTCACCCTGTGAGAAGCGCCATCAATACGTACGTTATACAAAGGTTCTAAAAAGTCCTCCCCTTTTTTTTTAATGTGTGCACCAAAAATTTTAAAACATGGCATACTTTAATTGCTGTCGAAATACTACTTTTTGATGTTACTGACGTACTTTTATTATTCAAGATGGCGGCTGGGCGCCATTTTGAAACATTTTTTCAAATGGAAAGGGGGGTCGTGTGGCACCTCATTTTGAAGATCCTGATGAGTACTTTATGTCACTTTACTTTATGTCAAGAATATTTCCAGCATCTTTTGAATTGAATTTGACGATTTTTTTTTTAAGTGTATGTATCAATGTAGTTAAATGGTACGGCCATTTTGTAGTACTTAAAGATATCGACTCAATATTCAAGGGTTATAAAGTACTCATCAGGATCTTCAAAATCAGGTGTCACACGACCCCCCTTTCCATTTAAAAAAATGTTTCAAAATGGTACCCAGCCGCCATCTTGAATACTGAAAGTACGTCAGTAACATCAAAAAGTAGTATTTCGACAGCAATTAAAGTATGCCAAGTTCCAAAATTTTTGGTGCACACATTAAAAAAAAGGGGGGGAGGACCTTTTAGAGCCGCACTGTAAATAATGATAAGTAGAGCTTTTTATAAAAAAAAATAAATGATGCGATAGATAGACAACCATGAAAATAGAAATCTTTGTGTTTGTGTCCTAATAACTCAAGAACCGAAAAAAAAAGAGTTGAATGAAAATTTGCTACATGCTCTGTAGTTTTGTGGCGCATCCATGATTTACCAAACTTTTTTGGGTATTTCGTATTTCGCCACACCCTATCAGAAAAAAATCAAACTAGTGTCAATATACCTGATCATATCACCTGAAAAAGGATCTATTAGTAAACAATAAAACCTATCAATATCAAACGTTTCGGAAGCGAATCTGCTTCTGTCGTCATTGGAACCTGAAAAAAGAACAATTGATGCAAAATTCAAATACAATACATTATTTCTTGTTTTTATGTGGTTGTCAACAAAATTGGCTATTTTGTGTTGGCACAAAATGTCACTTTTACTGACATTGAAGTGTATGGTGTTGATTGTTTATCTTTTGAGTATTTGTAATTCACTTTTTTTTTTGGGTATGTTGCTCGTGTGTTATTCTGCCCTGTTAATTCAAATGTGCCTTTCATTCTTAGTCTAAGACGTATTCTACAATCTGTCTCAAATTCTACATCTGTTGTTGACATAAAATACAGGGTATCCCATTTAAATTAAACAAGCTATCACCGTTTAAAGATATGGATTATTTAACCATAATTTTTAGACACCCTGTATAAGTTATTAAAAGTTTCATGAGTGTGACATCAAACTTGATCAATTGGTAGACTTGATTATTAATTTGGCTAAAAAAAAAGAAAACAACAGCTGAGAAATTGAGCATTAAAATGAATACTACATTTTCGCAAAATTGAAGATATTTCAAAAACCATAAGGTTCAGGTGTATTAAACCTCAATCAAACTTAACTTAATTTTGATCATGCAAATCAAAAATGAAATAATATACAAGGTATTCCATTTAAAAAAATACAACTTTGATACGTTTCGTGTTTTAGGGACACCCTGTATTACATGAAAATATTTTTAAAATGTAGCCCTAAAGGGTCCCTATCCATTCAGAAAAAAAAAATTCTTCGAAATCAGATACTTTACCCATAATGTTTCGTGCCGAATAACGTGAATAACCCTGTATATTATAATCAATAAAATATTTTTTCTCAAATGATAAGATAGATAGATACAGCATAATATACAGGGTGAGGCACGAAAAACTTCCCACCCAGGTTTTCTCTCAGGTCAAAATCGCTCCAACACGTCAATTTTTGTTTTTTGATGGACACATTATTGTTGTATTTACACCCCCCCTAAGCGGAGGTCACAGGTATCCACAAAAAATTAATACATATTAAAAAATGATAATTAATAATAAATAGTGGGAAGTTTTTCGTGCCCCACCCTTTATGTAATGTAGGTACCTATACATACAAAAATATGAAGTGTTGCGTGGAAACGGCCTAAAGAAATAATGATCACAACAAACATAGTTCATCTTCCACAACAATGCCGTCAAGAACTGAAAAAAAAACCTCTGAAAGAATTTGAAAGGTTCAAACCATTTTTGTGTTTTCTCTTTTGTAAAAACTTCCCGGACACGTCAGATTTTGGTTTTTCGGGGACACATTTTTGTCGTATTCTCATCCCATACCTGTAAACCCCTAAACGGGGGTAACAGGTACCCACAAAAAGTTAATGAATATTGAAAAATGATAAATAATGAGAAAATATAATAACTAGTAGCAACTTGAAACTTTGGGTATATAGTCCTGATGAAAATATCTATCAAATGACGTATCACTCAACCCGTCTTTCCGTTTGAAATTCTGGCGATAGCTATCACCTCTGCTTAGGGGTTGACAGGTGAGGGTGAAAGTACAAAAACAAAAATCGACGTGTCCAAGCGATTTTTCATCAATCACCCAACACCTGAGAAAACCATGGTGGAAAGTTCTTCGTGCCCCACCCTGTATATTATATATTTGGAATCAGAAGAACAAGATTTATCATTTTAGCCAATAATGGGTCCTATGACTGAACGTTTACGTTATCCGTAACATACATGTCAAGCCGAGTCTTAACAGCAACGCGGCAAATTCGTATGAGGGAACGATTTTCACAACACATCACTGTTATTTTCCGACTGTTATATTCTAACTTAATTGTATCGCCCTCGGTATCGCCTCAACAGGCTTGAATAACATGCCGTTAAGGTGTCAAACGTTCATGTTATCACTTTATTTTGTTTTGATACTTGTTAAAGATTCGATTTTAAGGAAATATGAATTCATTTACATTTCATAAAAAAGTTAGAGAATGAGGTCAGTATAAATAGTAGGTATGACATATTACCTACTATTTTGTGCTTATGATCTGAAGTACAAAATGTCATTACGAAAAGGTTATCTCTTATTCAAGGACTGGATTGAATGTCCAAAGAAAGCATAGGATTAGATTACTACATTAATCCCTTTGCAACTGCTGATGTGTGAGATTTTTTCACTCCTCAAAGTACCTACATAAGACGTATTTGAATATTTTCATCTATACCGGGAGAGTATTTGTTCATATTATTATAAGGTGCCTAACTTAGTTCAAAAGTCGATAGTTTTGAAGATTATGGGTGTCAAAGTTGGTTGAAATTTCTACCCTAGTGAATAATAGGGTCTTAGATATCTTGCGACACCAATTATTGATGTGAGAGGATTTTTTTGGTCGAGGATTATGATCCGTATTCGTCCATCTCGTACAGGGCGCCACTCGCGTTATTTTTAGAGCCTTTAATTTAACATAACTTGTATCACAAATCTGACAGCATACTTGAAATTCCTCATATTTTTTACAGAACTATTTCAAACTCTTAAAACTCAACCGTTTTTAATAAAAACGCAATTTTATAATCTCTTATTGTGTGGTAAATTCCGTTTAAAAACAATGTTAAAAACATCGATTTTTCAAAAGATGTACGAAAAAACACTCTCATATCAATCTTTGTCGTAAAACACGAATTCACTGGGGAGAATATTTCAAATTTTAACAAAAACGTCTAAATAACAAGCATTTTCCAAACTGATTCATGAATGAATCGTGTGATATTTTGAGTTACTGAAATGATTCTGAAAAACTATTCCTTTTCACTCACCCTGTATAGGTTCATCTAGTTCTTTAATATTGTTAGCTGCGAGTTGCGGCCATGGAAATTATCAAAGATGTGTCTGCTGCAAAATTTCAAATTGACTATGGAACAATCCAAAATTGATTTTTGGCTGAAACAACGGAAATATTATGAACATTTTATGTTAAATGATTCTGAATTACCACTTTTTTGGGTCCAACACACAGGGCATCAATTTTCTGAGCAACTGATTTTACTGATTGCCAAAGGATTGAAATTCTCTTTTGATCCAATTTATCAGTGTTTCCTTGAGTATCACTTTGTTTTTTCGAACAAAATTGGGAATCTCCACGAACTTCTTCAAAGTCGTTTAAAATATACTTTGTCCCAATTTTGCCATACATAAATAAAACAAAACATTTGTTTTCAAACATTCAAACGTCGTTTTTCTTCTGAATTGAGGTTAGGTACATTTTGTGCGCACGCGCAGAAACGCAAATCAATACTTTCTTCCATTCTTCTCAGTCAGCTGAACATCTGTTATCGACTCGTTCAATCATACCAATATGACATGTCCTGTTATCTTGTATGTTATCTTTTCCCCGTTATCATAACATAACAGATTTGTGTTAAAAATAACGTAAACTTTTCATCATAGGACCCAATATCCATTTAAAAAAATATAGCCTAATCAATGTTTTCAATGTTTTAAAGTCGATTTTTTGCTTTTACCAAAACATACTACGTCAAAAAAACCTAAAACCTTTGTATTGAAAGTTTCTTTCTCTCAACAAAGAGCTGTAGGTGGGGGTCAAAATATAATAAATATAACCCTGTACATTCTAAATCATGATTTCCATTTCCAGGTTGATGAAGAAGTGTTCAAGCAATCGTTTATCCCAAAACGACTTACCGAAGTCATCGACTTCGAACGGGACATCTTTCAAGTGAAATCTGGATTAGTTGATGATCTAGTATACAAAACACTAATGGGGCTGAAATCTGATCTCAGCGGCACCATTCAACATCCTGAGATTTTGAAATATGAAAAACTTTCATCGGAATCTGAAAATAGTGAAGACAACAGTGACACTGATGAAGAAATCAGCGAGACTAAATTTGTTAACTGTTCAAGACCTAGACATGAAAGCCTAGAAGAAAAAAAAGCTAGGAAGAAGGCTGTCAAAGACGCACAATCAGAAAAACGAAGAGTCAAAGTAAAAAAGCACGTTAAAAGACAGAGAGAAAAACAACCTAAAAAATGATATTTGAGTTGAATTTGTTAGATGAATGGGGAACTTGCCTCAAATTTGTCCATTGCTGAATTGGAAAGTTCATGAAAAATAAGCAGACCCGTATTGTTTCTTTTTTATGTTGGTCGAAAATTGATGGAGATATAACGCTTTGAAGTGTGCTAAAATTGCAATGTTATGACGTCATAACATTGAAACCAGTAAATCTATATATACAAAACTTTAAACTTGAATAACTATTGGAAAAATCATATTTTCACGAAAGAAAAAAATACGTATCGATATTTTTGCGATTCTCTTCAGTTTGCAATAAAAAAAAATCGATTTGAATTTTCATGCAAGTTCCTCATTGATTTTTACCATTTTGAAGTCGCTGTAATTGACACCATAACTTTAGGTATTGATTTCGATTTAGACTAGATCTAAGTAAGACAGGGCTTACACGATCAGTCTGGCATCAGTTCAGTTCAGTCTGTCAGTCAATGAGTGATGGACAACTGACGGACTGAATGACGATTCTCACGATCATTCCAACCGACATCAGTTTCAAAAAAGGTTAGGTTATAATTCGATAGTTACCCGCTGGTTACCATGGAATTATATCGTTTTACTGACGCGAAACTGATGGAACACAAGACACGATCAGTCAGTGACAAAAAAATATATGTTAAAATCATTCAACCCATTTGATGATCAGTTTCTCATCATTCTGACCAAATTTATGGACTGACCTGATGCAAGACTGATCGTGTAACCCCCGTCTCAAGATGATTTTAGTGATTCAAATTGTTATGTTTATAACATTTTCTTATTCTTTGTTGAACAAGATCATAATATTATCATCAGGTACGAATATACACAATTCAATCTTTATTTAATTTTTTGACGTATTCGACTTTTATTATTTATTAGTTTTTATTATCTCAACAACTCTGTGTCCCGGATAAAAGTAACTACATTGCAACATCCCACAAACCCAAACAACATCAAAACTATGTCAATTTAATGGCATATCCAAAAACGTCCATTCGGGTAACGACGTTAAACTGACATCAAAAAAACGATTGATTTGTATAGTAGATGATGTTAGTTTTAAAAAAGTTTTTTTTTTCCACCAGACATGCACCAGGTGGAAACATGATGCCACCAAAGCGTTTTTTTTTTTGGTGGAAATCAACATACTATTTTGGTGGAAACATGAACCAGAGAACTAGATATCTAGTTCTCTGACATGAACATTCAACTTACTTGCAACATGCTTATAAAAAAGTCAGCAATGACGATATTTTGATATGCATATATCTGACGATTTTCTGTCTCGAAAGTAACTTGATGATTACCTGTTTCTGATATCATAACAATCTAAATTTATCTATTGATCCGACAATAGTTCCAAAGGTCATAGCCAAGAGATAGGTACCAATATAAATAAAAGGGTTCTAATCAATGTGAAAAAACAGAACTCAGATTTCTTATATTATGTATCAAGTTGAAAAATTTGATAAGCGACCCGTTTCAAAGCTACTCTTTGTCTATTTTCGTGCTTATCTTGGTTATGAATAGACTTATTCACATTACCTGAATAAGATCTACTTCTAAACAAAAGAATTTCGAACAAATGGGGGATAAAAAATGAAAAACTGCCTTACAAAACAAAACTATTTCTTTATTCAAAACACAAAAATAGAATACCTATAGACTACATTGGTCAAGAGTAGAGCATGTAACAGCCTAATATTTGATAGAACATTTGATACTGCAGCACTTATGAAAGAAGTAATAGTGCATTCTAATCCATTTGTGTCCTGGCGATTTTTTCCAAAAAAAATGTTTAGAGTCCTTTTGTCACGTCTATAAAAAGGTTCTAATGAATGAAGAATGTCAATAATACGCTAGGTTTCGGTGACGTCATGACGTCAGCTATCAGACGGAAATATCCAAACAAACTATTTTTTATTACCTCAAAAGCTGACTTTCCACTCGGCTAATCAAATACGCACTAACGGGACACACGATATACATATGTAATACACCCAAAAATATAGTCCAAAGAAGTCCAAATTAAACACAAACACTGATTTCAAACTCACACAATACAGAATCAAATGTCATAAAAGCTTGTTTGGATACCAAATTCGGCCACGACCAATCATATGGTGCCTGTGACGTTTTCAAAAACGTCGCGTATTGGAAACTATATTTAAATTTGTAACACCAGAAACGCCTGCTTGCAGTTTTTAAAGCTTCAATATACCTACTCAGTTTGACAGAGAAACCCGAACACTCATGTATTTTCCATAAGATTCAATATGTTAATAACATGGTCTGATAAAAAGTTCTCGAAAATTAAAATGTTCAGTATGAATGAAGCTACGACAGTAGTAAAATTTTTGCGGGTTTCAAGTATACAGGCATTATGCACGCATTTTGCACACCTTTTCCCGTGATAAGACTAGAGCACTTTGTTTGATGGGGTGAAAACTGGACGGTTCCCCCCCGACATCATCCAAAACCAGGGCCGTAACTAGACTAGTTTGCGCCTGTCTCAGTAGTCACTGTGCGCCCCTATAAAATTAAATGTTCCATTGAATAGCGCCGCAGGCAAAATTTTGTCTGATGCGTATTCGCCATTTTATTAAATTCCGCCCAAATCAATCAATACATTATATAAGTGGTTTCAAATTTTCAAACAAAAAACCAAACTTGTTCTGAAATGTCATCTATGACTCTTATGCGCTCTTGCCTATAATGTTAAGGTATTGTGTATAAAATATAAAAAAACAACATAATCTTTCGACAAAGAGAAATGCCTCCGAATTATTCAGTAAAAATGAAGTATTTATTGATTTCAACAAACCAAAAATAATTCTTCGTATAAACTAAACGTAAATAAATATTTCTTTAGCAGCTCAAGCTTATTGCAGTAACAGTAAAACTAAAAGCAAACAATAATAAATAAAAGAAGGAACATTAAAAATGTGATTTGGAATTATTAATAAGTGGGTATAACAATAATAAATAACTCGACTTCTTCTCCAGATATCAATATCAAACATATGACATTTGCAGCATTATTCTACAGCCTGTCGAATCGGGGCAAATGAAACATAAAGTGGAGAAAGCAATGAATGATTGAACACAAATTCAATGTAGATGGTAGCATAATATGATTCCCGTTTGTCGAGTGGAACTCTGTCAATTTACATTACGCATACGTAAGTTGAGCTGAGTAGGGAGGGTAAAAATACATCGATAGATTTAAAACATCGATATATTGAAAATGAAAACTTTGGGCGTTAAGCGCCCCCTCAGCTGTTGCGCCCGAGGCAAATGCCACCTTCGCCACGCCCTAGTTACAACTCTGTCCAAAACCACTTTTTTTCATGTAGGTCTCTACTCTGAATTTTGCACACATGTTTTCGATTGTTGTACATCCTCCCTTGCCGATCTATGCCCTCATGAGAATGTCAAGTTTCCCCCCCCCCGACATTACACAAAATCATGTTTTTCTATGTAGATCTCTTCTCTGGATTTTGCACAATTTTGAAAACAGGTTTTCGAATTTTGCATACCCTCCCTTATCGATCGATGCCCTTATGAAAATGTCAATTTTCCCCCCTGGCATCACTCAAAATAATTTTTTGTATGTAGATCTCTTCTCTGAATTATGCACAATTTTGCACACATATTTTCGAATTTTGCACACCCTACCTTACCGATCTATCCCTTATGAAAATGTCAATTAAGTTTCTTCCCCGACATTACCCGAAATCATTTTTTTTATGTAGGTAGATCTCTTCTCTGGATTTTGCACAATTTTGCACACATTTTTCGAATTTTGCCCACCCCCCCTTACCGATCTATGCCCTTATGAAAATGTCAAGTTTCCCCCCGACATTACCCAAAATCATTTTTTTTATGTAGATCTCTTCTCTTGATTTTGCACAATTTTGCACACATGTTTTCGAATTTTGCACACCCTCCCTTACCGATCTCTGCCCTTATGAAAATGTCAAGTTTCCTCCCCGACATTACCCAAAATCTTTTTTTTTTATGTAAATCTCTCCTCTGGATTTTGCACACATGTTTTCGAGTTTTCCTTACCGATCTATGCCCTTATGAAAATGTCAAAAAACTATCACAGTGCAGACTTGGGTCGAATACTGAAAAATGGTATTCGAATACGAATACTGAATACTGCGATCAAAAATGGATTCGAATACACGCTTTGAAATATATTCGAATACAGAGTATTTGTATTCATGTATTCATAAAAATGAATATTTTCCAGAATACCCATCAAATTCACTAAATTGAAGAGAATGAAAAATATACTTCTCTCAGGTAGAAATCGCTCAACGACGTCAATTTTTGTATTTTGGGGGACACATACTTGTATTTTCACCTCCTTCTTTTAACCCGTGAGCGGGGATCACTGGTACCCACAAAAAATCAATAATAGAATAATAAAAAATGATAAATCAATTATGATAAGAAATAATAATAAATAGTCGCAACTTGAGACTTTGGGAATATAATCTCAATAAAAATACCTATAAAGGACGTATCATTCGACCCCCCTTTCCATTTGAAATTCAGGGGGTGGCTATCACCTCCGCTTAGGGGTTGACAGGTGAAGGGTGAAAATTCGAAATATGTCTTCCACAGAAAACAAAAATAGACGTGTCCAAGCTATTTTTGATTAATCACCCAACAACTGAGAAAACCTGGATGGAAAGTTTTTCGACATTTTCGTGTTCCACCATGTAGATAGCTTATTCATTAAAAACAAAATTTTTATTGCATGCACAGAGGAAGAAAATTGAAAAAACAGGATAAATAAAGAGGGAATATATACTGGCATTTACCAGATAAAGAAATATGTAACAAGAATCAAAGGTCCACCACCACAAGTATTCATTTATTCAAATTTTGAATACCAATATTCAATATTCTATTCAGGTATTTGAATACTCAAGTAGTATTGAATACAGAATAAAGAGTCTTGGTCAAAAAAGTAGTTGTATGAATACGAATACCCAACTTTGAAAATCTATTCGAATATTCCACTCATGTACAAAAAATCCTATAATAGCAGTTGAATTTTCGGAGGCTTACAGCGATAACACCAAATCGAAAATACCACTCTGTCATGGCAACACAAATAAACACGTTGTCAGAGCAATCGATATGGCAACGACAATTTTTCGACACATATAACCACGTTGTCAGGGCAATGAACATGGCAACGCAAATTTATTGAAGTTATATTCTAGAATTCGTGAAATATTCGGAGGTAATACCACGAGTGCTTAAAAATTACCGATAAAATTTCACGAATGCGTGTTTTCTCAAAATTTCACGAGACCGAAGGTCGAGTGAAATTTGTAGAGAAAACACGCATGAGCGAAAATTTATCCGGTTAATTTTAAAGCACGAATGGTATTTAGAAGAATATTTCAAGAATTCTAGAATATAACTTCACTAAATTTGCGTTGCCATGTTGATTGCCCTGACAACGTGGTTATTTGTGTCAAAAAATGGTCGTTGCCATATCGATTGCCCTGACAACCTGGTTATTTGTGTTGCCATGACAGAGTGGTATTTTCGATTTGGTGTTATCGCTGTAAGCCTCCGAAAATTCAACTGCTCTTATGGGATTTTTTGTACATGAGTGGAATATTCTTCTAAATACCATTCGTGCTTTGAAATTAACCGGATAAATTTTCGCTCATGCGTGTTTTCTCTACAAATTTTGAGAAAACACGCATTCGTGAAAATTTATCGGTAATTTTTAAGCACTCGTGGTATTACCTTCGAATATTCCACTCATGTACAAAAAATCCCATAAGAGCAGCTGACTTTTCGGAGGATTACAGCGATAACACCAAATCGAAAATACCACTCTGTCATGGCAACACAAATAAACACGTTGTCAGAGCAATCGATATATGGCAACGACAATTTTTTGACACAAATAACCACGTTGTCAGGGCAATCAACATGGCAACGCAAATTTAGTGTAGTTATATTCTAGAATTCGTGAAATATTCTTCTAAATACCATTCGTGCTTTAAAATTAACCGGTAAAATTTTCGCTCATGCATGTTTTCTCTACAAATTTCACTCGACCTCCGGTCTCGTGAAATTTTGAGAAAACACGCATTCGTGAAAAATTTATCGGTAATTTTTAAGCACTCGTGGTATTACCCCCGAATATTCCACTCATGCACAAAAATCCCATAAGAGCAGTTGAGTTTTTGGAGGCTTACAGCGAATATTCCACTCATGTACAAAAAATCCCATAAGAGCAGTTGAATTTTCGGAGGCTTACAGCGATAACACCAAATCGAAAATACCACTCTGTCATGGCAACACAAATAACCAGGTTGTCAGGGCAATCGATATGGCAACGACCATTTTTTGACACAAATAACCACGTTGTCAGGGCAATCAACATTGCAACGCAAATTTAGTGAAGTTATATTCTAGAATTCTTGAAATATTCTTCTAAATACCATTCGTGCTTTAAAATTAACCGGATAAATTTTCGCTCATGCGTGTTTTCTCAAAATTTCACGAGACCGTGAAAATTTATCGGTAATTTTTAAGCACTCGTGGTATTACCTTCGATAACACCAAATCGATAATACCACTCTGTCATGGCAACACAAATAAACACGTTGTCAGAGCAATCGATATCGCAACGTGAATAACGACGTCGTCGTCATGGCAGATATTCCTGATTTTTATTGACAAGGCGGTCTAATTAATTCTTAAACTATCCTCGTTTTGGAGAAATTTCCAATGAAGAAATTGAAAATGGAATTTTACAAAGTGAGCCAAGAAACACCGCAAAAAGTAAGGCATATATTTGGAGGCAGTTTATGTCGTTTTGTGAACATAGAAATTATATGTTGGATCGACATACGCCTGTAGTTCAGCTAGATTCTATTTTAAAAAGCTGGACATTCAATATGCGGAAACAAGATGGAGAGGAATACAAGGATTGGTTCTAGTAAACTTTAGTCCGGCACGAGAATCTGCAAATTTTTTGTTCAAGTGAACAGAGTGGTTCATACAATAATTAACAAGAATAAAATTTGCGGATTATTCATGTTTTTCAGTTTAAATTATGTTTGAAGGTTTTCTTGAATTCAGTGCTAAATAGCTAATTACCTAACAAGTGCGGAAAATTAGTTTTTCCGCACGAGTCTGCCGTTCACCGACCGACGCGTAGCGGAGTTCGGTGAAGCAGACGAGGGCGGAAAAACATTTTCCGCAAGTGTTAGGTACAATAGTTTTTCTACAGATAGGGCTAGATATTCAGATTCAGTAGAGGAGATGAAAACAGTTTGTTGCTTTTTACTTGCACATGATATTGGACAATCAAACATTTTGAAAACAAATCCCGTAGTGGACTTCCGGTCATTTACATCTCCTCCCCAGTCCGAGTCTACAAATCCTGACAAAGTTTTATCATTATTTGTTTCAAACCTAAGTTTTAGATCTTGCGATCCCTTAACATATCGCAATACTCTTTTTAAGGCTGAATACAATTGAATTGACGCATTTTGGAGAAAACGACTTAACATAGTTACACTTTGACACAAATCTGGTCTTGTACCTACAACTACGTACATTAAACATCCAATGATTTGCCTACATAGCTTTTGATATTTGTCTTTATCATTTCCCTGACAATTTGCGTTTTTAATGAGATTGAAGTCAAAATTGCTATCAATTGGGGTATTTACTGGTTTGCAGTTTGACATACCAAATGTTTCCAGGACTTTTAACAAATATCTACTTTGGTCCAATTCGACGAAGCCTTCGTTTACATTTTGATTTATTTTCATACCAATATACTCAGAAATATAACCCATATCTTTCATTTTAAAGTTTTCCTGAAGCTTATTTTTTAAACAATCAACATCATTATTGTTAGTTCCCATAATCAACAAGTCATCGACATAAATCAATAAAAATAGTTTGTTCACACCATCTATCTTATAATACAAACAAAAATCATTTTCAGATCTTTTAAAATCTAGTTTCAGCATAAGCTGGTCAAATTTAGAATTCCAACATTTTGGAGATTTCTTTAAGCAATATATTGACTTATTCAGTTTGCAAACGGATGTACTGTTTTCCTCATTAACTCCCGGTAATGACATATAAACTTCTTCGTTTATGTCCCCGTACAAAAAAGTACCTTGTACATCCATTTGAAACACTGGTAATCCCAATCTATCAGCTACAATCAAGAACTATCTGAAAGTGCACATTTCAGCAACAGGAGAATATATGTCATACAAACTACTACTACAATTTTGTTGAAATCCGCGTGCAACAAGCCGTGCTTTATATTCCCCACTACTTTTGATCTTGAAAACCCACTTGCTTTCAATCACCTTTTTATTGACAGGCCATGACACTTCACTCCACGCACTATTCTTCTTCAGTACACTCAACTCTTTCTGTATTGCTTCTTTCCATTTTTCAGCACAATCACCTGTCATAGCTTCTTCGAGTGATGTTGGCTCTTCCAATGAGATAAAACTGGTGTCGGTCATATCATAGTCATCCATCCATACTGGTTTCTTTAATGATCTACCTCTCCTTTTTTTTTGTATTTTGCCATCATCTTCCTCATGTTCATGTCTGTCTTCATCTTCTGCTTCGCTCACACTTTTCCCATCTACTGCTTCATTTTCCAACTCATCTCCCTCTTGTTCTAATTTTTCTGGGTATCTTCCTCATGGTGATCAAATCTGGTTGTCTGAGTACCTGTGTTCAAGTACACAATCTTCTCAGTCTCTTCGAATTTCGAGCAGCTTCCGGAAGGAATGAAGACAACATCTCGATGTATTTCAATTTTATTCTTGTCTGGATAAAACACCCTGTAGCCTTTGACTGTTTCGCTGTATCCGACAAATATCCCCATCTCATTCTTTGCATCCAGATTTTTACGTTTTTCTTCAGGAATATAAATGGATATTTCTGACCCAAATGCTCTCAAAAAATTTGGATTGAAACTTTTTCCATTCCAAAGTTCCAAGGATGTTTTATCTTTCACAGGACACCTTCCGATTCTATTGAGCACAAACACGACTGTATTTATAACCTCTGTACACAACTCCTTGGGCAATTTTTTCCCTTAAACCAAAGTTCTTGCGGCCTCTACAATTGTTCTATTTTCCCGCTCAGCTCGCCCATTTTGCTGTGGAGAGTAAGCACATGTCCTTTCATGCTTAATGCCCTTTTCATCCAAAAGTAATTGTATATCCTTATTGGCAAATTCCAAACCATTGTCCGACCTCAACACTGTAACCTTATTTCCAGTTTGATTTTCAGACATTTTCAAAAACTTATCAATGTATGACTTTGTTTCATCCTTATGTTTTAGAAAATAAACCACTCTAAAACCAGAATAATCATCCTTCATCAGAAGAAAATACTTTGCTCCTCCCAGAGACTCGACCTCAAATGGACCGCATAAATCGGTGTGAATTAGAGCATTTGTTTTGCAAGCTCTGTTGTTACTCGTTTCAAAAGGTAATTTATGTTGCTTTCCAGAAAGACAATCTTCACAGACTACATTATCAACTTCTGCGAAATCAATATTATTTTGTTTTAATACCGACCTCACTTGTTGCAAATTGACATGTACCATTTTTTTTATGCCAATCTAGAATACTTTCTTCCACATTGGCATACCCAGGATTCACTTTTTTAAACATCATTTTAAAAAGCTTACCTTGTCTTTCTGCTATAGCTCTAACTTGCCCTTCCTTGTCAACAATTTCACATTTGTCTCGATCTGATCTCATGATGAAACCCATGTCCAGCACTCTCCCAACCGAGAATAAATTTATCTTCAACTTGGGAACATACAAAACCTGGCTTAGTTCTGTATCAATCCATTTCACTCCATTCCATGCTTGCCATTTGACCTTGCCAACTCCTTCCACATCCAACAATGAGCCATCTCCTATCTTCACTTTTCTTCCACTGACCATTTCCATAGATTCAAACTGATTTTCGTCAAAACTCATGTGATCACTTGCGCCGCTATCCAAGCACCAATCTCTGGATTCAAGTTTGGCCTCTTCGAACAATGATAATGCCTCTGGTGTATTCATTATATCAAATGCACTAATAAAAGCATTTGATTCACCACCTTGTAGACCTTCAACTCCTCTTCACCTTCCTTGTTCATTTCTTTTCTTGAACCAGCAGTCTGCTATAACATGTCCCTGTTTGTTGCAATAATGACACTTCACTTTGGTTTTTCTGTCATCTTCCTTGGACTTTTGACTAGGACAATTTTTCTTCACGTGACCCGCCTTTTTACAGAGAAAACACTTTAAACCACCTTGTCCTTTAAATCTAGAAAATAATGCATCTGCAGGAGGTTCTTGCTTGAGCCTTTCTTCCTCTATCATGAGCCTTGATGTTAAATGAGCCAAAGTTTGTCTATCGTCACTTGTTGATTCCCACGCTGATACGAAATGTCTTTAATTTTCCGGTAAAGACATTAAGACCTTTGTGATGACCATTTTCTCACTTAATTCTTCACCCAAAAGTCTGAGCTGACCCCGTATATCCTCTAGATTTGATATGAAGTCAGACACCCCGCAATTTTTGTTGTAGTAGATGTACACTAACCTGGCTTTGGTGTTCATACACGGATTTCAACTTGTCCCACATATCTGCTGCTGAGGTACAAGAAAGGACATGATTTAAAACTTTGTCATCTAACCTTGACACTATTGTCTCTTGTGCCTTTGCATCCTTCTTGTCCCAGTCTCCAGTTGATCCTTCTGTTGGCCTGGCTGATTCCCTCGTGACCATTGAAAACAATCCCAACGCCTTCAATGCGATTTGAGTCTGAAACTTCCAACTTATCCAGTTGTCTCCCGTTAATTTTGCTACTTGAACTGCCCCTGTCGATGTCATCATGTCTTTTATCCCCCTCTTCTTCAGAAAATATTCGAACAAAACTATCTTTCCCTTAGACCGGGTATTTCTCGATCCTACCAGACAATCGATACCACCGCTCGTCACTACTTCTGCCAATGTCAATTGTCAATCACTTTATCGATATTATCGCCCGTCACCACTATCGATATTTTTGCCGTATCCCGCGCATTGAACTCGATACTACGTAACTGGAAGGGCCCCTGTCGTGTCGACAACTGAGGCAATTTTAGTCGTATTTTTTTGGCGCATAGGTATATTTTGGTTGGACTCAAAAGGTGTTGCTATCTTTGTCACACTCATTGCCCTTATGCGAAGTCGGAGGTTTTCAAATAGTTTGAAGATAAATTGAAAAAGCAGTTGATTTGCTTGGAAAAAATGACTACAATTATGTGCATACTTAGTAGTCTTAATTATCATGATATGATGGATCTATATATTTCAAATAACTATCTGGAAAAATGCAAAATAAGAAACAAATTAGTAAAAAATGAAGTATACTTAGATGATCCGTAATTCGATTAAATAGTTGAGCAAATACAGGGTAGGTAGTGGGTGCAGGGTGATTTATATGTTTAACCTGTGTATTGAGTAAAGTAAAGGTATTAAGGTATAAACTTGGAAAACTATAATAGCTTAAAATAAAAATGAAAATACTTTTATTTTTGAGGTCACATTAAAACTAATAAATATGGTGTTTTTTGATAGGGGGCTTGAGAAATGTCCGAATAGAACTTTTGCATTTCTTGGAGTGTTTACCATCGTCAATTCCTAAAGGGCCCTAAACACACGCCTGCAGTAGGGGCAATCTAGGAGGCAGGGCGATTGGGGCAATTTCCTAGATCGCCTTCTAAGCAGGGCGGTAAGGGCCCCTTCATACCTTCCTAGCATTATTTCAAGCAAGATATGAGAAAACAAACGTTGGAAATGATGTTAGTAGTACCAACGAACTCGAACAGGATGTGAAATTGTCACATTTTCAAAACAAAACGTACTTTACAAGGAAGTTTCTTCTGCGGCAGGCCTAGATTGCCCCTGCTGCAGGATTGTGAGTAGGGGGCCCTTACTAGGACAATTTCGTGAAGGTATACTTAACGTGCATGCCCTTGTCCTTGATAATTGGAGTTATATCACTTAGCCAAAAAATGAAATCTGCTTTTCTGGAGTGTATTTATTACCACACCCAAATGCACTGCATTTTGTTTGGCACCCAAACTATAGAAATCTACATATTGATTGAACATAATATTAGCTGCAACACTCAGTGTGGCTTTCTTCGTGAAATGTTTGTCTGGTTTTTAGGATAAACGTACTAAGATTCTATCCTAAAAAACAGACAAACATTTCACAAACAAAGGCACACTGAGTGTTGCAGTGTGAAAAAGTGGGCACTAGTGGTGCATAACAAACACAGCACACAGCGAATATATTATGTCAACAGATATGACAAAGATAGACACCCCTTTCTGTCTCTATCTCTTTCTAGTCGAAAATTTGTCTTCAGTCAACTCGATGTAAACAGCACGGATGGGTCCCTTCCAGGTACGGTAGTATCGAGTTCAATGATCCCGCGTTAAAATCCAACCTCCAAATAATTACCTTGAATTCCTTTTCTGAATTTAAGTTTCCACTGGGCCCATAACCTGTTACGCAGTGTGATGCTGGATTGTAACACAAACACTTTAGATACTTTGATAGCTTTTATATACGAATACAACGGATAGAAATTTACAAAATCAAAGAGTGCCACGAGCCACGACACGACATCGACGTTCTCTTAACTTCTTACTTCTTATGAGCCGCTTTCCAGCTAGTGCTTCAAGCTCAAGCGCCGATTAACACCGTGTCTGGAACGCAAAAGTGATCCTGGAACACGTTTTGAGGTACTCACATACACAAACGTCAAAACTATCGATGGAGTATTTGTTAACGTTTGAGCCAAGGCATCTCGACATTGTGATTATTGTGAAAATTAGTTAAAATATTGTTTATAAGCGACTCTGAGCTGAATTTGGTATGTTAAAGCATGGATCCAGTCAAAAAAGATCAAACTTGCCAATGTTTTGATTTTAAATATGACAGAATTTGACGTTTAGCTAGTTTTGCGCTTCAAGCCCACATTTTCCGGGTGGTGCTTCAGGGGAAAGGGGAAGGTAACGCGGAGCTCCAAACGCAATACAGCTGGAACACGCGTTTAGTGTTTTTGCGCGCTCAAAAGCTCGATTGCGTGCACAAAACGGGCAGCTGGAAAGCGGCTATGATATAATACGCTGTTGACAATGTTGCCAACAGTTCCACAAGAAATATTATATTGTGCTTTTCATCAACAATAATGAATGTCGAAATGTGTAACTAAGCGACCATAGTTACCTGGAAACCTGGTTGCTGTTTGCTTATGATATTGTTAATTTTGACATATCCGTGCGGAAAAATTTTTCCGCACTGGTGCGGGAAATCTGATTTTCCACACGGATATCGGTGCGGAAAATTGAATTTTAGGCACGGCTAGGGGTTCGCGAGACCGAGACCAAGACCGAGACTAACGTAGTCTCGGTCTTGGTCTCGAAAAATGAACCATGGTCTCGGTCTTGGTCTCGGTCTTGAAACCGAGACCGAGATCAAGACCATGGATAGTCTCGGTCTTGGTCTTGGTCTTGTCTCGTTCAGTCTCGGTCTCATAATTTTAAATGGGTGTCTTCCAATAATTGGTGTCACAAAGCAAAATAATTATATTTTTCAATGTGTGCTGTGGTAAAAGTGAGTATAAATAAAACAATATTTTTAAAACAGAAATTATTATACTCAGTTGAAGTTGAAGGTGTTATAAAAACTCCAAGCACCCATAGGTTTTGCGCGAGGTAGTGGCTCATTGGCAAAATCGAGCGGGATCAATTTTTGTTAAGGGATGTTATATTTTATTGATTTCGTTAACTCGAGTATTTTTCAGAATTTAAATGGAATAAGAATATTATGACATTATTTCATAGTGCAATATTTTTTTAGCATCCTGATGATATGAAATGATTTATATAAAATGTTCAGTGGAGTCATAATATTTGCATTGCAAAATAGTTGTATTTTGAGAGGTTTGCTGCAAAACAACCTCTACAGACTTTAGTGGTATTCAAAGCCATGTATTTTTACTTTTTATTTTTCGTTGAGCGAGACTTGACCTTGCGTTTTCAAGATCAAAATATAGTCAAGTTTTTGTAGGGGATGTTGTTTCAAACAAAAAAATAATCAAAAATGTCATTTCTTTACACTTTTGTGATTTCTTGTACTGAATAGTGGGTATACTTTAATCAGGAAAGATCAAAGTTTTCATGATGGAAGTTCAACGAACATTACATCATAATCATCCTATCAAGAGCACAACAAAGAAAACCTCTTTGAATTTATAACACTGAATACTGATAGGTACTCCAAATTTTATCTGTTATTCTATGAGCCTTTCAAGTTTCAAGAAATGCGTGGCGCTCTATGGTTGTTTTGTGACTGCATGTTCAACAAGTGCGTCAGGTTATTCAATATTTTCAGTACAGTTCTAAAATTTTGAGTATTCATACTTTCATTCGTCCTGAAATCAAATTTTTCAAAAATATTTTTTTGTACAAAACATTGTTCCAACAAGTCAACAAACCAAATGTATTTTTCGAGACCGAGACCAAACCGAGAGTCTCGGTACCTTGGTCTTGGTATTGGTCTCGATCTCGATGTGCAACTCTCGGTCTTGGTCTCGATTCAGTTTTGCAAGTCTCGGTCTCGGTCTTGGTCTCGATTTCGAGACCGATACTGAGACAAGACCGAGACCAAGACCATGGTCTCGCGAACCCCTAGGCACGGCTGTAGGAAAACTCCTTGACGTGTCAGCTTTTTGCCTTTCATGGCGCAGGTGGCTAGTCGTTTACATGACAACGCTCTACGTACGGCTGGCAGTGTTGCCAAGGCTGTCTGTCTACCGTTAGACAAAAATATATTAGATACATTGATAGAAAACTGGAACTGTGACAATAGCGAGTCGAACTGTTTTTAAAACATCTCTTTTGATACATCTGCTGGTAGAAAACGTGAAACTGACTTATCCGGGTAGCATATTTACAGATGCTAGCGTGTGTTGACACCGGGGTGTTGAAATCTGCTAGGCTTTGAAAAAAACATTCATCTACAAATACTAGCCGATTTGGACACTACAGTCACTTAGAGTGTTGAAACCAGTGAGCTTTCGTAGTGGATATATATATTCACAGATGCTTCGGTTGTTTACACTAAAGTTAAAGCGGTATAGCTGGTTTGTCAAGAGATTGGGAGGATACACATAATTAGTCCGTTTGAAAAGTAACGCTCCTGCCCAGCGTAGCCGGTGGATGTTCTCTTAGATATCGTTTTCAAAGTGATGCTCCTGCCCATATGGCTGCTCCTGCCCGAGTAAAAAGGTGCGCTCCTGCCCAGCGTAGCCGGTGGATGTTCTCTTAAATATCGTTTAAAAAGTGTCGCTCCTGCCCATATGGCTGCTCCTGCCCGAGTGAAAACGTACGCTCCTGCCCAGCGTAGCCGGTGGATGTTCTCTTGAATATCGTTTGAAAAGTGACGCTCCTGCCCATATGGCTGCTCCTGTCCAAGTAAAAAGGTACGCTCCTGCCCAGCGTAGCCGGTGGATGTTCCCTTAAATATCGTTCAAAAAGTGACGCTCCTGCCCATATAGCTGCTCCTGCCCGAGTAAAAAGGTACGCTCCTGCCCAGCGTAGCCGGTGGATGTTCTCTTGAATATCGTTTAAAAAGTGACGCTCCTGCCAATATGGCTGCTCCTGCCCGAGTAAAAAGATACGCTCCTGCACAGCGTAGCCGGTGGATGTTCTCTTAAATATCGTTTAAAAAGTGACGCTCCTGCCCATATGGCTGCTCCTGCCCGAGTAAAAAGGTACGCTCCTGCCCAGCGTAGTCGGTGGATGTTCTCGTAGATATCGTTTAAAAAGTGACGCTCCTGCCCATATGGCAGCTCCTGCCTGAGTAAAAAGGTACGCTCCTGCCCAGCGTAGCCGGTGGATGTTCTCTTGAAAAGTGACGCTCCTGCCCATATGGCTGCTTAAAATTAACCGGATAAATTTTCATCATGCGTGTTTTCTCTACAAATTTCACTCGACCTTCGGTAATTTTCAAGCACTCGTGGTATTACCTCCGATAACACCAAATCGATAATACCACTCTGTCATGGCAACACAAATAAACACGTTGTCAGAGCAATCGATATGGCAACGACATTTTTTTACACAAATAACCACGTTGTCAGGGCAATGAACATGGCAACGCAAATTTAGTGAAGTTATATTCTAGAATTCGTGAAATATTCTTCTAAATACCATTCGTGCTTCAAAATTAACCGGTAAAATTTTCGCTCATGCATATTTTCTCTACAAATTTCACTCGAACTTCGGTCTCGTGAAATTTTGAGAAAACACGCATTCGTGAAAATTTATCGGTAATTTTTAAGCACTCGTGGTATTACCCCCGAATAGTATTCGAATACCGCAAAAAGGAGCTTGAATAGGATTCAGAATACCGTGTGTTCGAATACTACCCAACTCTGTATCACAGATATTAAAAAATATCAAAAGAGCAAAATTGAAGGGTATCAAAAACTACTTAGGATGTATGTATTTCTAGCCTTTTACCTATAATCACATTGTAGATATAGTATTTACAATTTTTTGAAAATAGTAAAAACTTACAAAAAGTGCCAAAACATAGTCATGGTACCTACTGCTTAACTACTGACTCTCATAATACGTTTATAATTACTATAATGTAACAATAATTTGATTTTTAGATATCAATTTTAAAATAACAACTTTTTGTCAGTTTTCCGATTTTGACCCACTATAGCGAAGGTCTACATTCTATTCAAGTCTTAAGAAATAGTTTGAGCGGTAAAAGTTAATGATCGAAACTGTTGCCTCATTTTTGTTTGATAAGTGTTGAGTTTTGGCTTGAAGTGCTTAATATAAACATTGTGTTGGTACAACGAAATAGTACTGAAGAAAACTTGAGGAAATCAGGACTACAACCAAAGAACCAAAGTCTATAAATAGACTTTGCTACAACGATCTCCAGCGATTGCTCGGTTGGATGGAATGCCACAACCCGTTTGATGACCAAATAAACTCACTGCTATCCATTTTCTCTTCGTCAGTAGCGTCTGTTGATAAAAACTGTGATTCATCAAAAGTGCATTGGCCTATATTTTCAAGACCTCCGATTGAAAAGAAACGATAAAGTAAAACCGTTGTCTTTTATGTTCAAAACTTTGAAGGTCAATAATCAGAAGGCTTCAGTGAACCCAACTCAGCTTTTCAAAAGGATTCTATGTCTATGTACATGTAAGACTGGATTAACTTTGAAGGAAAGCTTCAAATTTCAACTGGCACCTTTATTGCCTCTCATAGACAATGGGATGTTGCGGACAACGAATAAGGCAGCTCTATTTACATATTTGGATAAGAAATACCCCCTTACTGATATTATACTGATACATCAAGAATCAGTTTTTGTGATTGACGGAGGGCATTTACTTCATAAGGTAGTGTGGCCTAATTCAACTGTAGTATTTGATGGCTATAATGAAGTAAGTTCCACAAAATCACAAGAACAAATGCGTAGAGCAGAAAAGGTTTCAAGTATTGAGATTACGTTTAATGAAAACACCGCAACAACTATCATCCAGGAATTTTTTTTTGCGGACGTAAAAAACAAGAGTAGATTCATCGAAGAAATGTCGAAGAAACTTGAGGGTAATGGGATTAACGTTGTTCAAGCTACAGGAGGTGCAGATACTGTTTTAGTGAACACAGCAATTCCATTATAGGCAAAACCGGTTTACACGTGGTACTTGTTGGATATGATATCGATCTGATTGTCCTATTGTTATACCACGTGCAGAACGAAAAAATATCTATGCTTCGCACAGGCAGATCTGGAAAACTAAGTCGTGTAACAGATAACTTGAAAAGTCAGTGGAAGTTGATGGGCATACCGAAAGAATGCATTCAATTTGCTCGTGCAATTTCCGGTGCTCACACAACTTCCTGCTTGTTTGAGAAGGGTAAAATTGCTGCGTATAAACATCTAGAGAAAGATTCCATCCAAGATGCATAATTCATTGTCTATTTTCCTTGATCCAATGTCGGATAAAAAAGATGTAATCAAATCTGATGCAGATCAATTTATGATGGCTCTATACGGAAGACACAAGCCAGCCAAAAATCTTGACGAATTGAGATACTATAAATACAGAACAATAACATCTCGACAAGCCCTGAGCCTCGCCCTGAGCACAAATTTTGAGTAAGCAGATTTACCACCGACAACGGAAGCTTCAAAAAACCATCATTTAAGGGTATATATCTTCAGTTTCAGAACTGGATGGGGAATCGACAAAATGCTGAACAAGAAAAAATAATTTCTTGTGTCATCAAGACCGATAGCTCCCGAGTTTGTGTTAGAAATGATATTTTGTTCATGCAAAGCAGGATGTAATGAGCTCCGCAGCTGCAAAAAGTCCAACAGACACCGTGCTCCAGTCCATGTGCCAACTGCAAGGGTATATCATGTACCAACTCGGAAGTTGAGTTGGGCGAACTTGATGAAAACTGAATGCATGGGACCCATCTTTGTTTTGGATGGAAGTTCGGGCTTGTTTAGTTAGTTGTTTCCAGATTCTGTGATGTGTCGGCTAAAATATGATCTGAATACCATAGTCGATTTCGGCTCGTTTGGTACATGGCCATCATGCTTTGGTCTGTCAAACACCTACCAACCAATTTCGGATCCTAAAATGATGACGTCACATCAAGTTTGGTATGTGTTTTGGTCTGTCAAAATGCCTACCGCGGTTTGCAGCACGGTTCTTTGTTTGGTATAGTGGTATCTTTGTCTATTTTTCTTTTGTCTCGCTCGGGAGTAGTATGTTCATCGAGAATGATCAAGTGAATGACGTAAATAAACAAATCGGCCAGTTTAATTCAAATTTAAGTCTGTGCTTCAGTGGTTGTATGTTCTATCTGATCTAAAAGTTGGTTTGCTGTTAATAATTGGAGTTTATTTTTTTGTCAGTGTGTTCTACGACTATATTATTTACGTCAATCATTTTTTTCTCCAATTGATAGTTGGGAAATGGAAGAAGAAAATGAGTGAATTCGGGGACGTTTATATAATTCCAAAACAGCCAAAACGATATAACTGCTTTTCTTTCAGGCATTTTGAGTATTGCGGCCAATATGGCCACAATCTGCTTTTTACCAAATCACTGGACAAAGCTTCAAGTTTTAACTTTATGACGAATAAGACAGATGAACTAAGTGATGACGTTTATTGAATATTTATTCAATCAACGGTAGTGACAAACTATAACCTGTGACATATATTTTTTTTTATCTATGCCTGTGAATAAACATAAACAAAAAAGATGGGTTATATAAACACTCTGCCTTTGACAGTTTTGACCAAACACCTACCAATTGTCATTTGTGTATTTTGTTTTGTATTTATTGATATATGTCATCGCTTTGTGACATATCTTAGTAACCGTAGCAATTTTTAGAATTATTTGTAAATCTTTTGCACAATTTTGAAAACAGGTTTTCGAATTTTGCATACTCTCCCTTATCGATCTATGCCCCTTATAAAAATGTCAAGTTTCCCCCCCGACATTACCAAACATTTTTTTTTATGTAGATCTCTTCTCTGAATTTTGCACACTTTTGCACACATGTTTTCGAATTTTGCACACCCTCCCTTACCACTCTATGCCCTTATGAAAATGTCAAGTTTTCCCTCCGACATTACCCAAAATCATTTTTTTTTTGTAGATCTCTTCTCTGAATTTTGCACAATCATGCACACATGTTTTCGAATTTTGCACCCCCTCCCTTACCGATCTATGCCCCTATGAAAATGTCAAGTTTCCCCTCCGACATTACCCAAAATCTTTTTTTTATGTAGATCTCTTCTCTGAATTTTGCACACATGTTTTCGAATTTCGCACACCCTCTCTTACCGATCTATACTCATATGAAAATGTCAAGTTTGCCCCCCGACATCACCAAAAGACTAAATTGAGAATGAGTTTTCGTCTGACTTATTTACATTTTTAAAGATTTAATTTATTCTGTATTTTGCATATTTTCCTATACAGGATGAGTGGGTGAGGCACGAAAAACTTCCCACCCAGGTTTCCTCAGGTGATTGATCAAAAATCGCTTGGAGACATCAATTTTTGTTTTTTTGGGGGACACATTTTTTTGGTATTTTCACCTGTCAACCCCTAAGCCGGGGTGAAAGCTATCCTCAGAATTTTAAATAGAGAGGAGGGTCAAGTGATACTTTTTTCTGAAGGCCGTTAGACACTGGTTATCTACAGTGTTTTCAGGGGGTGATAGCTTACCCTAGCTTATAGCGAACCTGCCTATCCCGAAAGTTGATATTAACAGAGATACAGGTTGTCAAAGTTGAATTAAAATTTTTGATTTTTTCAAATAACTTTTAGATATAATCAAGTTATATTGATATATGAAGGGTTATTTGACATGCAAAATTCATATCTGCGCTTGGTATGCCTCTCACATGTAGAGGGCGCCACTTACACATCTTTCCACCAATTCAAATACTTATAACTTTTTTTCGAACTCTAACTTGTTTTTTAATTGAAAAATTCATTTCTCCGTAATTTTTACGTATAAAAAAAGTATACTTTGATAGGACAGGAGTAACCTTTTTCAAGATATTTGCACTCAAAGTAATCCATGCAATGTGATTTTGAATGAAAAATTTGGATAATAAACATAGGGGGCATCGTAAACTCCGTTGTTTTTATGAAAAAATAAATAAAAAAAAAACATTTATTTTCGTAAAAATAGTATTTTATTTCACGAGCATATAATGGGCCAAATATTACACGAGATTAAAATTTATATCACGAGCCGAAGGCGAGTGTTATTAATTTTATTCGAGTGTAATATGTTCATTATATGCGAGTCAAATACAGTGCTTTATCTACAACTGTCAAAAAATTTGGAAAAAATTATTCATTTTGTAGAATATGCCTGTATGCTATACACTGATTACTTTAAAAAAAAACAAACAAACAAACAAAAACTAAACGAGTGGATGATTTGACAGTTGACACTGACAATTTGACAAACCGCCATCGTTAGTTCAGAGTACAGTGACTCGATAAACTATATCGAGTCACTGTAGTTCAGAGCGGTCCTCCATTTACCATCTAAAATCGTTCATCACGTGACATGATGATTATCATGATAATATCATGTCACGTGATGAACGGTTTTGAATCAATTGACACACTTTAGCAGAGGACGGCTCAGTTAAGTGTATAATAATAATAATAATAATAATAATAATAAATGCCTCCTATTCATACATAATTTTTTTTTATAAACGATAACAATGAAAGTTGACGGCGAGATCGAGCTATCGCTACTCCATCTAACCGTCTTATTGGAATAATTTATGATAAAAAAAAAAACAGAAAAGTAAGATACTTAATTGATCTAAAAATACAGAATATGATTTTATTAGATCTAACTTAAATACTAACAATCTATTGATTATTTCGTCGGCTATAAATGAACAATTTCATAGATCTTTTGAAGACATGGGCGGAAGAGATCGATTTTACATTGTCAGGTAGGGCGTTGCGTCGTATAGTTTCGCGGCACTATAACTGAATGAGCATTGAAATTTCGAGGTCCTGTGCCTGGGACTGTTTACATTTGTGTCATTCCGCATCTGGCGACCATGGACACTAGCACTCAGGACAACCTTCTCCCGAAGGTATTTTGGTTCATTATTGGCATTGATATTGAACAGTAAAGTTGATAGGTGGAGTATATATGTATCTTTTTTCAAGGTTCATCCAGTTTGAAGCATGAAATAAGGGAGTTACATGGTCAAATTTTCTAGCATTATAGCAAAACTTAAGACATGCGTTCTGAAGTTTTTGAAGGCTATTTTTTTCTCTTTGAAGTAAAGCTGGCCAGTAGATTACATCACCATATGATAGAAGAGAGAGTACCCATTAAAGAATCACATAGTCGAAGTTTAATATCAGTGGTTAATATTTCTTTATGCATATAGAGTGGTAGTTTGAGTCTGTAGTACGCTCGTTGAAGAATGGTAGAAACGTGTTCCTCAAACCTCAGCTGATTGTCAAGATAGGTTCTAGGTTCCCAAGTTTCTCTCACATTTTGTTGGGTTAAGCACCAATATTTTTATCTACAAATGTCAAAAAATAGTTGTTTTATGCAACCATCTATAGATATAAAATGTTAAGACATATTACACGGCCTGAGAGAAACCCGTGGATCATAGTTCTCTATCCACGGGCAGGTTCATTATTCACGGGCAGTGGGCCTAAACACAACTATTTTTGGCTTTATTTAGTGACTTTCTTTTCCAAATTTTTTGACAGTTGTAGATAAAGCATTGTATTTGACTCGCATATAATGCCTTCGGCTCGTGATATAAATTTTAATCTCGTGTAAAATTTGGCCCATTATATGCTCGTTAAATAAAATACTATTTTTTTTATCAAGAAACATGAAGCGTTCAAGTTAATGTCAGAATAACCGTGATAACGCCGTTTTCAAACCCCCCTATGATTTTTTTTTAAATTTTTTCTTGAAACCCCATTGCATGGACTACTTTGAAATCAAATATCTTGACAAAGGTTACTCCTAGCCACTTTCACAAAGTACCTTTACCTTTTTTATGTAAATATGGAAAAATCAATTTTTCATTAAAAAAAAAAGTTATGACTACATATATTTGAACGAGTGAAAAGATTTGTAAGTGGCGCCCCCTACAAGTAAGAGCAATTCCGTGCTTATATTTCAATTTTGCATGTCAAACAACCCTCATATACCCAATCTCATCAATATATAACTTGATTATTTCGAAAGCTGTTCAAATAAATCAAAAATTAAAATTCAACTTTGACACCCTGTATCTCTGTTGATATCAACTTCCGGAAATGGTAGTTGGGGCCATTTATGGTTTCATTGCATAGTGGCTTGAGCATAGCATGTGTTCAGTGTTGAACTTTTTTTTCACAATAAGACATTTTCTGATTCTGAAAAAAAAGTGTTCAGTGGTTGATGGTTGATGTTTCGAGTTTCCAGATACAGTTTATTGGAAAGTTATCGTGAATAACCAAACATTTCTTTCATTTTTCTTATATTATCTCTTTTATTTTATGGTCGTTAAGTTTACGTGTCTTATTTGTAGAATATAATAATATCTTGTATGTACTAGTTCCTATTCCTAAAGTAAAGAAAATTGTTTTTAAAAACTAATAATATCAAGTTGTGACAAAATAAAATGAATTTAAAACTTGACGTGTCAATACCAAATTATTATGCAATAATTGAGAGATAATCTTTATCGTAGAGCCAGGGGAGCCTTGACATTTTCATAAGAGCATCCATAAGGAAAGTTGTGAGAAATTTGAAAATTTGTGTGCAAAATTGAGAGAAGAGATCTACATAAATTTAAAAAAATGGTACAACCTACACGTAAAATCCACTTTTCAATGCATGTGAAGCAGGCGGAATGTCCCTAATTTTGGCAGCCGGACATAAAAGTACTTTCGCGCCCGCGGGCGCAAAAGTAGGTCGCTTAGCGACGGTTCCTCGGATTCCAACGCCTCTGGATCTAATAATCACGTGACAGTCTAGCATACTAAATGGAACTAATCACGTGACAATGAATCGGCACCACAAAAGAATACGAATTGTTTCCATTTGCCAATAATTGACAGTTGTCACTTGTCACTGGTCTGACTTGTCACTTGTCACTCTTGTCAGCACTAGTGCGCTAGTGCCACTAGCCAGCAGTGTAGAGTGTAGTGCAGTGTATTAATTAGTAATTTTTGATTTTTATAATTTCTTTTTGATTCCAATCTGGTTGTCCAAAAAGCACTGTTTGCATCACCGACGAAAGATGATTTTGACTCGGCTAATATCTGCCCTCGCTTAGCTCGTGCTCATACTTATACCCTCGTCAAAATCATCTACTTTTCGCCCTTAATACAAAATGTACTATTTTGGGTAATGTCGGGGAAAAACTTGTCATTTTCAAGAGCAGAGATCGATAAGGGAGGGTGTCATGAAATGGAGAGATCTACATGAAAAAAAAAAATGGTTTAGGATGATGTCTGGGGGAACCGTCAAGTTTCCAACCAATCAAACAAAGTGCTCTAGTCTTAAGGAAAAAGGTGTGTAAAATGCGTGCTAAATGCCTGTATACTTGAAACCCCATTCCGCATTCCTCGATATCGGGTGGGGAGGGGGGGGGTGGAGAACTTGACGGAGCCTATTTTCACTGATTTCCAACTTGAAACAGGTGGTTTGTTTTGTTTTTATCTGGTTTTTCTACTCTTCAAATATCCAGATAACGACTTTGTTGATTCAGTTAAAATTCTTCAAAATCGATATTTCGATATTTGTTCAATTCTACCTCAGGTAATTTTCTCGATTTCCGTGTTTTCTTCTACATTTTCTTGATGTTCCGGTCCCGCTGTATTGGTGTTTGACAGGACTTTTGACTTTTCGGCGACATGATATCAGCAGTGGGATTCTGATTCGACCAGTCGTAACGTCTCGTTACGAGACCGGCAGTCGGGGTCGGTGTCGATATCGACTGAAATTCGATTCTAATTTGGTCTCGTTTAACATACCGTTTTCACTCGTAGCTGCCTAACTTCACACTCATTATTTTTATAGGTTAGGTGAATATTTTTATTTAGCAAATACGATGACCTATCCTTAATATATCTTGAAAATTATCATATAATGTTTGTGAAGGCTTCTGGAAACTTGATTTTTAAAAATATCATGTAAAAGAGCTTACTGAGGCAAGTGGCAACCACGCGCGGCTACTTCCTAGTTGGTTTGAGAACGTGTATTTTCAAGTCCCTCATGGAACAAATCCTTGAGTCAACAGTATATTGTTTTGTTAATAGTTAATGCGATAATGCAACAAGACTCCAACTTTTGGGAAACTGCTTTTTTTTATTTTAATGCGGGGTCTTTGTGCTTTCTTTTTCTTCAAATCGTAGTTGTCCATCAGCAATCAGCATAAGCGCCTTCGGCTCGTGATATAAATTTTAATCTCGTGTAAAATTTGGCCCATTATATGCTCGTTAAATAAAATACTATTTTTTTTTATCAAGAAACATGAAGCGTTCAAGTTAATGTCAGAATAACCGTGATAACGCCGTTTTCAAACCCCCCTATGATTTTTTTTTAAATTTTTTCTTGAAACCCCATTGCATGGACTACTTTGAAATCAAATATCTTGACAAAGGTTACTCCTAGCCACTTTCACAAAGTACCTTTACCTTTTTTATGTAAATATGGAAAAATCAATTTTTCATTAAAAAAAAAAGTTATGACTACATATATTTGAACGAGTGAAAAGATTTGTAAGTGGCGCCCCCTACAAGTAAGAGCAATTCCGTGCTTATATTTCAATTTTGCATGTCAAACAACCCTCATATACCCAATCTCATCAATATATAACTTGATTATTTCGAAAGCTGTTCAAATAAATCAAAAATTAAAATTCAACTTTGACACCCTGTATCTCTGTTGATATCAACTTCCGGAAATGGTAGTTGGGGCCATTTATGGTTTCATTGCATAGTGGCTTGAGCATAGCATGTGTTCAGTGTTGAACTTTTTTTTCACAATAAGACATTTTCTGATTCTGAAAAAAAAGTGTTCAGTGGTTGATGGTTGATGTTTCGAGTTTCCAGATACAGTTTATTGGAAAGTTATCGTGAATAACCAAACATTTCTTTCATTTTTCTTATATTATCTCTTTTATTTTATGGTCGTTAAGTTTACGTGTCTTATTTGTAGAATATAATAATATCTTGTATGTACTAGTTCCTATTCCTAAAGTAAAGAAAATTGTTTTTAAAAACTAATAATATCAAGTTGTGGCAGATTTAGGAGTAGGGACTAAATCCATTCTCCAAACAATATTTTGTAACGATTCGAGAAAACGAATAAGAAATCCAAACACAAAACTTGACAAAACACAGAAAAAACTCACAAAATTCGAAAAGCACAACAATCAAGGGACAAAGCCCGGAAAGCCGCTTATAAAATGGCGTTGGCTTGGCTCTTGGCTTGCCTGAGTTACATTCAATCTCATTTCGAAGTGAAACTTTCAAATTTCCGTTTGGCACACGGAAAACCTATGCTACCAGCTACATCGAATTTGTGTTCCAGATCACGCCTACGCCAAACTCAATGGGAAGGGTAGCATATGGTTTTGGTTTGCCAAGCAAAAATTTGACAGTTCTACTTCGAAATCAAATTTTAATGTAACCCCTTACTTTATTCAGGATCAATGGGGTCTTCTGTGACTTCAATAACTGTCATCTAACTGTCAAAGCTTTCAGCGCCTCTCACCGTAGTTCGGCCAACTAAAAACACTGTAATAGCACAGAAGAAACCAACTATACAGAAGCGAAGGCTCTGCAATTTTCGTGTGCCAATTTTCAGTGCGCATGATCAAGTCCGCCATTACACAACGGACAATACTGTCAGATTACAAGAAGCGTTAGATGACGATAGGTAGATGAAGCGTTGCTTCGATGTTCGATCTGTTTGTTTATCAATAAGTATCTTGTGTTTTTTCACTGTATTTTGTGGTTTGTGTACTTGTGTTTATTTGTGTTCAGGTTCTTTGGTCCAGTTCAGTGTCTGGTGTATTAAAAAAACTAAAAACTATAGTGTGAAGCTTCCAGTTTGTCGATCACCAATCCGTAACCTGGAAGAAACTGGAAAATATAAGAAGATAGGTATCACCACAACCTTTATTCACTTTTTTCGAATTCTCAAAAGTCATTCAATTCTCTTTCCGACAACTTCAAAGATAATGCGAAGAAAATAGGTAGGAACATTTGGACATTGGAAGCTTAAAAAGTTTTTGAAAGGATAAATTTTTCTCGAGACCAATATAGATCAAAATTTTCTAATTTGATTTGCCATAATAACATGAAACAGAAGTAACAATACTGTAATGACAAAAAAATCAACCATTCAAAATAAAAGAAATTTTTCTCAGTGTGCGACCAACTTTCCAGCCAGAAAGTTTTTTCAGTGTACCAGCGTGAAAATGTGTTATCGTCAGCTGTTCAAAACGGGAACAAGAAGATCAAAGGCGCCGACAAATGCCTTCGCTTCTGTATAGTTGGTTTCTTCTGTGGTAATAGCCTAGTTTACACCGATAACTCGTTTAGTTCGGTCCGATAGGACCAAGTGAGTGGGGATAGTTCGGTAGGACCAATGCTTGCTTCTCGTCCGTTTACACCGTCTTGCAACGCGTGAACTAAATGAGTACGCGCGCAATTCGTCAAACGTCAAAAACAAGGCGAAATTATTTATCAACACAATTCGCAAACAAAAAAAACATAGGTGAGTACGCTCAGATTGCCTTGAGAAACTCAGAACCAACACAATTCACAATAATAACGATCAACATAACCCCATAATTTTGATCCAGATCGAACCAAATTTAGTTCGGTACACCTGCTGGCAAGTACCGAACCAAGAGCGGACCAGCTTAGTTCACAACTGTTTACACCATTTGAACCAAATATTTGGTTCTGATAAAGATCAAATTTAGTACTTGGTCCGCGGACCAAGTTGTCGGTGTAAACTAGGCTACTGTCATTGCCCATAAGAGATGCAGTTCTAAGTTCTAAGGAGAATGTTTTGTGAACTTTTTCTACCGAGTGTCGGCAATACCTCTTTGTTGGTGTCGTCCGTTTTTACACGTGTTTGAGGGTAAGTTATCACACAGCTTTTGGTATACAGTGAAATATCTTCTCATTATCAAGTGTGAACCATATTCTATCTTTTTTTTAAATGTTTATTTGAATTTCAGAACCGGATCGGAGCCGACTGACGTCATTTTTGTCTGAATTCTGATTCGTCCAAAACCCGAACGTATAACGACGCAACCTTACTACTATCAATTAACCTTGTCCTCCCAACTAACACAGATTGTACCTTATCAACCTAAAATGCTATATAACTGATTTATTAGGGTACTTCAATATAAATTGAATCATTTAGTGGCGGTAGTTGGCACAAAATACTCTCAGAGACAAAAAAGTGTTATAATCATGTAATATAGCTCTCTAGAAGACCATTCAATAAGCCTTTTACAAAACAAAAGAAATTGAATTCTTATAGCATACTATAGCACCAATTTTATAAGAGGAATTACTCTAAAGTCTGATTTGTTGTATAATTGGTTTATTAAGGTTTTATAGAGAACTATGAGATCGTTACAAAATATTTTTATTAGAGATTTATTATCTTATCGTTAAGTCGCAAACTAACGTATTTAAATCTGAATTGGCTCACGAGAATATCTTATAGAAATGTTTTATAAAATACTTGATTTCGAACGTACAAGACAGCACTATAAAACAAATAAAATAAAAATGGGCACGAAATAGCAACATTGTCTTAAAATATGTCTTGCCTGAAGATCCCCACCCCGTTTGCGATCATGCAGTGAAATTCGCGTCTTCTTTTTCATTTATTTAGTATATTTTTGGGTATTTTGGAAAAATGTATTCGCTGGTGACTTTCAAATAATGTCTAGAATACGTATATAAAATTTCAAGTCATTTGAAAATGTATGCAAATTGTCCAATACCTATATAACAAATTTGTCGCAACAAGCACAGTTATAAGAGTTCGCCATATTTGGTCGGTCATTTTTTAGGTTTGGGAAAAAAAACCAAATACCTATTTATCAAGGAAATACGATAATAAGAAAGTCATTATAAGAAAAACATTGTAAATATCAGACAATTATTATTTGATAGAGTAGTTTTTGTTTGTAAATTAAGATCTTGAGGTTATGAAATTTAAAATATCAGGATAAAAAGTCTTGAATTGCCTCAAAATGCAGGCGCATGAAAATTTAGTTCATAATGTACCCATATATTAACAGCAAAATCAAATTCGCAAGTCAAATCAACATATTATCATGCTTGAATTTTCAATATTTTGCAATATGCTACTTGTCTAATAGTAGGATAGACTCCATTAATTTTTCGTCATTCACAGTTGATATTCTTTTACAACAATTCTGATTTATTCTGCTCTGAATATACACAAAATTGCGGTGTAAATACCGCGAATATATCAACAACAAAATATATTTATAACTGTTAATAATAAATGTGTAACTTGGAACAACTTCACTCTTATTAGAGCTCTATAGCAGTAGTAAAGTAGCTTTATAGTTGTTACCTAGAACCCCTATAAACATTTTTATACGACAAAAATATTTTATAAAGTGGTCCTTTTTCGTGTTTATAAGTGTGTTATTAATATCTATGAAATGATTATAAAAATATTTTTACGAGCAAAATGTTTTACGAAACTGTTATATAACGGTCTATAAAATACTTAAAAACATATTTGTGTTACTTGGGCTGTGATAGTATCATTGTTCATATTTAAGATATTTATTAGGCCAATGAGAATGTTGTAGCTTTTGGTTAATGGGGGTTAGATTGGGTTGGTTTTGAATAGGCTCTATTCTGGCGAAAACAGACGCAACATCTGAGCATTGCGAAAAGCATGAACGGCAAAACTTTTTAGCTGGTTAGTTTGAGATAGTTTTGGTTAGTTTGTGTTTGAAAAAAAATTGATGTCACGTGCGCGATATCATTTAGGGTTTGATTGGTTTGGGTTAGTTTAGGTTAGCTTTGATAGGTTTGGGTTGGTTTTAGTTACTTTGGGTTAGTTTTAGTAAGTTTGAATAAGTTTTGGTTGGTGTAGGTTTGATTAGTTTTGGTTATTTTGGGTTTGTTTTGGTTAGTTTGGGTTGGTTTAGATTAGTTTGGGTAAGTTTTGGTTAGTTTGAGTTTGTTTTGGTTAGTTTGAGTTAGTTCGGGTCGGTTTGGTTAGTTTGGGTTGGTTTGGTTTGGTTAGTTTGGGTTATTTTGAAATTGTCTTGGTTAGTTTGGGTTAGTTTTGGTTAGCTTGGGTTAGTTTGGCAAAAATTTGATGTCGCGTGAGCGACATCATTCGAGTATAATTAGGTACATCTTTCGTTTGGTTGATTTTGCTTTGTTGTTTGAGTTAATCATTGGATAATATGGGTTAGATTCGGTTAGTGTGATACGCAACCACATTTAATCTTTAGGTGATTCTTTGGAATAAATAGTTGAAAATTACTAATTTTGATTTTTTTTCAGCCATTATTTTAATATGATAATAATAATCAAAGTAATTTTCGACATATTGACAGCCTTTAGTTTTTTCAACACTTGGCAACATCGCTCATCCGTTCAACCGGCTCAACCATTGGCGATTCAAAGAGTCAGCGGAGCGGCCTCTGGCGTTTTGCGCTCGAACTTTCGAGAGCGTGATAGACATCAGCTGTCTCCATGCTGTTTCTATTGGGATCGTGATAACTTGAAGATATATTCCCGATTTTGTTATTATTTATGAAAAGATTCTTATAAACCACGTCGGTATGTGATCATAGTGTGCTAATTGAACGGTATTTTTCGGGTTTTGTTGTTATTGTTGGAATCATAAACTCATCGGCATCAGTCTAAAGGGTGTCGATATCAAAAAGCCTCAAGTGTAGTGGCTTTTAGCCAACAAAATAGACGATTATAGTGCATAGATCAAAGTAATCTACTTTTATTAAATGTATATATTTAATTGATTGAAAGATCTCACCGATATTGGTGATAAAAATCATCATTAACAATTGAAGATCATACGTATGCTCGCCGATATCCGAAGAAAGTTCGTAATAGGCATAATTGTCGCGTACCTCACTGCAATGAGAAGACAATCATCTGCATAATTTTTCAAAGGACCCACGTCGTGAAAAAACTTGATCGAATCCCGACACACATAATTTTCCACAGCTAATCTTCCTTCACGGAAAGGCCGGTCAAATCCATTCAGAGCGTCCACTAAATGTTCCAGTTCATTAAAGGCACCATTTCTCAATTGACAACACTCTGCCGATACGAAACACTCGACTGATACGAACAACAAATATTAATTCACGCGCGAAAACCTAATACGGGCTATGAGTAAAAAGCAGTTGTCACGCTCTCGAAAGTTCTCGCGCGTTCCGCTGTAGCGCTGCTTGAGCTGTTTGAATCGCCAATAGTAAGCGTTGATCCATGCTATTGTCTATTTTGAGCACACCCTGCCAATGCTAATGGCTAACCTTCACATTTTGTACAACATCATGGGGGCGGCCATATTGGATTTTCGTGGAGATATTTTTATGTTGGCAAAAGTTATATGCCAAATTCAATGTGGATGGTTGCATATGATTCTCGTTTGGCAAGCGAAAATCTGTCACTTCCACTTAGGAGTAAAATTCAATGTAACTTCTGTCGGATTTGGATTTAATTTTTGAATTTGGATCACAAATTTGATTTAACAAACAGTGCAACTACCTATGCGGGAGGGTGATATTTAGTAATTTCCAAATTGCGACTTGTATACTCTTTTTTTTTTATTCACATTTGGAGTAATCCGTATAATTCGATTTGAACTACATATAAAAAATTAAGGTTTTGTTAATAGCTGCAACAATTCCCATAACAGAGCAGGTATTTTCTTGTCTCATCGCAGGTAATAGGTATTATATTTATAGATATTTTGTTATCATTTAAATCGTCGCATGGTTAACGGACGGTAATGGCTTATTGCAAAAAATAGGCACACCTAGGTATTATTTATTAGCTTATAATAAATAAAGATCCTGTTAAAAAGTTGGTTGGTTTGAAGGTAGTCAACCCAACTGTTGAAGCATTCTACCGATCCGAACTCAAATCGGACGACGTGATTACGGAACACGTCCAACACCAGCTATTGTCAGTCGTCGCCATCGTCGCTGGAAGACGGTAAAATAATATAAATGGAATGAGTTGATTGATTGAATTCGATACGTCTGTGCACCATTTTTGAATAAAAATCATTTAAAAACCAATCAAGTTACAATCCGTTACATAACACCAACTTATAGCGATATGACTATGTTATGCAAAAGTAACGATAATTACTAGGTTTAAACATTATAATAAACTTGTATGAGCGGGTCCTAACTAATTTTTATCAAAATATCAATGTTTTATAATACTCATTTTTTTTTAAAACAAAAGTTATTTCAAAACAAACTGGATTAAATTAAATTTGCCGCTTTTTCAATTCTACCAACATAAATATACCTCCAAGAAAAAAGCAATATGGCAGGCCCCAGTGTGTTGTACCAACCAAGGATTATAAACTACACAGGATTGCTCAATTCCATTTAACGTACGTTTGGCAGTTTTTGTGACGTCACCATTGGTTTGTCTATTTCATTGACCTCCAACCAACTTAGAGGTCAATGGTTTATTTTCATTTAGCCGTTGATCGTGTGTCTTGTGTTGTGAATTTGTCCAATAGTTTCTGTTTTTCCAAGTACTTTTAATGTAGTTTGAGTTGCCGAAAATATACAAATACATATTTTATTCGTTTCGTTCTGTTAACGATTGAGGGTGTGTAGCAATAATTTGATTTAGCACAAGAAGGAGCATTTTGTTCACACGAAGGTAAATTAAATGGCCACTACTCTCTGAGCAAATAGGCTTCTTGTTTAATAATAATTAACTCCAGTACTATCATAATATTATCTTAATCCCCTGTATATTGTTACCTTTTGACATAGGTTGTCATTCTGATAATTCAATAGTTGTCAATATCTTTATACGATTGTTAAATATAGAAATATAAAATATACAAAAGATATAACAAGTAGTAAACATTATTTCAGTTCATTATGCCTGGGAGAATATGTGCCGTTGCTGTGTGCAAAAACAATCAATTAGCTCTTAAAAAGCAAGGCTCAAGCATAGTATTCCATTATTTTCCAAAAGGCAAGGATTTAGTGTCTTCTACAATACAAAAAGAGTTGGGTGCATCGCTGCAGAAGAAAAGACAAGTTTAATATAGATTATTCGACAGTTTGCTCCGACCATTTTACAGTTAGTGACTATGAAAAAAATTTACAGCATGAGTTATTGAGTAAGTACCTCTCAGATTAATAAACTGCTATCAATCTAGTCAGGTATGTAGACGGCGAACTGCCTGTGGGGCTCCCAAGCGGTCACCCATCCAATTACTACCCACGCCCGACGTTGCTTCACTTCGGTGATCGAACGGGAACCGGTGTTACCACGTGGCTGGCAGTCGCCCCAGCATCAGTGGTGACGTCACAGCGAGTTTGACCTTGCCAGACAGATTCGGCAAACTGAGCAATCCTGTGTAGTTTATAATCGTTGGTACCAACGACGTCGAATATTAGGTCGTTGTGTTGTACATTTCTTAACATGGTATTAGCATTGAACTCGATACTACGTAACTGGAAGGGCCCCTGTCGTGTCGACAACTGAGGCAATTTTAGTCGTATTTTTTTGGCGCATAGGTATATTTTGATTGGACTAAAAAGGGGATGCTAACTTTGTCACACTCATTGCGCTTATGCGAAGTTGGAGGTTTTCAAATAGTTTGAAGATAAATTGAAAAAGCGGTTGATTTGGTTGGAAAAAATGACTACAATTCTGTGCATACTTAGTAGTCTTAATTATCATGATATGACGGATCTATATATTTCAAATAACTATCTGGAAAAATGCAAAATAAGAAACAAATAAGTAAATAATGAAGTATACTTAGATGATCCGTAATTCGATTAAATAGTTGAGAAAATACAGGGTAGGTAGTAGGTGCAGGGTGATTTATATGTTTAACCTGTGTATTGAGTAATGTAAAATATTAAGGTATAAACTTGGAAAACTATAATAGCTTAAAATAAAAATGAAAATACTTTTATTTTTGAGGTCACATTAAAACTAATAAATATGGTGTTTTTTGACAGGGGGCTTGAGGAATGTCCGAATAGAACTTTTGCATTTCTTGGAGTGTTTACCATCGTCAATTCCTAAAGGGCCCTACTCACACGCCTGCAGCAGGGGCAATCTAGGAGGCAGGGCGATTGGGGCAATTTCCTAGATCGCCTTCTAAGCAGGGCGGTAAGGGCCCCTTCATACCTTCCAAACATTATTTCAAGCAAGATATGAGAAAACAAACTTTGGAAATCATGTTAGTAGTACCAACGAACTCGAACAGGATGTGAAATCGTCACATTTTCAAAACAAAACGTACTTTACAAGGAAGTTTCTCCTGCGGCAGGCCTAGATTGCCCCTGCTGCAGGAGTGTGCTGTGTGAGGAGGTCCCTTTTAACTAGGACAATTTTGTGTAGGTATACTTAAGGTGCATGCCCTTGTCCTTGATAATTGGAGTTATATCACTTAGCCAAAAAATGAAATCTGCTTTTCTGGAGTGTATTTATTACCACACCCAAATGCACTGCAGAATTAACCATTTTGTTTGGCACCCAAACTATAGAAAGCTACATATAGATTGAACATAATATTAGCTGCAACACTCAGTGTGGCTTTCTTCGTGAAATGTTTGTATCTTTACTAAACGTACTAAGATTCTATCCTAAAACACAGACAAACATTTCACAAACAAAGCCACACCTGAGTGTTGCAGTGTGAAAAAGTGTGCACTAGTGGTGCATAACAGACACAGCTAATATATTATGTCAACAGATATGACAAAGATAGAAACCCCTTTCTGTCTCTATCTCTTTCTAGTCGAAAATCTGTCTTCGGTCGACTTCATGTAAAACAGCACGGATGGGTCCCTTCCAGGTACGTTAGTATCGAGTTCAATGGGTATTAGCAGTCCATTTTATATTTAAGTCCGTGATTTTGAGTTATGGCGGCTTTGAATTCTTTGATTTTTTTTTTCAATTAAAACGTTAGTTTTTCACATTCTTTTCACTGACAAATCACGTTATAGGGATTGTAGAGTCCTATAAAAAAAAAAATCTGGCAGTGCTTCACTGGATTTTGGGAAAATTTACCTTTCTAATAGGTTAGAAAATACGGTGATTTTGTTCATTTTCTCTAAATAAACTGAAAATACCGCAACTTTTTTTTTGTTAAAATATGTTTTAGAGAGTCTACTATCAATCCATATAAAAAAAAGTGTGAAATGCGTTGGTCGCTAAATGACACAAGACCCAAAAATACACGTTCTCAAACCAAGTAGGTAGTAGCCGTGGTTGCCTCTTGCCTCAGTATAAGCTCTTTTACATCATATTTTTAAAAATCGAGTTTCCAGAAGCCTTTACAAACATTATATGATAATTTTCAACATCTATTTAGGATAGGTAATCGTATTTGCTATTTTGCTAAATAAAAATATTCACCTAACCTATAAAAATAATAAGTGTGAAGTTAGGCAGCTACGAGTGAAAACGGTACGTTAAACGATAAGAATCGCATTTCAGTTTCAGTCGATACCGACTGCCGGTCTCGTAACGAGACGTAACGACTGGTCGAATTAGAATCCCACTGCAGGGCTGAAATTCTAATTCGCTATTTTGAGACGCCACGTCACGACTACGGCAAGTTTGCGATTCTAATCGTCAAAAGCTCTCGTCCACGTCTCGTTTTGAAATGTCAAATTAGACGAGAACATCGGAGGTCTCGAAATGGAAAAACAAACCTCACTTTTCAGAAATGTTCACTACTTTTTCAAATATTTGACAGTAGTCTTCAATTTTCAAGCGCGATTGTAAGTGAATAAACATCATAGAATAGATAAAAAATATATATATAAACATTATTATGATTATATTCTAGTTTGATTGTGGTGATTACTGACTTTGGTTTTTTTTTTTAATACTTTCACAAATTAATGAGGCCCCTATGAGGGTTTTGAAAGAAAACCAACCCGTTTTCATAAGTTGTTGACGATATCAGTTCATATCTCATTAGCCCAGTTTACATCGATAACTCGTTTAGTTCGGTCCGATAGGACCAAGCTGGTGGGGATAGTACGGTAGGACCAATGCTTGCTTCCTGCCCGTTTACACCGTCTTGCAACGCGTGAACTAAATGCAATTCGTCAAATGTCAAAAACAAGTCGAAATTATTCATCAACACAATTCGTAACCAAAAAAAACATGAGTAAGTACGCTCAGATTGCCTTAGAAACTCAGAACCAACACAATTCACAAAAATAACAATCAACATAACCTCATAATTTTGATCCAGATCGAACCAAATATAGTTCGGTACACTTGCTGGCGAGTACCGAACCAAGAGTGGACCAGCTTAGTTCGCAACTGTTTACAACATTCGAACCAAATATTTGGTTCGGATATAGTCCGAATTTGGTACTTGGTCCGCGGACCAAGTTGTCGGTATAAACTAGGCTAGTGACTCTTAACGAATTATAATAAAATAATGATCCCTCACGTCACTCCGTAAGTGGAGAATCAATTTGCTCCTCAATTTCAGATAGGATAGTTCAACTCGTAATTAATTGATTTATTTGTATGCTTATGCCACGGACGGCTTATGATGATGGACAACTACGATTTGAAGAAAAAGAAAGCACAATGACCTCGCATTAAAATGAAAAAAACAGTTACCCTAAAGTTGGAATCTTGTTGCAGCATTATTGCATTAACTATCGACAAGACATTTTACTGTTGACTCAAGGATTTGTTCCATGAAGGACTCAACATAAATTCACTATTTTTAAAGATGGTGTTGGTGAATTTGTGATACAAACCAACGTTGAGTTTAAAAATACACGTTCTCAAACCAAGTAAGAAGTAGCCGTGGTTGCCTCTTGCCTCAGTAAGCTCTTTTACATCATATTTTTGAAAATCGAATTTCCAGAAGCCTTTACAAACATTATATGATAATTTTCAACATCTATTTAGGATAGGTAATCGTATTTGCTTTTGCTAAATGAAAATATTCACCTAACCAATAAAAATAATAAGTGTGAAGTTAGGCAGCTACGACTGCAACGCTACGAGCATTGATTAATGACACCTGTCATTAATCAATGGCTACGAGTGAAAACGGACTCGCCGTTAGTGACCAGAGGCAACAATTGATACCGTGTAGCCGAGAGTGCCCGAGTGTCGAGTTTCAACGGCTGTGTATGTTGCGGTTGCGCGCGAGATAATTGAATACATTATTATATTATGGAATGATATACTTTGAAAACTATGCAGCGGTTCGTCGGTTTGCACTTGGTTATCATCTCAATTATTATTGTAAATCATAATTTATGTGCTGTGTTTGGGTATTATGAGGATTCAAGCCCGTTACCCAAACACAGCACATAAATTATGATTTACAATAATAATTGAAATGATAACGAAGTGCTAACCGACGAGCCGCTGCATACAACGCGACGCCAATCTGATTCGGGAGAGCTCGGCTAGAATAGATCATTATTTGTTGCCTCTGGTCTCAGTGGTCACTAACGGAATCGCTTATTGGTTTCAAGGAAGCTTTATGTAGGTTTTAAGGTGGTTCTACTTAAGTGCCATGTTTTAAGGAAGCTTCAACTGAAACCAAATATGCCTTACGGCACAATGATCCTAAAATAAGGTTTTAACATTAGCTATAAAACTCACTGATAAAACCAATAAAAAATTGGTTTCAAGCAAGCCTTATGTAGGTCATTAAATATCTTCGTAACAGCTGTTTAATCCTAAAACTTCCTTGAGAACTTTAGGCTGTAACTTTGACTCAAAATATTCAAAATGGTTTGAAGCAATCGGATATATTTACTCCATAAAACCATGATGAAGCCTATTTCTTTGGAGGTATATTTGGTTATATTCGAGTCAACGAAAAAGCATGTTTGCTTCAAAATTACTTAGAATAAAACCTTGATAAGCCCTCTTCAATTCTAACATGAGCTCAAATGCAAAAGAATGGTTTAAAATCAAGAAATCTGGGTAATTCAAAAGACAAAGACGGAGGAATTATTCAAACTTTATAAATACAATTGAAAGGTTATCAGAAGGCTCTGGAAGCATTTAGGATCAAACGGTTAATGTACAAACCCCTCAAAACATTTTCAAAAATCCACGTGACGAAATTGTCAACACTCCAGACTCCAGATCAAACAAGAATACAAGGAAAAACACTGAAACTAGTAAAATTGCTCTTCTTTTTGTTTTTAAAGCCAATTAAATAGAATAGGTTTAAAAAGGGTTTATCATGAGACAATTCTAGGTGAACCTTAGTAGTAAGGGCTATCCCACTCCTGGACCACTTTTTGCAAAATTGCAATGAATTGGTGGAAGCGCCAGGGTGTAGCCAAATGTCCATCAGTCAGACGTTACGTGAGAGCCAATTTGCATATTTATGATAAGATTGCGAATGTGACCTTTGATCTTGACCCCCTTGCTTAACCCCCGTTCGACAGGAAGACGTTACGTCAGAGCCAATTTACATAATTATGATAAGATTGTGACCTTTGGTCGCGATCCCCATTAGGGTGTTGAGCCCCGTTCGACAGGTTAGAAAAAACTGCAGAATAAACGAATTATGCTGATAATGCAAATTGATTTATTTTTGAAATGCTCAGGCTGATAAATTGATGCAGTTGCATTTTGATGTGACATTTTTATGCACGTGGTTGACCCTGCGGGTTGATAATATACTCGTCACGTAACCTCTTTAGATTACCATATGCGGTGTTTTAGAGGGTTTAAAAAGATTTTCATGTGGGGGTGGGGTTGAATCATGTGGTGATGAGGAATGTGAACTAGTTCTAACTAGTTCTAACTAGTTCTTCACTCAAGATGTCACGTTTCTGTTGTGAGAAAAAAATGTTTTGTCACCCCGAATGTACAAGTCGATGGCTTAGCATGCTCCGAATGCGAACCATACAGTTTTTGTTGTTGCAAATGCACCTCAGATCTACCACCTAAAAGTCATATTGAAATAATCATTAATGCAGTTCGTATCAATGGTAATTTGCGTTGGATTGTGAAACGTTACTGCCACTCTACAAAATCAGACATGGGTGAATTTATCAGTGATAAAAATCCAATGATGCATCCAGAGATGTTGAGCGCTGAAGTGAGTCAGCAGTTGAGTGTAAGACGATGGGGAAAACACACGCAGAAAAAATTGATGAATTTTGCAGACGATTGGAGCAGATAAGGAACGACATCACATTCTATGAGCAAAAAAAGTTCATGTTTCAAACCTTCAAGAAATTGAGTATTGTTGGTAAGTGTTTTTTTATAACAATTTGCTTATCTTCAAAGCGATACTAATTGCAGCACAACAACCTCATTTGATCAACAGTTCTAAATTTAGCTCGAATGTGGTTTTCTTATCAATAACAAGTCTCAGCAACTATAGTTTGATATTTATCTAGTTAAAATTATCTCATTTCAATTTTATTTATTTTTTCAGAACCAATCCATCATGAAAATCATTGCAATAGACATGCAGGGCTTCAATTTCGCACAAGATTTCAAAATCAAGGAGCTGTTAATCACAAATAGCCTTCCATCCAGTCATTTTCTTTTCTGAGAACATGTGTATTACAATTGCTTGACTAATTTTGTTAAAGGATTATAGCTAAATAATTTATCATGTGAAATCAGATGATATACTGATGTATCATTTTTGTATAGAAGTGTTTCTTTCTGATGAGAACAATCAATGTGTGTGATTGGACACTTATTTTAAAGTTTTGAGGGTTGAAAATTTGTGAATACCCACCTGTAAATATTTATAAAAAGGTGAAATAAAATAAAAAATGTAATGAAAAATGTGATTTATTCAATCACTAAACATGTTTTATACAAATCATAGACATAAGTAAGTGCACACATTGCAGGTGATGATAAATGGTATAGAAAATGTGGTTTTTTCATAACTAAAATATATCTAGGTATATCCTTTTTTATTTCTGAATATGTCTACATTTCATCTAAATCTGTTTGTTGGTTTGTGTAGCTCATTCACCACATTTTCTTTGATAGTATTCATTATTGAACTGTTTTATTTTCAATCAATACAGGACATTTTATTTGTAATTCGCCATAAAATTCTGTTATTTTACTACCAGTTTCACGTCTAAACGCTATCAAGTCATTTTTTTTAAGACTTCTGTTTTCTAATTTTCCCCCTTTACCATTAATTAACAATGAGACATCTTTCTTTAGATATTCTCCATACAAAATGTTTCCCTGTTCGAAAGGAAATCTATATGATTGTTTTCCATCCGGCATTAAAACAAAATTTGTCTCGCCTTCTACATATCGACCAATAAATGGTAAAACCATTACATAAGATAAATTAGCCTCAGAAAGATTAAATAACTTGATATTGTTTTCTGTTTCATCTCTCTTGAATAAATGAGAACCGAACTTGTTGAGTGACATTTTCGGATTGATTCGTTTTACGTATTTGAGGATGTATTTATGCAATTACTTTAGCTTCACGTAACTCTTCGATTATTGATAGTATTTCATTATTATGACCAGTATGACCAGCTCCCATGGAAGCTGTTATAAGTCTCAATCTATCAACAAGTTCGTTGATATTATCCCAATTAACATAATCTATATCGTTTTTATTAATATTCCACAACCCCTTTCCCGTTCGCATTCTAGTTATTGGAGGTTTCAGTTTCTTTAAAAAACGAGAATATAATGGTTTGATGTGTCGTGTTTTTGTTATGCCATGTTTTTGTAGGTATGGTCCTATTATAGTTATATATTTTGAAGATCCATTTCCCTGCACACGTTCATTTGGATCATAATTTCTTCGATATGCATTGGTTTTAGCTAAAATATCCATATAATTATCCAAATCCTCATCTTCATAGTCTTTAGGATATTTTTTAAATAGTAATTCGTACAATCCTTTTGTACCATCATAAATTTTTCCATCTACTTTCACATTTTTTCCAATAATTTCTACAAATTTAAGTGTGGTCCCCAAATAGAATTTATCAGTATCTATATCATGTACTATTCCATAATGATGATCAAAATTATGTTCAGTATCCTTCACACTAGCATCAATATAATCTCTTGGTAGTGGATCAAAACTTTGTAACCATATTTCATATGGTTGCGTGTCGATTAAATCTTGAACCGATTGCCTTGACTGTTCCAATATATCTGAAAGATTTTGATTTTCCGAGCTTTCGAAGGGGTTGGTTTGAGCTTTAACACTACTTTCTTGTATAGTTGGTAACTGACTACGTTCTTGTATAGTATTAGGTAAATGACTAGGTTCTTGTATAGATGGTAACTGGCTAACAGATGCAAGGCTTGTATCAAAAAATGATGGTATTTCCATCGGTAGAATAGGAGTTCTACCAGTTCTTGTAGGTCTTGTAGGTGTTGATGTCTCATAAAATAATCTTGAAAAACTTGGTTTAGGTTTTAATGGTGTTGTGTGAAACATATAAGTTTCAGGTTCTTCTTCTTCTTCTTTGAATTCTTCTTTTATGTTGAAAGGTTCATTTATTTTAGAAATAAGTTGTTGTAGCGGTTGAGTTATTGGTTTGTAAGCTTGCTCCAGTTGTGATTGTGTAGTGGTCATAGCTAGTTTTAGACTATTATATTTATCCTTGACAGCTTTTCTTGACTTCATCAATTCCTCAGCCAACCGCTTATCCATTTTATAGATATATGAATGAATCAAAATTTTTCCTATATCTTCCGCAATTCAGTTCACAATCTTTATCAATAACCAGAAAATTATAAGGGTCTTTCCAACAGTGTGCGCAGAGTTGCTTCAATTGCTCAAATGACATATCCAGCATACAATGATCATTATATATATGATTCAAATTCATAGAATCCTGCTTGAATAAAATTAGCAAATTTGCGTTCTCACGTATAAGTCTTTTCTGAATTGATGAATAACCTTGAAAAATAAAAAAGCAGTCTGTATTTTTATGCCTCGAATGCGTGGAATAGTCCGTTATTATAGTTTGTGTTCCACATGGTATATCATCAAATATGATGACCGAATTTGGTGCTATTTCATGAGGAGGAATGATATTTTCATCGCTTTCATACTCGAAATATCCAATCTCTTGCATGGGTGCCAATAGTTGTCTTAAATATTCATACTTTGGCTGTTGTAATGATTTGGAATAAAGGTACACGTTTGCAAATCATATTCCATTTGGATGCTCAAGTCAAGTCAACATCACATTGGTTTTACCTGAAGCAGATGGTCCACAATGAGACATCTTTTCGATTCCCCACCAAATAAATCACCATGTTTTTGGATTCGTTTCGTAAAATTCTTCACATCATGGTTTGTGATGGGTAGGGAGAACGATTGTTTCTCAATCCGCATTCTAGATATCAATAAACAGAAATGTTTTTTGCAAAAGTATTTATACATTAATCAGATGGACATATTGATCAGATAGCATTTAATCGATAGACAATCGTGTTGCAAATTTTTAAACTGAAAATAGTATTTAAATGATACACACACAAACCTCTATAGGTATAAAATGATTGTACACGCTTCACGAAAGTACACTTCCTCCAAACACTCCAAGAGGGAAGGTCGAGGTTTAATAAACACTCTAATTAATAGACTGCCTGTTGAGCTTCATATTCCTGGCTATCAATTTTGTGGTCCTGGTACAAATTTAGAAGAAAGATTAAATAGGGGAGAGTCTGGTATCAATCCATTGGATGCTGCGTGTCGAGAACACGATATCGCATACTCACAAACAACTGATTTACCTCAACGACATCGAGCGGATAAAGCTCTAGCAGATAAAGCTTGGCAGAGAGTTGGAGCAAAAGATTCCTCGGTAGGAGAAAGAATTGCTGCTCTAACAGTGAGTGGAATTATGAAAGGTAAACGGAAACTTGGAATGGGGATCAAGAGAACCGAAAGAAAAAAGAAAACACGAGTTATCAAACCCCCAAAAAAAATTGGTGGATTTCTTCCATTATTACTTCCAATTTTGGGTGCACTAGGAGCTTTAGGCGGTGGTGCAGCTGGAATAGCTAAGGCCGTTAATGATATTAAAGTATCAAAGGAGCAACTCGAAGAATTACATCGACACAATAAAGAAATGGAAAAACTTTCCAAGCAGGGCGGTGGATTATACATTAAACCCTACAAAGGAGGCACTATCAAGAAAAAAACCATAAATAAAATCAAATAAAATTTTCGCAAAGATCCCTTTCAAATAACGATATACTAAAATATGTGAAAATATTGAATATCTCACATTAAAGAGGTGTATTTATGCATGACAACCTCGCCAAAATATTTAAAGTGAAGGAATGTGGTATTTTGAATCTAGAAAGTTAACAAAATCATGGAACTCATTGTACTGCATACATAATAAATAAAAATTAAGCATTTTATTTTGATAGTTATGGAAACTTGACACCACCTATCAAACTCGTTAATTATTTGAAAACTTATGACAAAATCCAAATCTGGTATTCGTATGAAACAGTACAAAAATTCAATACAAATAATTGTGGACAATTGTCAATCGAATTTCTATATAATAATATGACATGATCGAGAACCATCAGTAACGTTGAGAGTGTCATCATGACTAGAACTATAACAATAACGGGAAATACTTCTGTGTTGAAAGCAGAATTCAATCCACCTATATTTTTGGATGAAAATAAAGAATATTTTCTGGGGTTGGCTGATTTTGAATCGTTTATGAGTATACCTAACATACAACCGGGTAGCAATAAAATATATGTAGCGGATAAAGTTATCACAATTCCAGAAGGAACTTACGATTTAAAAGATATTGAAACATATATTAATTATGTAATTGATGACATTTTTGGAGAAAAAGTTGGGTTTCAGATGAAAGTAAACCCCAATACATTAAAATGTCAGCTTTATTGCACAAAGGAAATAGATTTCACACCAAATGATTCCATAGCGAAAATATTAGGTTTTAAGAAACGAAAAATTGCATCAAATGAATTATCTGAATCGGATGAAGTTGTTAATATATTTAAAGTTAATGCAATTTGTGTTGATTGCGACATTTGCATTGGATCATATAGTAATGGTCTACCCGTTCATATAATTCATCAGTTTTTTCCATCTGTTCCTCCAGGGTATAAAATAGTGGAGTCACCATTACCAATACTTTATTTCCCCATCAGCATCAAGACAATCAACAACATCACTGTTAAAATAGTAGATCAAGACGGTGATTTGATCAATTTCCGAAACGAGACCATAACACTTCGATTACATCTTAAAAATTAGAAAAAATTATGGTTATTAAATACAACTATCGCTATTTTAAACAATTGCCTTATAAAAAGGAGAAGATGTCTATAGAAACCAGTCCAAGACGAGACTCCAACAAGTTAACATCACAAGAAACCAGTCCAAGACGAGACTCCAACAAGTTAACATCACAAAATCGCCAATTTCTTATATCTCTGGGGTTAAAAGTATTGAAATAATTGATATATTAAACGTTGATGAATAATTATATGTAGATAATTCAATAATAAGCTCCGAGCTTCATTCATATCAACCGTTTGTCTCTTCAAAATTTGAATACAATGACAATGATGAAATTCGCATACCTGTTCAAGAACTTGATATATACACACTACCTTCAGGGAGTCATCTTTACATTGAAGGTACCTTGACCAACAATAAGGGTGCCTATTCTAAAAAATTACAATTTGTCAACAATGGTATAGCTTATTTGTTTCGGGAAATTCGCTATGAACTTAATGGAGTTACTATAGATTCTGTAAGAAATACTGGTTTAGCTTCAACCTTGAAGGGTTATCTTTCGTATAATACAAATGAAAGCTTGAAGCTGCAAAATGCTGGATGGTTTCCAAATAGAGATGAAAAGGAAAACATTTAAGTTGATGATAAAGGAAAATTTAATGTATCCAGAAAGAAACACTTCAAACAGGCACTGTTGTTTTGAGAGTTGAATTCGAGACAAATAATAATACAAAAAAGGATACATCAGTATATTGTCTGATTTTACATGATAAATTATTTAGCTACAATCCTTTAACAAAAATAGTCAAGCAATTGTAATACGCATGTTCTCAAATAATTATATAAACCATTTTATTTCTCTAAATGATGTTCAGTATGTCTCCAGAATTGAAGCTTTGCTCATCTTACCATTTAAACAGATCGAAAGAATTAAAAAAACAAATTCAAGATTATAGTGGTAAAAAGCAGATGCTGGTGAAATTCTCACAATTGAAAATATGAAACTACTCGTTTTGGATGTACAAGGATTTATAATTGAAAACAAAAAATTTATTCCTAAAGAACTGGCTGCCTATGTTGGGGAAAAAATATGTCATTATATATTTAGATCCCCCTTTTCTATGGAACACTTGCCTCCAGAACTGTGTGAACAAGCAAACTGGTTGATGAAAAATCATCATTGTATTTCATGGAATGAAGGATTTACGCAATCACATAAGTTTTCCGACATTGTGAAAAATATAACAAGGAACGTGGATCATGTGTACGTGAAAGGAAAAGAAAAGGCGCAGTGCATTGGGAAATATTCATCGAAGCCCGTTATCGAACTTGATGACAATCCATCCTTATCGTTGGAAAAACCACATTGTCTATACCATTTATCATCACCTGCAATGTGTGCACTAACTAATGTTTATAATTTGTATAAAACATGTTTAATGATTGAATAAATCACATTTTTTATTTCATTTTTTATTTTATTTCAAACACCTTTTTATAAATATTTACAGGTAGATATTCACAAATTTTCAACCCTCAAAACTTTAAAATAGGTGTCCAATCACACTCATCACAAAGAAACAATTCAAGCAGGCACTGTTTTGTTTTGAGAGTTGAATTCGAAACAAATAATAATACAAAAAGGATTCATCAGTATATTGTCTGATTTTTACTTGATAAATTATTTAGCTATAATCCTTCAACAAAATTAGTCAAGCAATTGTAATTCGCATGTTCTCAAATGATTATATAAACCATTTATTTCTCTGAATGATGCTCAGTATGTCTCCAGAATTGAAGCTTCGCTTATCTAACCATTTAGTATGAGAATTTTATGGTGACTTACAAATAAAATGTCCTGTATTGATTGAAAATAAAACAGTTCAATAATGAATACTATCAAAGAAGATGTGGTGAATGAGCTACACAAACCAGCCAGAAGATTTTTCAAAAGAAGAGCAGTAATTGTAAAGGGGATCAATGATCTTTTTCAAGCAGATTTAGTTGAAATGCAACCATATTCAAAAATAAACAAAGGATATAGATATATTTTAGTCATAATTAATGTGTTTTCAAAATTTGTTTGGGCAATTCCTGTCAAAACAAAGACTGCTAAAGATGTAACCACAGCCATGAAATTAATTTTAAACAGTGTAAAAACACCTCCCAAAAATTTGCAAACAGATCATGGAAAGGAATTTTTTAATACAGAGTTCCAAGATTTGATGAAAAAATTCAACATCAATCACTACTCAACATTTTCCAATATGAAAGCTAGCATCGTAGAAAGGGTGAACAGAACATTGAAAAACAGAATGTGGAAAAAATTCAATTTGCAGGGAAACTATAAATGGTTAAAAATATTACCTGAGATAGTATCAGAATACAATAATACCAAACATTCTGTTATTGGAATGAAACCTATACAAGTATCTAAAAAACATGAAAAGCATCTACTATCAAAAGTTTATGGTCGTATAAAAACAGTGAATCCTTCCAAATATGAAAAAGGAGACTATGTGCGAATAAGTAAGTTTCGTGATGTCGGATCTGGTTACTGAACAAGGCATGGCCCAAATGTGTTTCCAAGTTACTTTACTTTTTGTTTTTCAATAGTTGCCAAAAAGTCAAAAGAGTCAGTTGTACTGAAAATTCAAAATTGTATTTTATAATAAATTCCTTGATTTTGGAGCTGAATCTTACTGATTGAAAGAAAAGGGAGCTTGTCGATCGCTGCAGCCAATGAGTGAAGCTCGCAACCCCATACATTTTTGGTCCTTCGAGCCGGATAGTTTGGCCCTTTTTCAAGGTCTTTGAAGAAACCGCTCCAAGTGGTCGATCCTCCGTAAGTAAGGATATTGTAAGAGTTTTCAGGATACAGAGCAATCTTGGCTCATTTTTTTTTGAAATTTGAATGTCACTGTCATTTGACAGATTTGATACAGTCCATTCACTTCGAAAGTATTTATACAATCAGGAATTTGCTGGCATACTTGGCCATTTGTACTGAACTTTATTCGGATTCTGCAGATTCTTGAAATTTGATTGCAAACTTGGCAATAAAAAGCTATAGCATTTCGTAAAATTTACTGAACGCATTCGATATTCATTTGATTGACATTCTGACAGCTCATAACCTAGTTGTATTGTTTTGAAATTAGCTTTCGGAATGTCTGAAGAAGAAAGGGTCGAAAAACAAAAGAAGGATTTGATTTTGAAAAGAGGCCTTCTGAAAAGTGCTTTAACCCGATTCGCAAAATTTGTCAGCGATGAAGAAAATCGAAATAAATGTATTGAAATGTCAAAACGTGTCTCCAAATTAGAAAAGGTCTTTGATGATTTTAATGAAATTCAAAACGCCATAGAACTTATTGATGATTCAGAGGAACATCTAAGGGAAAGAGAAGAATTTGAAAATAAATATTTCTCATCAGTTTCTTCTGCAGAGCAGATTATCAAAAGTCATGACGATAAAACAAATAAATCGTCGGTTGATCCTATACAATTTTCTAGTTCAACTCCTTTCCCAGCTATACCTCAGTTGAATTATAAATTGCCACCAATAACCCTGCCTAGTTTCAGTGGTTCATATGAAGAGTGGTCAAGCTTTTTTGATACATATAGATCACTCGTTCATCAAAATAATTCGTTGGCTACTATCCAGAAATTTCATTATCTCAAGTCTGTATTGAAAGGTGACGCTTCGAAAATAATTGATTCATTGGAAATTAATGAGTCTAATTATGATGTTGCTATTGAATTATTGAAAGAAAGGTTTGAAAACAAGAAACATGCAATAAGAGGTCATGTTAAACAAATATTTGAAATTCAAGCCATTCATCGTGAATCTAATTCAGCATTGAGAATATTCTTGGACACTTTTTTGAAACATTATAGGTGTTTGTTGAATTTAGGAGAATCTCCCGATGCTTCAGGCACTATTCTTATTTATTTACTATTATCTAAATTGGATAATGCAACAAAAAAAGAATGGGAGACAAAAACTAAAGATATAGTATCTCCTGACGTCGAATATTTTATAAAATTTTTGACTGATAGATGTATATTGTTAGACTTCATCGATATAAAACATAGCGTCGTTGATTCATGTTCTAACAAAAAAAATATGGATGGATATAACAAGCGGTCGGTCAATTTATCCTCTAATAAATTTTATTGTACTTTTTGCAAAAAAAGTAATCATGGAATTTATTATTGTAACAGTTTCAAGAAACTAAATTCCAATTCAAGATTACAGCAAGCACAAGCACTACAATTATGTATAAATTGTTTGGGAAAAGGTCATGAAACTTTGAAATGCAAAAGAGATCCTTGTCGTTTCTGTGGTAAAAAACATAATTCATTGCTTCATTTGGAAAATGATAAGGATTTCAAGTTGCAAAAGGAGGTACAGGAAATAGTAATTTCAAAACCATCTACATCAAACGTGCAATCTGATTGTTCATATGATTTTGTGAAGGAATTTCCCAATAATGCTTCTTGTTTACAAAATATTTATCCAGAATCGTCAGCGGTTAATTGCTCACAGGGTAAATGCAATAAGTATACTTTATTATCTACTGTTCAAGTTGTTATTTATGATTCGAATGATAAACCCATTGTATGCAGAGCTCTTCTTGATAGTGCATCACAGTCAAATTTCATGACAATGGATTTGTTTAAGAAGCTCAATTTGAAAGGGAATAAAATCAGCATTCCCATAATTGGAATCAATGCTGTAACTTCTACAATAAATTGTTCATTGAAAGTAAGAATTCACGCTATAACGAACAAAAACAATTTTGATTTGAATTTTTAAATAATCAATAAAATCACAGATGATCTTCCTCAACAAACTATGGATATAACAAACATGAATATCCCGAATGACATTCCTCTTGCTGATCCTCATTTTCATTGTGCTGCTTCAATAGATATTCTTATTGGTGCTGGTATTTTCTTTGATTTGTTATTACCTAGTCAAATCAAATTAGGAAAAAATAGACCAGTTTTACAGGCTACCAAATTAGGTTTTGTCGTTGGTGGTAGTTTCTGCACATATTTCATTCCAGAGAACTATATTTGCAATTTGGTTCAATCTCAAGATACGGATTATGGTATTCTTAATAATCAATTGGAAGCCTTTTGGAGGATTGAAGAATGTCGGGAAAGGTATATTACATATTCAAATGAAGAAATGGAATGTGAGCAACAATTTGTTGACACATTTCAAAGAAGTGCAGATGGAAGTTTCATTGTTCAACTCCCTTTTAAAGATACTGTTGATCCGTTAGGAGATTCCCTTGAAATTGCAAAATCTCGATATTTTGCTTTGGAAAGAAAGCTATTAAGAAAGCCAGAACTTAAAACAAACTATTCATTATTCATGAAAGAATATGAAGATCTCAATCATATGTCGGAGATGAATACAGATATTTCTTGGGCAACTTATTTCTACGCACCACATCACTGTGTGATCAAAGAATCATCTCTCACTACAAAGTTGAGGGTTGTTTTCAACGCTTCATCAAAATCTAGTACTGGAATTTCACTCAACGATGTCTTGAAAGTTGGTCCTTGTATTCAAGAACCTTTGTTTTGGATTCTTTTGAGATTTCGTATGCATACTATAGCTTTCACAGCAGATATTTCAAAAATGTACAGATGTATTCGGGTTGCAGAGAATCATCAGGATTTTCAAAGGATTATGTGGCGAAATGATCCATCCGAAGAATTGAGACATTATAAACTGAGTACATTGACATATGGAACTGCTCCTGCAAGTTTTCTTGCTACACGTTGTCTTAAGCAACTATCTTTGGAAAATGCTCACATATCTCGTGAAGCATCCGAATCTATAGCTCATGATTTTTATATGGATGATTGGATATCGGGAACTGATACAATTGAAGATGCTTTATCGCTTATAAAAAATACTAATGATATTTTATCAAGTGCTAATTTTAATCTTCGCCAGTGGGTTTCAAATGAACCACGTGTTTTGGAGTATCTCAAGAAAATGAATAGAGAAACGAATGATCAATATATCATTGAAGATCATCAAAACAACAAAATCCTTGGTCTATTTTGGAACTGCTATACTGATGAATTCAGATATTCAGTCACACTCAATCCTGAAATAACTATTTTTACTAAACGAAATATTCTTTCGATTATTAGTCAAATATTTGACGTTTTAGGATTACTTGGACCTGTTATTATCAAGGCTAAAATAATAATACAAAGGTTATGGCTAGAAAAAGTAGATTGGGATTCTCCTGTTCCTGATAATATTTTAGAATTATGGTTAAAGTTCTATCTTCATCTACCTAGCCTTAATGAAGTGAAGATATCCAGATGTATTATTATTCAAAGACCTATCCTAGTTGAAATCCATTGTTTTTCAGATGCTTCAATTGTTGGTTATGGAACTGCTATATATATACGGTCAGTTCAAAAGGACAATGAAGTGTTAGTTCGACTAGCTTGTGGAAAATCAAAGGTCGCACCGCTAAAATCATTGTCTCTACCTCGTTTAGAGCTATGTGGTTGTGTATTATCGGTACAATTGTGTCAGACTGTTATATCTTCGCTCAAAATTGAAATCAATGATATATTTTATTGGACAGATTCACAGATTGTTTTAGCTTGGTTGGCTCGCGAACCTAGTTCTCTTAAAACATTTGTTTCTAATAGAATTTCTAAAATACAAAGACAATCAAACTTGAGTCAATGGAATCATGTTCCAACCAAGGACAATCCTGCGGATTTGATATCTCGAGGAATCGATCCTCTTGATCTTGTGGATAATAATTTTTGGTTCAAGGGACCTGCATGGTTATCTTTGGATCAAAGTTATTGGCCAAAGAAACTCAATAGTTTATCAAAACATACTTCTGAGCTTCCAGAAATGAAAACCAATGTTTTTATTGCCATTTCAAAATCTATATTTTTTCAAGATTTATTAAATAGATTCTCTTCATTTAAAAAATTGTTACATGTAACTGCTTATATTTTGAGATTTAAATATAACTCTCAAACAACAACAGAATCTGGACTTTTCAATGATTTGACTATTGCAGAAATTGATCAAGCACTTATTGTTTTGATAAGGTTTGTTCAAAGTGAATCATTTTCTGTTGAAATAAGCTCTTTGGCAAATTCTAAAACAATTTCTTCAAAAAGTGCTTTACTCTCGCTAAATCCATTTCTTGACGAGAATGGTCTTCTTTTAGTTGGTGGAAGGCTAAGACATTCTGAACTTGATTATAAAGCTAAACACCCGATTATACTTCCTTCTAATCATAGATTCACTCATCTTTTGATTATGCATGAGCATTTGAAAAATCTACATGCCGGTCCCCAGTTTATTCTTTCAAATTTAAGACAGAAATTTTGGCCTTTAAAGGGAAGACAAACTGTTCGAAATGCTCTTCGTAAGTGTATTACATGCTTTCGAGTTCACCCAACTAAACTATTACAGAAAATGGCTGATTTGCCAAGCGCTAGAGTAACTAGAACATCAAGACCTTTTGTAGTTTGTGGAGTTGACTATGATTGCCCGTATGAACTGAAAGATAGCAAATTTCGAAACAAAAAATTCATCAATTCATACCTTTGTATATTTGTGTGTTTCAGCACTAAGGCTGTGCACATTGAAGTTGTTTCAGAATTGTCAACCGATGGATTTTTGAATTGTTTGAAACGGTTTATTGCCAGACGTGGTCTTTGCTCGCATATCTATTCAGATTGTGGCACCAATTTTGTCGGTGCTGATAATCTACTTAAAGATTTCATTAAACAGACTTGTAATTCCAATTTCAAGGATTTTTTGTTGGAAAATAAAATTACTTGGCATTTTTCGCCACCTCGCTCACCACATTTTGGTGGATTATGGGAAAGTGCAGTACGAATGGCCAAGTATCATTTTAAACTAGTAATGTTCAATACACATTTCACTTATGAAGATTTTTATACTATTTGTACACAAGTAGAATGTATTCTGAACTCTCGCCCTTTATATCCCCTTACGGAGTCACCTGAAGATTATGAAGTCCTAACTCCTGGTCATTTACTGATTGGGGACTCATTAAAAAGTCTTCCTGAAGTTACTATTTGTGATAAGAAGACAAGTTTTGTAACACGCTATAAACACATGAAGTTTGTCATGCAGCAGTTTTGGGATCATTGGTCAAAGGACTACTTAACTTCATTGCAACAAAGATCAAAATGGAGACCGAGAAGCGACAATACTCTGGCTGTTGGAAGTTTGGTACTTTTGCATGAAGAACATGTGCCACCTATGTTATGGAAAATTGGCAGAATAATTGGGTTACATCCTGGAGCAGACGGACTAGTTCGTGTGGTCAGCATCCGTACAAAAACTGGAGTCTTCAAGCGGTCCATCACGAAGATATCAGTCTTGCCATCAGAGACTGATTTTGATGCAGCTGAGACATCTTGAAAGTAAGGACCTTTCAACGGAGGCGGCATGTCGGATCTGGTTACTGAACAAGGCATGGCCCAAATGTGTTTCCAAGTTACTTTACTTTTTGTTTTTCAATAGTTGTCAAAAAATTTAAAAGAGTCAGTTGTACTGAAAATTCAAAATTGTATTTTATAATAAATTCCTTGATTTTGGAGCTGAATCTTACTGATTGAAAGAAAAGGGAGCTTGTCGATCGCTGCAGCCAATAAGTGAAGCTCGCAACCGCATACACGTGAGATGTTTTCAAAAGGGTATACACCTAACTGGTCAAATGAAATCTTTGTGATTAAAAATATAAAAATCACAAATCCAACAACCTACATATTGGAGGATCATAGAGGTGAAGAGATACAGGGTGCATTTTATAAGGAGGAGTTGCAAAAAGTTAAACATCCTGACGTGTATTTGGTGGAAAAGATTCTAAGACGGAAGGGAAATAAAGTTTATGTTAAATGGTTGGGGGGTTATGAAAAATAATGTATTGTAATATCTTGTTATTCAATAAAAACACTTGCTAGTAGATAATTCTTTTATTGTTCTTTTCCCAATGTCCACCCGTATACCCAAACACATTCATGTCTACATTGTCTACCTACATCACACCTCATTTTGTAACTGGCGTCTGTGGCTGATTGGTTAAGACAGTCACATCCCAATCTAAAGACCGCGAGTTCAAACCCCAGACACACCGGTACTTTCTCATCGGAGTAACGTCATCGCATAATGACCTTGAACGGTACACAAAAATGCAGAATCCGAGCTAAGATTTTCTTATGGGAATTTACATGTAAAAATGGTCGAAATTGCCGCAGAACCGGCCTAGTATATCTATTGTTCTTTTTTGTTATCTTTTTTTCTTGTGTTCTTGTTTTCATGTTTTCTTGTTTTCTTGTTATCTTGTTTTCTTGTTTTCTTGTGTTCTTGTGTTCTTGTTTTCTTGTTTTCTTGTTTTCTTGTTGTCTTGTTTTCTTGTTTTCTTGTTTTCTTGTTTTCTTGTTTTCTTGTTTTCTTGTTTTCTTGTTTTCTTGTTTTGTTGCTGTTGTAGTTACTGAGAGTTGTTATCGATATGAAAACCACATTCAACCTAAATTCAGAACTGTTGTGGTTTTGTACATCGTCTTACACTCAACTGCTGACTAACTTCAGCGCTCAACATCTCTGGATGTATCATTGGATTTTTATCGCAGATAAATTCACCCATGTCTGATTTTGTAGAGTGGCAGTAACGTTTTACAATCCATCGCAAATTACCACTGATACGAACTGCATTGATGGTTATTTCAATATGACTTTTAGATGGTAGATGCGAGGTGCATTTGCAACAACAATAACTGTATGATTCACATTCGGAGCATGCTAAGCCATCGACTTGTACATTCGGGGTGACAAAACATTTTTTCTCACAACAGAAACGTGACATCTTGGGTGAAGAACTAGTCAGAACTAGTTCACATCCCTCATCACCACATGATTCAACCCCACCTCCCACGTGATCCAAACCTTTTGATACACCATCACAATAAAGCTAGGCTCTGACGTAGCAACTGATAACAACATCGAACGGAGGTCACCTGATTGCACCAAATGCAGATATCTCAAAAGAAATACTCAAAACTTTCGTTTATTCTGCAGTTTTTTCTAACCTGTCGAACGGGGCTCAACACCCTAATGGGAATCGCGACCAAAGGTCACAATCTTATCATAATTATGTAAATTGGCTCTGACGTAACGTCTTCCTGTCGAACGGGGGTTAAGCAAGGGGGTCAAGATCAAAGGTCACATTCGCAATCTTATCATAAATATGCAAATTGGCTCTCACGTAACGTCTGACTGATGGACATTTGGCTACACCCTGGCGCTTCCACCAATTCATTGCAATTTTGCAAAAAGTGGTCCAGGAGTGGGATAGCCCTTACTACTAACCTTGAAACCATATTGTTCTATGAATACTTATGAAAGGAGCTGTTGCACTAGTGACATATGGAATGTCTATAAAAATTGTTCTTAAAGCTTAAGTGTTTTAACGAGATCTCATAAATGAACAATAGCCTTTAAAAGTATGACGGCCATATTTTTCACGGTATTAGACAACCGCCATTGATCAAATAATAAGAAAAAGGTCAATAACCCATTGAATTGACTTTCCAATACTTTAGAAATTTTCAGAACATAGTTACCCTCCATTTTTATTGATTCTTGCACAAATTCGTCTGATTTTGATCATTTTTCAATTTTTACATATGGTCTTGAAAATATATAAATATATATTTAAACGCAATATTTTCGAGGCGCTAGTGTTTTGTGTGAGTATTTAATATACATTTATCAGAAAACTCCCATTCGTTGGTACATACTCGCATGATGATGGCTCATTCTGAGATTGAGATGTTCAAATAATGATATGAATACCTGCTTGTCCATTTTCATCAATTTCTAAGAGGATATCTCATAATAAGTGTCAAAATACAACGATAGCTCGCATAAAACAAATAACTCCTGACAACCTCAAGTACAAGAAAAACTGGTGACAAGCAAATTGGCAAAAAGTGTTTTTTCAATGTCTTTGAAGAAGTCAGTGTTACGGCCAAAGGGTTGTAAGACTAGTCAACTAGTTTTAAACCGCATATTGTATGTAAGGTTTTATGAGTGCTTTATCGTTTACTCAAATGTTGCACTAAGGTTTTATAACAAGCTTTAAAATAAGCCGTAACAGCCTCCTTAGGAGTGGGCCCTCAGGGTTGTAAGGAGGTTGTATCGTTGTCTTAATGATATCTTTATAACTGATTGGCTTCAAGGAGGTTTTATGAAATAGGCCGTAACAACCTCCTGTAGGCATTGATAAAACTAAAAATGTTACTTGGGATATAAGAGGTTGCCTCACTTCAATGATTATAAACTACACAGGATTGCTCAGTTGCCGAATCTTTCTGGCAAAGGTCAAACTCGCTGTGACGTCACCACTGATGCTGGGGCGCCTGCAGCCACGATGTAACACCGGTTCCCATTAGCATTAATTTCGGACATCGCGCTTTTTGCTAATTTTTCCGTTGACCATCGCCCACTGTCAGACACCAGTGAACGTTATGTTACGTAGGAAAGGTGTGACGCAATTGTGTTTAAGGGGACGTTGGTCATTTATCAGGAAGGGTGACCAACAACCCCCAGCTTGTTCTGGTTCCTGTTGTGTTCTTTTGGCGAAGCCCATTGTGTAACATTTTATTGTATAAACATTTTTGTTATATAATATAGTTACAAAATTGTGAACTTATATTAACCAATGTAACCCAATGTAAATATGTAATTGAATAAACACTTTGAAAAGAAAGGTTCCCGTTCGATCACCGAAGTGAAGCAACGTCGGGCGTGAGTAGTACTTGGATGGGTGACCGCTTGGGATCTCCACAGGCAGCTCGCCGGCTACATACCTGACTAGATTGATAGCATTATTCATTGCTAAACGATCGAAAAGGACTACAGAGTAGCCCAAATAAAATGCTCTGCTGAGTTCATTTGCACTACATGATGTATAAATCTAGATTCCAAGCAAAATTTAGGTGATGTACATTTAAAAATATTGTCTTTATATTGAAGAGAACGAGAAAAAATAATTTTATATTTATAATAAATTAAATTGCAAAATTAAAAAAAATATATACATAATAGGTACCTAATTATTCCAACTGGCTTAGGCATATGCATTGGCATACTGAAAGATTTATTCAATAATTTATTTAGAAACAAAAATACACAATTAGCATCAGAACAAATATAGGTAGCATCCCCTTTACCTAAAGTTGACGTATAAAAAGATCAAAGAAGTTGCAATTTAATAAAATATGCTGAAATGAGTTGAACAAAGTGGCATCAACCTATCTATCAGACATTAAAACAATCATGGTAACAAGGCACTTTTTCGAGGTCAATATCTTTTTATACGTCAATTTTAGGTATGGGGAATGCTACATAGAAAATATTTAGAATTTTTAGGCGATTATAAAAATCACATGAAAAAGTAGGGTTCTCATTTGAAATAAGAAAGTTGGACCACGCCCAGACTTTCTGAGGCACCCTGTATATGCAAAATGGAGTTTTTTGAAAAATTTACTTGAAATCATCAAACTTTTATTCAATATACTTTTTTAAGAAACGTTAAATAAATAAGATCAGGGGGGTGTCAATGTATAAAGAGAAACCCTGTAACCTACTTACTCAATAACTAACTCATGCTGTAAATCTCTTTCATAGTCATTAACTGTAAAATGGTCGGAGTCGGAGCAAACTGTCGAAAAATCTATATTAAACTTGTCTTTTCTTCTGCAGCGATGCGCCCACTTTTTCTGTATTGTAGAAGGCACTAAATCCTTGCCCTTTGGAAAAGTATGGAATACTATGCTTGAGCCTTGCTTTTTAGGAGCTGATTGATTGTTTTTGCACACAGCAACGGCACATATTCTCCCAGGCATAATGAACTAAAATAATGTTTACCACTGGAGCAAAGTTTACTAATATACAATAAGTTAGGTCACTTAGAAGTCGGCTCTTTGAAACCCGTATACAAGCGCGGCCGCGGCGTCAAAGCATGCCGCTCAAAGAAACCCGCCCAGCGAAAATGGTTCAAAGCGACCGACAGACGTTCCGAACTAATGGGAACTGGGCTCTCCAAGAGAAACGAAGTAGAAGAGTGGAGCCGGTTTCGCGCGTTTTCGAAAGTGGTCCAACTGTTTATTATTAGTAAACTTTGACTGGAGTTAATTATTATTAAACAAGAAGCCTATTTCCTCAAAGAGTAGTGGCCATTTAATTTACCTTCGTGTGAACGAAATGCTCCTTCTTGTGCTAAATCGAATTATTGTTACACATCGTTAGCCGTTAATACAACGAAACGAATAGTATATATGCATTTGTAAATCTTCGCCAACTCAAACTACATTGAAAGTACTTGGAAAAACAGAAACTATTGGACAAATTCACAACACATCACACACGATCAACGGCTAAATAAAAATAGACAAACCAATGGTGACGTCACAGCCGTTCTCCGCTCGATGCAAAACTGCCAGACGTACGTTAAATGGAACTAAGCAATCCTGTGTAGTTTATAATCGTTGGCCTGACTTTGCCTGGGGTAAAGACGGAAGGGAGAAAATATGACGTCATTTGAGGCTAGCGGTCTGAAACAGTGCGCATTCTGTCATACTTTTCATGCAATTGAATCGGAATCCGACTGCATCGTGTCGTGTCATGTGTCATTCGATCAATGATTGATGAAACGTTGAATTTCTTGCTATTTTTAACATTTAAATCTAAATAAAATATTAATAGAGGTGTAAAATTATCTTTTGGGACATTATTATTGTATATTATTGGTCAAGGAAGCGAAAATACTGCTGCAAATGTGAGTATTTTCTATAATATGTATATTCAAATAAATCAATGCTCAGATTTCAACAACATTTTATCTATAAGTTCATATTAGACCTACCTTATTCTACTAAGAAACTATTGGACTATAATAAAAGCTTAATTTACGTAAAATACACATAAAGTAGACAGTTGAACAGAGTTTAACACATGTAAACAAACTCTAATATGATCATTTCTTGACACACCTACCTTTAAAACACTATATTTGATAGACAAATCCAACGATAAGACACTAATAAACAGTTTTCAAAACGTAAATGGACAATTTCACAAAAGAAAAACCATCGACAGCAAAAAATCTCTCGTCCACCACGAAATAAATAGTGAGGTTATGATATTGATAAATGAAATTCTTGATTTTATGATGGAATGGTTCGAGAAAAGGCCGCAGTGGCGCTACAGTAGACACAACTGACGTCATGACCGTAAAAGTGAGGCAACCTCTTATATAGAAACTTTGGGTCTGTTTGTTAACGAGACGTTATTTAACCTCCGCTCCAACGTTGCCAAATGTGCTATCATCAACTTACAGCTGACTCGCGATATTGCTACATTTATATTGTTAAATATTTGGGTTATTCATTATGTTAAGCACAAGATCTTAGCACAAGACAAGTTGGGCAGGAGCGTTACTTTTTAAACGTTATTCAAGAGAACATTCACCGGCCACGCCGGGCAGGAGCTTTTTACTCGGGCAGGAGCGTTACTTTTTAAACGATATCTTAGTCATGTCATGTTGTCGAACTTGTTTACATTCATGACGAGCAGTCAGAACTGTCAGATGTCAGGAGAATTATAATGTCAAAGAACAAATATGTGATACATTGGCAACGTTGGAGCGGAGGTGAGATCAACGAAAGGATTGCTCAGTTTGCCGAATGTGTCTGGCAAGGTCAAGCTCACTGTGACGTCACCACTGATGCTGACAGAAAGAGCGCGTATGCTTTATATGGTATTTTCCGAGGTATTTTCTTTATGCAAATTATATTCCAGGCAAAATTTGGGTGTGTATTTAAAAATATTGTCTTTATATTGAAGAGAACGAGAACAAATAATTTTATATCTTATATATAAATGTGTAAGATTTTGTTTTTATTGATGCAAAACTACTTGAATTGCACCAAGCTTTTTCATTGATAGTCTTGATTCTTTCAACAGGCAAATTCTGTAAAGTACGGTTCTCACGAGGCGATTTTAGTTGAACGATTTTTGTTGGCCGACAAAAATCGCGAGCGATTTGTGTTCTCAAAAGACGATTTTAGTAGAACGACTTTTGTTGATCAACAAAAATCGTGTTGAAACGATTATCGGACTGGAATGACATTGTCAAACTTGAAAATTGCTCTAAGCAAGGTTGTTCAAACTTGTCGCCCGGAATAAAAAATATCTTGATTCAGGAATTAAGAATAATGTTGCCAAAAGAAACTTCCAGAAAGAAACAGAGATTTTGGTTAAGAGGTTGGATTTCAAGAAGGGACCGATTTGGAACCTTACAGAGGCTTTCAAAAGAGTTATCAATTGAAGATGAGGCTAGATAAAAAAATCCTCTACGTATGAGCAAGCCCATATTCACAAAACTTCTTCTTTGGCATCCTTGTTTTTTATCGATGGTGTGATTCCACAGGCACTCTTGTTGCTGATAATGGTCTAGGAACTTGAGGGTCAAAAAAACACACTTGGCCATCAAAAATCGCCTAGTGAGAACGGGACAGAGCGATTGTCATTCAATTCCAAAGCGATTTCAAGTTGACCGATAAAACTCGACTTGTGAGAACCAGGGTTTTAAGCCGTTTCAACAACGAAAACACAAATCGCTTGCTATTTTTGTTGTTCATCAAAAATCGTTCAACGTAGATCGCCTCGTGAGAACCAGGCTTAATGTGGCTATGACATCAAACAAGGGGGTATCTAGCAAAGAGGGTATCTAACACGGCCTTCCTGACAGCAGATCGTACTCGAGCTGGAACCTGAAAAATAATGTTACGGATTCTCTCTTCCGAAGACGGCTCAAAAATAATGTTACGAGTTCTCTCGTCCAAGGACGGCTCAAAAAAATGTTACGATTTTTCTCGTCCGAGGACGGCTAAACAATAATGTTACGGGTACTCTCGTCCGAAGACGACTTAACAATAATGTTACGGGTACTTTCGTCCGAGGACGGCTTAACAATAATGTTACGAGTTCTCTCGTCCGAGGACGGCTGAACAATAATGTTACGGGTACTCTCGTCCGAAGACGGCTGCACAATGATGATACGGGTTCTCTCGTCCGAAGACGGCTTAACAATAATGTTTCGAGTAAGTGGTGAGTTTACCTAATATTGTTCATTCCAAAAATTCAAAAAAAAAAAATAATAATAATTTTTGGAGAGGACAATCTTATACAAACTCACCTTTATTTTTAATGTACAATAAGATAAAATTATAAAAATTAGGGGTTTCCATTTGAAAAAATTGATTTTTGGCCGTTTTCTGAATTTAATTTTTGATCTTATTTTTGGCCCTCCCTGTAATAATAGTTTTCATATTGCTGTGAAAAATCTATTAAAGTGGGTCCTTTTCAACAAGAAATCCAATACAAATTGAATAATGAAGGCTTTCTTACAGGTGAAATGAGATTCACATTTAAATAGGAGCCTTCAAACGTCATTTTTGACATAAAAACTAAAATATTTCAAAAACGCTCATACTTAGGTATAGGACATGATCCAAGAAATCTGCCTAGAATTTTACGTAGAATCCGAAAATGTAATAATATATAGGGTGTTCCATTTAAAATAAGCGAGTTAACACCTACTTCCTGTATAACCGGAAGTCGTGCAACGTTGCTTTTATTCCATCTGAGAAAAACATCTATGAATATCCCACCATAAAAATTTTCAGAATCCCAATTGCTTTATTTCCCTAATGGTCGGTCACCGTGAGACACCCTGTATAGGTCTGGTGATATCACCCTTCATTTTGGTTTTCAAAAAATACTGATGGCTTGGCCATCATACAGGGAGAAACAGAAGCTACTTTTTTACCCTTAAGTTTCAAACACTCACTAGAAAAGTTGAGCGGCAAAATTTCGCTTTATAATGTTCTATTGTGAAATGAAACCTCGAGCATCCTTGAATAATATCCGTAGTCGTAAACATTCTTCTGGCCCCCACTGCCCCCAGTTTCTATGCTCATGAGCAAAATTTAGTGTCCCCCGTGGACTTATTCAAAGATGAAACGAGGTTTTGTTTGCGTTCACCCGACGGACTTGAACGTGTCTGGAGGAGACGAGGTGAACAATTTGTCCAATGTTCCATATCATCCAGAACACCTTTCGATGCGGTAGTATCATGGTGTGGGCTGGGGTATCACTATAGATAGCCGTACAGATCTTGTATTATATGGAGAATATTTCTCAAATATACGAGGTGACACTACGCGCTTTTAATTTTTGAATATTTGGCTATTCTAGTATATAAGAATATTTTCATTTACTTGATAAAATATCAAAAAACTGCAGCATTTTCTTTGAACATCTGTATCGTCTCTAAAAAAGCAGATAGTGACATGACAAAAAAAACATTTTGTTGAGAAAAGATCGCACTTCTCAACAGAACATAATAAAGCTAAATTTTGACGATCAATTTTTTCACAGGGTATTGAAAACTTAAGGGTAGAAAAGTAGCTTCTGTTGATCCTTGTGTAATGGTCAAGCTATCAGTATTTTCTAAAAACCTGAATGAAGGGTAATACCTCAAGACATAGAGTCTAGAGGTACACTTCGGTAAAAGTGTCTTCAAAATCGAACAATTAAAAAAGTTACATAGGTATCAAATTTACTCAAATTATTCTTGTCGGGGAGTGAATTTTTGAAAAGCATGTTTAAGGAGGATTTTGAGAATAGAATAATTCAGGGTGGACAGAAGATGAGCTACGACTCTCAACTTTTTTTTTCAAATGGTACCTAATGTTTTTCCAAGTGTTTTTCTTTATCTATATTCTAAAAATCCAATAACTGCATTCTATCAACAATTTATTTCAAATTTTAATAATAGGTATGTTTTTGTAAAGAAGTTTTTATATGTTCCAATCGGTTATATTGTTCTTTTCTCGTTTTTTTTTCTATTTTTAGCCCTGAAGATGAAACATACCAGTTTCGAAACGTTGGCAATTGCGCAATACATTTTTATGTACGTTCAAAAAAGCTGTATTTGGAGACCCTGGTACAAGAAAGGGATAAGTTCTGCAAAAATGAGTTAGCTGCTTATGTAGGTTTAAAAAGTTGTTCATTTTGCTTGGTGCAAGTACTGGATACGTAAGGGTAATAGATTTTGAATTATTGTGACGAAACATGCTAGGTGGAACAAACTTCCAAGGCGGTCGACAGCGGACACGACGTCACAACCATTGCATCTCGCCATCGAATAACTCGGCTTTTGTCCCGTTTGTCACAAGCCCAAACCACTGTTAAGTTCTAGAATAGCAAGGTTTATTCGATTGCCTACACCTAGAATATTGGAGAACTTTCGCCATCTATCGGACAAGTGTTTTCTATAGCGAAACTCGTTACATTATTAATACAAACAACACATCCCCCGCCGATATGCTCTGGTGCAATAACGGGATAAGATAACTGTACTTATCCCGTTCTTGCACCAAAGTTTGTAACACTTTTTATTAGTATACAGGGTTATTCACGTTATTCGACACGAAACATTATGGCTAAAGTATCTGCTTTCAAAGAAGTTTTTTTTCTGGATGGATGGGGACCCTTTAAGGCTACATTTTAAAAATATTTTCATGTTATACAGGGTGTCCCTAAAACACGAAACGTATCAAAGTTGTATTTTAGTAAATGGAATACCTTGTATATTATTTAATTTTTGGCTTGTATGATTAAAATTAAGGTAAGTTTGATTGAGGTTTAATACACCTAAACCTTATGGTTTTTGAAATATCTTCAATTTTGCGAAAATGTAGTATTCATTTCATTTTCTAATTCTCAGCTGTTGTTTTCTTCTTTTTAACCAAATCAATAATCAAGTCTACCAATTGATCAACATTGATGTCACACTTATGAAACTTTTGATAACCTATACAGAGTTTCTAAAAATTATGGTTAAATAATCATTATCTTTAAACGGTAATTACTTGTTTTATTTAAATGACACGACCTGTATTTTATGTCAACAACAGATGTAAAATTTGATTGTCTATCGAATATTATTATACCTTCCTATAGCTAACTCTTCACGTTTTCAAGTAAAACGGAGTCTTAATTATGTAAACTAATTTAACCTATTGGCTTGAATTATGAACAAAGATAAAAACATGGTGGAAATACAACAAACAATTTTTCATAGCAAGTGTTCAAAATGACGACCATCCGACTCTAAACAAAAACGTATCCTTTTTCCAAAACCTCCAGCAACATTTGCCAACATACGTGGGCTTACGGTTCGGAAAACTTCTCTGATGCGTTGCTTCATATCATCTGGTGTGGTCGGTGGTGTGTTATGAACAATCTCTTTTATGTATACCCACAGAAAGAAATCCGGTGGCGTCAAGTCGGGTGACCTTGAGGGCCAAGCTTGAAAACCATTTCTTCCAATCCACCGATTTTGAAAACGATCATTTAAAAAATATTCTTTGACCGCACGATGAAAATGCGCAGGAGCTCCATCCATTTGGAGCCACATAGTTCCTCTTATGTCCAATGGAATGTCTTGTAATAAGACTGGGAATTGATTGATCAAAAATTCTAAAAACAACCTTCCATTTAAATGTTCTTCAAACAAATTTATAGGACCGATTAAATATTGACCCATCATTCCGGCCACACATTCACTGACCATCTATGTTGATTATGAACAATCCTGAATTGATGTGGATTGGAATCAGAATAATAGTGAGTTATGCCGATTAACTGTTCCAACTGAGTTGAAAAAGTGTTCATCATCTGCACATTTCTCTAATACCCACATACAAAATCCAACTTGTCTTTCATAATCGTCTTTGGAAAGTTCTTGGTGAAGCAGAATTTTATAAGCCTGATAATTATATTTTTTGAGGACTCTTGAAACGCTCGCTTGGCTTATGTCGATATTTTGCGCAATTTTACATGAAGATTTTCGATTACGGAGGTGATCACCGCAAATTGAGTTTCTTCATTTCCAGTCACAAGTTTCCTTTTGATGGGTTATTTATACTGAACACTTCCAGTTTCTCTAAATTGTGTTAACCGTCTCTTAAATATTGCCTTATTTGGATTGTTTCTGCTTGGAAATCTTTCAGCGTAAACTCTTTATGCTAAGAGGCAGTTTTGATGGCATTCTCCCAGTATAAAAATCATGTCAATCCGTTCTTCTTTTGTATAAATTAGCATTTTTTAGCTATTGCTAGCACTAATAGCACGATTAGTAATTGAAAATATCAATTAATAATTGACAACTTCAAGTAAATAATAATAGGGGTTGTCAAAACACCATGGGTGAAATATGTTTCTAACGAGGGTTTGTAGACGGCTTCTTCATCTATTGGTGTTGATGAGAAACCTATTTTTTTTCTTTTTCTTCGCTTTACTTGAAACCGTGAATAATATTCGATAGACAATCAAATTTTACATCTATTGTTGACATAAAATACAGGGCGTGCCATTTAAATAGAACAAGTTATTACCGTTCAAAGATAATGATTATTTAATCATTTTTAGACACTCTGTATAGGTTATCAAAAGTTTCATGAGTGTGACATCAATCTTGATCAATTAATTTGGTTGAAAAAAAGAAAATAACAGCTGAGAAATTAGGCATTATAATGAATACTGAATTCTCGCAAAATTGAAGATATTTCAAAAATCATAAGGTTTAGGTATATTGAACCCCAATCAAACCTACCTTAATTTTGATCATACAAGCCAAAAATGAACTATTATACAATAGTACATGGAAATCGTACTAAAAAAAGGGGTGTTACCTTGGATGAAATGAGGTAGTTCTGATTTTGTTATATGTTGTATCTGATGAAGTGGTGATGACAAATCCGAGTTTTCGACCTCGAAAGCCTTCCGGATCATTGGAAAATTTCAAAAACCGTTTAATTTTATCACGTTTTTGACATATTTTCAATTTTGACCAGCAAGGATTAATTTTATGGCAAAAGTCGTTATGTACAATTTTAAAGAAGACAAAATTTAAAAAAAACGAGATTAATTTGGTCTTTGTACATGAAATAGTTTCTCGGATACAGATCTTTTAAGTCTTTAAAAATCTCTACATAAATTGAAAGTTTTTTTTTCAGTTTTTTTCAATAGTGACCACTAAGGACCCATTTAACGGCACTAGTGATCATATACAGTATTTATAAGGACTAGCTGTCCAAAGTCGATGAGGTCGATAAGCAAATATTTAAACAAGGGTTTTTGAAATAATCTACGACTGTTGAAGAAAACTTTATGTAATATGGAATACTCCATTGAATATATTCAGTTCTTTTGTACGATTGCCCTTTTTAATTCTTGTACTGTACTGGTCCTCTAAATCCACACCACTTCGTTTTGGGGCAGTTTGATTCGTTAGTATTTCTTCATCGATCGGATCAGGAAGGTCGAAATCGTTATCTAATACTGGATCATCGATGAGTGAGTTTTTTGCACTTACCAGGAAATCATGTTTAGCAAGGGCTGAGGAGCTGGTGGTTTCGTCATCAGTTGCGGAATGAGGGCTTGTGTACTTCGCATCCAGCATCAATTGAGGGGATTCTTTAACAACAGACTAAAAAACAATATTTTAGGAATATCAATAGTGGCAACAAGTAAAATCAAATTTTTTCAAATCCCTCTGCATTGGAGGTTGAAAAAACAATTTTTTTACTTGTTGTAAGGTTCGCAGAGAGTGAAATATTGATTTTCTTGAAATGTTGATCTTAATTTTGTTGTTGGTTTCTTTTCAGATACAGAAGTGGCTGGGAAATAAGAAGAATCTCCTCGATTGAGACTGGATGTGCAGTAGACCAGGCCTCATTCCGCAACTGATGACAAAACCAACAGCTCCTCAGCCCCTAATAAACATGATTTGATGCAACTGCAAAAATGGTTGAACCAACAATTACGGTTGTAGGAAAGCAGGACTTGAACGCTCGGCAGCCACTGTGGTGGTCAATCTTGTGAAAACATACCACACCTTGTGACGACATTGATTAATCTCTCACTCAACGATGATCCAGTATCAGATAACGATTTCGATCTGCCTTATCCGATCGATGGAGAAATACTAACGAAACACTCTGCCCCAAAAAGAAGTACTGTGGATTTAGAAGACCAGCCTGGTCCATCAAAAATGTACAAGAATTGAGAAAATAAATAGAACATAAGTACTGAATTTATTCAAGTAGTTATTTCATATTACAAAAAATTTTCTTCAACAGTCGTAGTTTAACTAACCCAAACTAACCCTTTTTCAAATATTTGCTTACCGACCTCATCAACTTTGGACAGCTGTTCCTTATTATTGATATATATGATCACTTTTACCATTTAGGTCCTTAGTGGTCAATATTGAGAAAAGCTGGGGAAAAATGTGTTTTTTTTTAACATTAAACTGCTGTATCTCAGAAAGTATTTCATCTACAAAGACCAAATTAATCTCGCTTTTAAAAAAATTCTGTTTACTTTGAAATTGTACATAACGACTTTTTCCATAAAATTAGTCCTTGCTGGTCAAAATTGAGAAAATGTCAAAAAAAGTGACAAAATTTAGCGGTTTTTGTAGAATTTAGCAATGATCCGGAGGGCCTTCGAGGTCGAAAACTCAGTTTTTTCATCATCACCTCATCAGATATAACATATAAAAAAATCAGAACTACCTCATTTCATGCAAGGTAAAATGTACAAATTCCATGGACTACAAGGTATTCCTTTTAAAAAATACAACTTTGATACGTCTCGTGTTTTAGAGACAACCTGTATAACATGAAAATATTTTTGAAATGTAGCCTTACAGGGTACCTATCCATTCAGAAAAAAAAAATTCTTTGAAATCAGATACTTTAGCGATAATGTTCCGTGTCGAAAAACGTGAATAAACCTGTATACTGCACCAGCCGGATTTCTTGAACTTATCCCATTATTGAACCACATCTTTTGTTTTCTCAATAGGATTGTTATTTAACTGTAGAATGATGTTGAGGTAATTTTTATTTGATGTACTATAGTTTGGCTACATTTCATTACCAAAATAAAAATGAAAAACTTACTTTTTGTTATTTTTATCCCCTTCTTGCACCATCAGTCTCCAATCTCTACCTCCAATAGTGATAAATGGTAACTAACTCAAATAAAAACATAATCTCTATCGTTCTTTTTGCTACGTCATGGCTGTGAATAATAAAATAGACAATTACAAGAAAAAACTCGATTTTGTTTTTGCAACGTACAGGGTGATCAGTTAAGGATAGCGAGCGGCCATATCTCGGAAACTATTCATCGTGGAGGCTTGCGGCAAAAAACTTTATGATTAAAACGGCTTGGAGAAAAACCTGGAAAATATTTTCAAGTTTCTGAAATGGTCGCTAGGGGTCGTAACAACCAACACCAAGTAGAAAAATATGATTTTTATGGAATTTTGCCCAAGTGAAAATATATCGATGAAATCATTTTCAGATTCACTGACTATTTACCTACACTTTTTGTCTAAAACGTTTTTTTCTATCAATCATATTGAAGTGGTGGTGGAAGTTCAATTGTTTTATTAAACAAACGAAGATTTCTCCCGTTTCGCTTGACCGATTTTAACGAACTTGGGTTCATATGAAGGAGAATAATCTGCGCTATGAAATGCTTATTTGTTTTTTGATTTGTGACATTCGCCGTCGTCGCTAAATGGCGTTCACTAAAATGGCAGCATATTTAGGAGTTTTTTTCCAAAAAAATCAAACGTAATGGTATATTCATATTTATATATTTTGAAAGGGGATACATTTTTCTATTAAAGATTGAAAAAAAAACAGAAAATTTGATGATTTTTTTTATAATTTTTTTGTTTCTTTTTTATTTTTTCAATAGAAAAATGTATCCTTTTTCAAAAATTATAAAAATGAATAAACCATTATATTTGATTCCGGCAACAAATTAAATGGTCAGTATTTCAATTTTATGGATAGTACTCTTTGCCATTATTTTATTTCCTTTGGTCAGTATGATAATAAATGGTCGGTTGAAATATTGAAGGGTCAGTAACATAAAGAAGTGGTCAGTAAAAATAATAAATGGTCAGTATAATAATAAATGGTCGGTTGAGTTGATTAATGGTCAGTAAAAATAATGGAGGGTCAGTAACATAAAGAAGTGGTCAGTAAAAATTATGAATGGTAGATATGAATAATCAAGAGTCAGTATCATAAAAAAACGATCAGATAAATTAGTAAATGCTTGGTGAAAATGATGGACAGTCCATAAAATTGATAAAGCGACATTAAAATAATGAATGGTTGGTCATATATTTTATTTCGTATAAATACAAAAAATTTTACAACAGAACGAAACACAACTTAGTAAAGAGAAAACTCTGCCTTTATGTCATGATGAAGTAGTCAGATAGTTCTTTTGAGAGGCGGATTTATTTTGGGTTAGTTAGGGTTAGTTTGTGTTGGTAATAGAAATTCATGAAAAATATGCAGCGGCTCGTTGGTTAGCACTAGGTTAACATTACAATTATTATTATTGTATATTATAATTAACGTGTTGTGTATTGGTTTTATGTGGATCAAGTTTGGATTAGTTTGTGTTGGTGATCGAAATTGATAAAAAATATGCAGCGGCTCGTTGGTTAGCACCAGGTTAACATTACAATTATTATTATATATCATAATTGACGTGTTCTGTATTGGTATTATGTGTATCAAGTTTGGGTTAGTTAAAATTATTACTGACTATTGCATACTGGCCATTTATTATTTCTTACTGTACATTTGTGGAATTATCACCAGCTAAGTCATACTGACATTTCATAAATTTTTACTGACCATCAGAATCACAATAGTGAACATAGAAATACAGGCCAAATAGTACTTTTACTGCTCAAAAATTCCATTTTTACTTATGATTTTTAACAGAAATACTGAGTCTTTCACAATAATATACTGATTGCTTATGATATTATACTGTACATAATGAATTAAATACTGTTCAGTTTATTATAACCCTTTGATTTTTTTGGAAAAAACTCAAAAATATGCTTCCATTTCAGTTAACGTACCTCAACCTACTGTCATTGTCATTAATTGAAAGGAAATAGCAAAAAATGCTGACATTTTACCAAAAAAATTGAATATATAGTAAACGCCAAACAACTTTCGATCTACGTCATCGTTGCCACCAAGCTCGTTGTTATGAAGCTTGCTGGTGGCCAAATTTGGTCACCAGCAAATCACATAATAACTCGCTTGGTGGCAATTATGAAGTGAATCGAAAGTTGTTTGGCATTTGCTGTAGATCTGAATTTCTCAAAATCAGCTATGAGTTGATGCGTAAAACCATGCGCTTGCATATGGCCCATTCCAGAATTGAACTGATAACTCTGCAAATTTTCATTCAACTTCTCTCGGTGGTTATTAGGACACAGAGATAGAGATTTCCATTTTAATATAGATAGTAGTTGAAAAAAAATTGCTCATGAACTGTTCATATTTCTTCAAAATATCCAAGTAGGCGGGGGGTTTTGAAATTTTGTGTTCTCACTTAGTTTTTCATTCTGAACAACTTTCTTCAATGACATTTTGTCGTATCTCTTATAGAAGAAGCTCTTTACTTGTGAGAGAAATAGCTTTTAGGTTATATAATTTCTAAGACATACTTGATTTTTTGAGCGCTACTATGGTATAGATATATTATGATGGTAGCAGTTTCATAAGACTCATCAGTCAGCTGTCAGTGTCAGTTGCCAAAAAGCGCTCATCGATGCATATGACGATCCTTTACCCTACCACGACCACGAGCCCATACAAAAATCGGTCTTTCCTATTGGTTGATTCAAATATGGCGGCACATAATTCAGATTCAAATTCAAAGCGATTATTGACAGCTGTTGCTGTTGTTCATGGCTGTTTCGCGTTTGAGTTTGAAGTTGCTTTTTCAACAATGCCTGTGCAAGTGATCAGTGGAAACTATCTGTCGACGGAACTTATTAATGTATTATGCATTGAAGAAAGCCTCCAGAATAAATACCTAAGTGTCAGTGCGAAGCCTTATTTAAAAATAATATAATGTGTATCATACGATTATTTTGAATACAAATGATGATGTAGAGTGAAGAACGTTAGAGATCCATAGACATCTGACCATTCGGTAACTTTTTGACCCATATAAAATAACTGGATACCTGCTATAGAAGTATATACGTAATTCTTTTAACTTGACTCACAATAATCAGGTACGTTCACCTGAACAAAATTATTGTAAACATGATTCATTTCTAATACCCGTATCGCTCAATTAATTGGATTCATTTGTCATTGTGATTTAAACTAGGATTGGAATATATACATTTCAATCATTTATTTAAATTTAAAATAAGAAATATAAGCCAAATTTCTTCCAGAGTGGATAGTTTTGAGAAAAGTACGAATAAAAAAACTTCAAAACTCAAGCTTTATCCCGAAAATAGGACAAATTGATTAGGTACCTAATACACACACCTCCAAAAGTCTTGGACACCCCATGTTTTTTCCCCATTTCTACAGATATTAATCTGACCACATTAATAAATACTCTATTTATTTTCCCAGTTCAGGTGCGCAGTCGCTTAGTCTTTTTTTTTAATTGAAAAGCCATTGTGCCTTTTTGAATTCTGGAAGAAGAGAAAATAGCCACTCTTGACGGTTTTTCAAAGTAGTTTTAGAAAAAAATGGATAACTTCATTCGAAAGAGAAGAAAAACTAGAATACTGATCCTGAAAATTCCTCATCAAGCAAAAGGCAATTAGTTCAAACTCTCTAAAGGTGCAAATAAATTCCATAAATCAATGATATGGCTTTCTTATTGGTTCACTTTTATAATAAAATTGGAAAGAACTCACAGGCGGTTCTGACGTTCTATGACATTGGACAATTTATTCATGCTGAATATTCTTGGAATCCATCCAACCATTGCTCATTCAATAAACCATCCGGCTCGAAGGACCAAAATATGTGGTCTTGTGCTGTTCTCCTTTGAAGATACTTTCTTCGTTGAATTGTTCACTTCCCATAGATCAAATCGCCAGTTTCAGGGTTAAGGAACCGGATGTATTGACAAAAAAATAGTTTTGGTACAGATTATGAGCAAACTGCTCTTTTTTATGTTCTGGCTTATTAATGACTATTGACTATTACAATTTTCAATTCAGAATAGACGGCTCTGAATATATCGTTTCCATGGTGATGACATACAATTGAAAATCTTGAAGCATGATCGGAAACAAACAAATAATTATTTGAAACGCGACACTAGTGTGTTATGATCCATAACTCACTAGTCACTAGGACTATGGATTATAACTCACGTTCCCGTGGCAAACAAACAAATAATCTATCACGTTCCCGTGGCAAACCAAACGAACAATGACCTGTTTTGACATTTCACATGTCACTCTCCAGTCATTCTGGCACTGAAACTTATATTCAATAATTATCTCATCAAAACGATCACCTCCATTTGTTGGAGAAAAAATTGTATGGCACTCGTGCGTTATGCTTCAAAAGTAACTTGAGAATCTTTCTCGCGTGACTTATTTTCAACACAACGCACTAGTACCATAAATAACAATTATTTATGCCAACAAGACCATCATAAAAAAACATTATTTCTCAGGTTATGGTTTTTAAATATTCATATTTTCAGGATAACTTTTCAAACAAATGCCCTTCCTAAAAAATATATCAGTTGGTCTGTAAGTAGCGCAATTTTTTTTCGCAACGAGCTCAAATGCACCAATTTCATAAAAACGTCGCAACTCTGGTCCTGGCCAAAATTCGAGAGCTCAATTTTGAGGTAGCATCCAGAACATATTGGCTAATATCATATTTAAAAATCATCACAATCTATAGAGAAACAAAAAAAATAAGAAGGGTCAAACCATGTTCTAACTTAATTTGGCCCACAGTGTACTTATACTACTAACATAGGATCCTGCGCCTGCCTATAAAATTCACGAGTGTCTATTTTAACAAACATTATTGAAGAATAATTGATCCCAGTAGGCCATGAGTTTTTATGATGGAAATTTGATAATATTGTGACGAAACATGTCCAGTGGAACGAACTTCCAAGGCGGTCGATAGCGGACACGACGTTACAAACCATTGCATCTCATCACCGAATAACTCGGCTTTTGTCCCGTTTGTCACAAGCCCAAACCACTGTTAAGTTCTAGAATAGCAAGGTTTATTCGGTTGCCTACACCTAGAATATTGGAGAACTTTCGCCATCTATCGAGGCATTGAAGAGGCTCTATATAAGAAGCTCCGCCATTCGGACAGTGAGTCAGTTATCGATTAGCCGCGAATTATAATCGTTACAACATAAATATACGCTGCGATTGTGAACATAAATATTTGTGGTTGTGTCAGTGACTTTAAATAAATCAATTCAAACTGGACAAGTGTTTTCTATAGCGAAACTCGTTACATTGGTGTCAGAAGTGGGATTTATTGTGTGCTATAGAAACGGACATTATTATTCACTGTGATGGCTGCGAAACTAGTGTTTTTAACCGGATTGAAGGTTGCCGAGTTGAAGAGGAAACTAAAGGAGCGTGACCTGGATAGTAGTGGTAAGAAAACTGATCTACAAACAAGGCTTCGTGAGGCTTTAATGGAAGAAGGCATGGATCCTGATACGTTCCAATTTGAGATTCCCGATCCCAACGCAGTAGTTGAGAAATTGTCCAAGAACTTGAAGGATCAACTGGAAGAATCTTCTAGAGCCATGGAAGGAAAATTGGAAGAGAAGTTTAATGAATCTTCTAGAGCCATGGAAGAGAATTCGTGGAAAATTTAAGAGAAGCTCGAAAAATCCTCCAGAGCTATGGAAAAAAAGCTGGGAGAATCTTCAAGAGCCATGGAGAAGAAAATCAAGGAACAGCTGGTGGACAACCACAACTTCTGGAAGGATCAGGTAACGGAAGAAATTGAGAACCTTGAGCAACGAATTGAAGCAAAACTTGGAGATACAATGAGGACTTTGGTAGAAGAAATCAAGGAAGTGAGAAGGCAAGTGGCAGTAATTATGCAACAACCGGAAGTTACTATCGGGAACCACGGTGCGAGTGCCAAGATGAAAGCTGATACCATCAGAATCCCCATGAAAGCCCCACAGTTTGATGGCAAGCTGTCCTGGAACAATTACCATCGCCAGTTCGAGGCAGCAGCAAGGGCAAATGGATGGACCGCAACAGAGAAAGCTCTGGCACTAACTCTGGCGCTTCGTGGGGAGGCAACGGAGATCCTGCAGACACTGAACACCCAGGAACAGGAGGACTACGATGTGCTCGTCAAGCATCTGGAGCTGGGGTATGGTCAAACTCATTTGGAGCATGTCTACCATTCCCAATTGAAGAACCGCATCCAAAAGTCCATCAAAACCATGCAGGAGTTTGAAACGGATGTTGCTCGCCTTGCACGACTGGCTTATCCAACCATGCCAGAAAACGTTATGGAAAGGCTTGCAGTTCAGGCCTTCTTGGATGGACTGCGGGACCAGGAGATAAGGATGTCCTTGATTCTTCATCGTCCTGTCAATCTGGTGGATGCGCTGGTAAAAGCGTTGGAACTCGAAGCGGCGAAGCAGTGCTGCAAGCTTCCTTTGCGAAGGATGGAGAAACAGGATGCTCCGGAGGACGACAGCTTCGGCGCAAATGCGAGGAGAGTCCTCAAGGAAATGGAGGTATCCAAGCGGAAGGAGCTGCGATGCTGGAATTGTGGAGAGCTTGGGCATATGCGTAGCCGCTGTAGGACAAAGATACGGGCACCTGCGTTGGCATTGGAAAACAAGGATCATCGAGCAAGATCAAGCCTCCAGAGCTTGGATGGCTTGTCCAGGAGACCGGAGCTTTTTCACAAAGCCAAGGAAAAGAAAGCGAGCGTACCCAGGACAACTGTAGTGGATTATTTCTGGCAGTCTAAGGCGCTTCGCGAGGACCAGGAGAAAGATCTAGATCTAAAGCTCATCATTGGATGGAAGCTAGCAGGCCAACGACCAACTTGGCAAGAAGTCGCACGGTTTTCAACTGCAGTGAAATCCTACTGGGCTCATTGGGACTCACTGGTTATTAGCGACGGCATCCTGATGAGGCTGGTGAAGAATCTGGATGGCACGGAAGATCGGAGGCAGTTAGTCGTTCCTGGAAACAGACAGGCAGAGGTAATGAGAGAGGTCCATGATGGCGTCACGGGTGGACATCTGGGTGTAACCAAGACGCTGGGAAAGCTGCGAAAACGGTTTTACTGGGTCGATTGTCAACCCGATGTGAAGGAATGGTGCAGAAAATGTGCCGTATATTTGTGGTTGTGTCAGTGACTTTAAATAAATCAATTAAAACTGGACAAGTGTTTTCTATAGCGAAACTCGTTACAATATTGTGATAACATGTTTTGTGGTATCAATAGAAATACGAATAGTACCTATTTGTTAACATAGACACCCGTCAATTCTGTTGGCAGGTACAGGTACCTATGTCAATAAATATGTACAGGGTGCGCCAAAGAGGACGGACGGTTTTAAAAAAATCATGATATAGATAATTTTCACTAAAAAAAATTTATTGATGTAATCAGGTATGCAAAGAAATAGCATTTGACACAGTCAACTGTGGAAAATCACATCAGGCATGTGGTGGCCAAATTGGTTGATGCAGTGCTGGAGGCGTTCTTGGAAAATCGCGTAGACTCTCTTCAACATCGCTCTCTCAACTTTGGCGACTTCCACGCGAATTGCGTCCTTCAATTAGTCCAGAGTTCGGGGCTTGTTCTTGTATGATCTTGCCTTCAGGTTTCTCCATAAGAAAAAATCGCATATGCATAGATCTGTGGACCGAGGAGGCCAAAGAACATCGCCAAACCTGGAAATAAGGCGACCAGGAAAGAGAATGCGAATAACATCCATGCATGCTCTGGATGTGTGGGCGGTCGCCCCATTCTGCGGGAACCACACACGTCGTATTGGAACACGTCGTCGTCGTAGTTCAAGGAAGAAGAAGTTGGTGATCATTTCGACGTAGCGCGGTGCTTCCCCGTCCAAGGCTCCATGACGACAACTGGTAAAATAATTCTAGGAACTCACGTGTCGAACGGCACCCTCCCCACCTCTCTTGTAGACGGAGGCGGAGAGTACTACTCATCTTGAAAACGTCAGTCCTTTAAGCCGCACCCTGTATATCGAAAGGTTACATCTAAGTATGTAATGATGAATTTACTTGGTTTATAACTTTTAAGACAAATTATCAAAGTATTTATCAATATCCTAAGCGTTTGGTAATTTTTATACTTCCTAATAAACTTATTGTCCTAAAAATGAAAGCTGTTTTACATTATGCCAATCGTCCCCGAAAAATAATGACCTATCCTATCTACATAATGGAAGACCAAGAGATATACCTTAACAAACAATTAAAAAATAAAAATAAGTCTTCCTCTCTTCTTCTTCTTCTTCTTCAGTCCGTTTGAATCAACTCCTGGACATAGGCCTCTTCCATTTGTTTCCATGTCGAGCTACACTGTGCCGCGACAATCCCGTTTTTTCCTGCTCGTCTTTGTATATCATCTGCCGATAATTTTTGTCTACTTCATATCATTCCGTGCGAGATGGCCCGGCCACCGCCATTTATTTCTCGCAGTTTGTTCTATCGCGTCACGGATTTTGGTTTTCGCCCTGATATTTTCATTCGTTTGTCTATCTCTCAGGCTAATTCCGAGCATCGCTCGTTCCATTGCACGTAGGCAGACTCGCAGTCGTTGTGCGCTTTTCTTGGTTTGTGTAACTGTTTCGAGTCCGTACAACATGACCAGTAGTAGACAAGCATCATACATTTTCCGTTTTGGGTTTATACAGGTATTTTAGGTTCCTTGAGTATATGTGCGAGATTTATGAACGCCGCCCAAGCCAATCTCCAGGGCCCGATCCTCGAGTCAGGGAACAACGAGGAGGTCTTCTTGAAATTAGTTTTATTTATTCCTATTTTTGCAAGTGGGTTCATAATGTTCTCCTGATATTTGTAAGGAGTCTGATCTATTGACTTGAGTCGGTAGGAACGTTACAATTTATGTAGAAAGAATAATAATGTTTTTAATTCCTTGCAAGCGACAATACTTCATGTTTATCCTTTCCACATAGATTATTACGTTTCTACCGACTCAAGTCAATAGAACAGACTTTTATCAAAAATCAGGAGAAAATGTTTGATCCTATTTTCAAGGATAGGCTTGAATAAAATTAATTTCAAGACATCCTTGCCTAATTTACTCCCAGGAAGCGTTGTTCCCTGACTCGAGGATCGGTTCCCCGATTCTTCTCCATATTTAAGCTGTCTGATTGTTCTTGCCTAGCATTATGTTGTGCCCAAGATATATATATTCTTCTACAACTTGAAGTGCGTGGTTATCGATTGTGACACAAATATTGTCTGGGCTCATGATCTTGGTTTTTTGAAGATTCATTTCCAGACCCACCATTTGTGATGCTTCCTTCAGGTCGTGTAACATATTGCTAAGCTCCTCTGCATTACTGCTCATAAGTACAATGTCGTCGGCGAAACGGAGATGATTTAGGTATCTTCCGTCCATGTTTGACTCCCCTTTGTTGCCAAGACATTTTTTTAAAGACATCTTCCAACGCTAGGGTGAATAATTTTGGAAATAACGAGTCACCCTGTCCAACTACTCTCTGTATTGGGATCTTATCCGTTGTTGAGTTTCCATCCCCAACAAACATACGTCAAATTTACCGCTTATCGACCTACGAATTGGTGAAGACATAATAATTTCCAATTATAAAAAGGACAAAATCACCGACATTCGTCCACATATTTCCCTATGTGAGAAAAGAAACTTAGTAATTTGGAAGTAACAAAGAGGTCGATAGGTCTTTGCCAACCATTAGGTTGAAGGTGAATGAAGAAACGGTCAACCTGTTTTAAGTCAAAATGTGGGAAATCTGATCGTATGTTGGTCCTCAATGTAAACTATTTCTTACCTGTTGGTAAATAACAATGACAGGGAAAATACATTCGCATATTAGTGTGAGATGGACAAGCATACAGAACTATGGCACCGTCGCGGTCGCGTATATGTGTAAATAATAGAGTATGGACTTTGTCACCTGTCGAAGTGTAATGAATACTATGGCGTCATACTTGGTATAATATTTACGTAGTAGTTTATTGCTGCGCCCTAAATACATGTCCATTTCGATACAATATCACCAGAGTTTGCGAAATTTTGAAACATAACCTTGAATCCAAAATAACTATAATAGCCTAGAAATGTTATAAACAAACTTGCCATGCAGTGGTTGTAATCATCTTTGAATATGTGAATATCCCCAAAAGTAGTCAGAAACTCAATAAAATTCGGACATGACACATTGTTTTTTTAGATGCTGACATTGCATGGCCGATCTCATGTGTTGTGTACCTATAAGTTAATTTTCTGACCTTGATGAAATTATTCCTTAACTCAGGTCAAAATTGACTAGATATGGACCTGTGTTGTAACCTAATAGACAGGTAGCGATGGAGACAGAATTGTAGTGATAATTAAGTAATATTCCACCTAAATTCAAAAGAAATAAGAGTCTTGTCAATGAAGGTAACTTTTTGGTTGTTTTTAAGTAATTTTAGACTTATTCTCTTATATATAGATATACTGATAAGAGAAGATTTCCAAAATTTCAAAACCAAAATTTACAGAAAACCAATCCACACAAATAGGCATCTCAATTTCAATTCGAATCATCCATTGAATATTAAAAGGGTGTGGTGAAAAGTCTATAATATGATAGAGCAAAAATAATTTGTGATAATGATAATTTTAAATCCGAAAAAAATTTCATAAGAGATGTTTTGTCAAAAAATAATTAGCCCATATAAATTTTATTGAAAAGTGTTTTGATAGTTTTGAACAAACTAGACAACGAGAACAGAATATACCTATAACTAATTTAATCATCACATAGATACCTGGAATTTCTCATAAACTGAAACGTTTAGGTTAAACATATAATATACTGAACATTTTCAAAACTAATAACACACTTCGCTCTAATTTAACAAATTATAGACCTGATAATATTAATGAATCCACTAAAAATGTGATCTATGAAATTTCTTGTGAATGTTAAAAATTCTATATTGGAGAGACCTCACGACCTTTAAAAAAGAGAATTGAAGAACAAAAATCATACATGAAAAAAAAAAGAACTTCATAGATCGAGAATTTGTCAACATGCATTTGATAATAATCATAAAATAAATTGGGATAATTCAAAAATCTTGGCAAATAGCAAAGGAGCCATGTTATAAAAAACGTAAACTCAAAGAAAGTGCATATATTATGTTAAACTGTAATGAATGTGTAGCAACTTGCTCTGTGAATCTAAGTAATACATGTTTACCTTTATTAAGAAATTGAACATAGCCCAAAAAAGTAAATTATAAATACTGAACATATGTTAAGTTAAACAATCAACACCATACACTTCAATGTCAGTGAAAGTGACATTTTGTGACATAAAACAAAAAAGCCAATTAGCTGCGAAACCACAAAAAAATGTATAAATAGAACTTAGTCCTTCTACATCCTTTTTTATGATTGAGATTATGATTGAGTTACCACAATTTATGATGTAACACATTTCTAGGAACCTTCTTTTGAAGTTACTGTGTTCGGTGACGAAAATTACAGGTTCTGTGAACCCTGCTCTGTGATCTTGTTGGTTTACGTGTATGCTCAAACTGGTGGGATTGGGTTTGAGCCTGCAATCACTTTTATGTAACACCAGTCGTTTGTATAGTTTTTGCGAAGTTTGTCCTATGTAGACCTTGTCACATTGACATTTATTGCCATATATCACATCAGATTTATTGTTAGCAACTGCACGATCTTTCAGGTTTGAGTAGAAGGAATTAGGTTTTTTTAGATTATATTTAGCAATTTTTAAATTAAATTCTTTGAATAAACCAATGACTGAATTAGAAAGTCCTTGGATGTATTGTATTTTTCCGTATTTAACTTCAACTTCAGGATCCATATTCTGAACATTACTATCGACATAGATGTGAGTTTCCCTTCTCAGAGTTCTTTGAATCAAAGGTTCAGGATAGCTATTTTTAATCAATATCTCTTCCAGTAATAACAAGTTTCTTTCTATAAATGAGGGGTGACAAGTCTTAACAATTCTATTTTTTAAAGCATGGATAGTGTTGAGTTTTTGTTTCATCGGGTGGTATGATTGAAAAGGAATGTATCTTCCAGAACTAGATTTCTTTCTATACCAATCCAACATGTCAATATTCTGTTCGGACCTTACTACCCTTGTATCTAAGAAAGGAACTGAGCGTCCAGATTCTTCTTCAACAGTGAACTGAAGGTTATTGTTAAATGAGTTGAACAAATCTAGAGTTGTAAAGAGATAATAACTGATGTGAGTTCATTTTTTCAAATCTAGAGTTGTTTGAACTTGATCTGCATGAAGTGCCAAAAGAAGATCGTCAACGTACCGAAATATAAGTCTTGATCTTGGTCTTGATAGTCTTGGTCTTGGTCTTGATGGTCTTGAAAAAAATTTATACCGAATTTTCAAAATACTCATGACATACAGCATAACAATTCTTCAATGGATGTTTTTCATAAAACTTCAATCAGTGAATGTTTCATTAAAATCGCAGTTCTGAACCGAAGAAAAATTTAAATTCCTATTGTATAAGTTGGCCTGAAAGGCAATAAAATATGCAAACAATTGTCAATGAAAAAAAAAAAACCTTTTAAAATGCGAAAGGCTTACGATGCTTTTGGCACAAAAAGAGACAAGTACTTTTCCTTTTCATTTATTATTACCTGGTATGGCGGTACGATTTTAACAAGCTGCACGGAATAGCAGATTGTCTCTTTTCATTCAACATTATAGCATGTGACATCAAAAACGTACGTCTTTTGCATTTTTAGAGCGTTTTTCTTCATTGTGAATGGTTTTCATATTTTAATGCCTATTGGGTCAAACTATACAGAATCTACTTTTCCACTAACCTTTTCAACCATAAGAACTTATCTAGGCACCCATGTCAAACAAAGGTTTCCGAAAAGCGTCGCGTAGCTCATTTTGCATTTCATTCGCCTATTCACAACAAGCAGATCTGGATTAGTTTGTGTGAGATGCGGGGTTTGTGTAACTGGCAACGCTGCCTTGTCTTCCGATAAACCGATCTTAGCACGGTTTGTCAATACAGTACAACTCCGATAATCCGAACTAGTTATTGCAAAGTACCGTTCGGAGTATCGAATTGTTCGGATTATCGGCTTGATTTTTTGAACAAACCAACTTTTTAAAACAATCCAAATGACGCAAAAAACAAAATAAAGTGACGACAAAAAAAAAAACGCTTGAGTGTTGAGAGAAAAAGATGTGTTTTTTTTTGTTTTATGTTTCTGCTACTTCGCTCTCTTTCTCTTTCAATTCCTTGAGGAGAATGTAGTTTCAAACTAATGACAAAACATTTTATCTGTCTCTCACCAAAAATATATTCAATTTTTGAGACTCTATATTCCCTAAACTCAAGAATACGGTAGCAGGTGATCGGATTATCAAGATTTGTTCGGATTATGACTACGGTCCGAGCTGTTTGGATTGGTGAATGTTCGGATTAGCGGATGTTTGGATTATAGAGGTTGTACTGAATAGAGAATAGGTATACAATTATTCCTCCTGAAAATGTTTTCTATACCTACTTGCATATTAATCAAAACTATGATGAATATACAATAAAAAATATTTTCAATATTCAGTACCTAACACATCATCTACTTTTACGTAGGAATGTAGATACATTACTTGGCTTAAGCATTTTCTTACATTCATTTATAACTTGTTACAGAGTTAAATAATTTTTTTCAACATTGATATTGTTCGATTAGATGAATTATTATGATCATTTTTTTGTGATGTGAAAAAATACACATCCAGATGGTGAATTCGAAGCTTCTAATTTTTCACGAAATCTACTGAAAAATTGTGATCAAATTAACGGATATTCGTTTCAGTGATCTGGTAGCATGCACTGTTCTATACCTACTATTGTGAATTGGGAAATTCCAAAAATATATTTTTGAAGAATTGTTTTACATAAAAGACTTATCGAAAGTAGAAAGAGACATTTGCTGATTTTAATAAGTATTGTGTAGATTTTTTTTTTCTAGACCAAGACCAAGACGAGACTCTCGAGGTAGAGAGACTCTACGAGACTCTACCTCGAGAGTCTCGTCTTGGTCTTGGTCTTGGTCTTGAGAAGATTTTCAGGTCTTGGACTTGGTCTTGGTCTCGGTCTTGTCACCAAGACCAAGACAAGACCAAGACTAGTCTTGTGGTCTTGCGAAGCCCTAGAAACAACATCAAACGAAACCAGAACAAAGTCATGTGGTATATCAAAACCATTAATTTCACTCGCAAACTCAAAAGTATCCTTGATTCTGAACCGGTTAAATTCACAAAAAGATTTGTCCAGAATACCAGAGATATATTTAGCTAGAGGTTGAGTAGACGCACCAATGCATGACACTATGGATCTGAGGGTACACCTTCTTTGTGTACTTTCGGTAAACCATAATATTTTGGACGAATCCCATTTTACGTTAGTAAAGTTTTTGCAATGTTAGGTTCGATAAATTCACTGTCTTTCAGATTATTGATCTGCTTATTACAACTTGTCTCAACTTTCGAGGAAGGGTCTCTATTAACTTTCTTATAAGTATTAACATCATCCAACAATCCAGCCGATTTGTTGATATAGTCTGTTGTAGACATAGCAACAGTAACGTTTCCTTTATATGATCTGATTATAATCAATTCTGGGTTATTTTCAAAAAACATCGATGTGAGTTTTTCAATGTCGTCGGGGATTTTATGTTAGTTTTCGCCTGAATATAGTTGGTAACGATATTATTGGCCTTGGATCTAATTAAGTCTTGTTTCTGTACTGGGACACCTTGTAATAGGTGTTCTACTTCTGAAAGTAAGCTATATATGTTGATATCTTTGACAAAAATTGGAAGACTAAATTTAGGACCCAAAGCTAAGAACTACTCATTATTATTGTTACTAAAAAAGTTAAGTTTATCATCTTCTAATTTTTCAAGTTTAATGATATTTTACTTTTTAATTTGATTGAATAAAGTATTCAATTTATTTCTTTGACAATATAGAAAATCGTCCAGAATATCAAACGGTAGCTTATTTCTGAGTTTATCAATTAATTTATTACCCCTCGTCTCAAGTTTCTCGATATAACGGTTACTATCACCAATGACAATTTTTTTTAACTTCGTATAGTTACCTGCTGGGTTAAAAATTCCAAACTATTTGCGTTGGTAACAGTGACTTCTTGTGGTATTCTCCATAGCTTCTTTGTGTTGTCAGCTATGAATCTAGGGGTGACATCCTGTCTTTTGCATTCTAGTAGAAAAACTCTTCTGTTTATTTGGGCTGATTAACTTCGACTTAAGTTGGAGTAGTTTTTCATCAAACGAACCACTTCATCTCCATATTCCTCACCAATCTTCTTGTAGAATGATCCCATGTTCAATCTTGAAATAGCTGAAGGACAGTAACGGGGCTACTGGTAACTACGCAGTTAGGGTTAACTATTGGGATGGCCCCAAAGATTCTTGAAACGAGGGAGCAATAAGATGTTGGACGCTTGTTTTAAAAGGTGTATTGAATCTTATTCAAGCTTTCGCTCTAAGTTTTGAGCTTCATCAGGACGAATCTAATCAAAGAAATTCTTTGATTAGATAATTTATTCAAAGAAATCCTTTGATTTGATTCGTCCTGATGAAGCTCACAACTTATTGGAGCGAAAGCTTGAATAAGAGTCAATATTTATACTCTTTGAAACGAGCGTCTAACATCTTATTGCTGCCTTCTTTCAAGAATCTTTGAGGCCATCCCAATAGTCAACCCTAACAGCGTAGTTACCAGTAGCCCCGTTACTGTCCAGCTATTATTATACATAATATATACATATACAGTCCGTTTCACGGGGGTTCATACTCACATCGATGACGTCATTAATTGAAAAAAAACGTATGTCGTAGCTAAGTCATATAGTTTCAAGAGCGTTCAAATTTTGTATTGAAGCCAAACAAGTATGTTCCAAAATGCTCTCCAGAACACGTTCAGAATTGTTTTCCATTTAGATTTTGGATTCAGGCTGATCATCCATTGAAAGCGTAGTCGCGTGTAGTATATCCGCCATCCGGATGCGAGCGAACGTTAGCATCAAACTATTGTGTTTTTTGAGAATGCCGTGTAAAGGATTTTCCTTGTTATTTGCCAATCACCTTAATATCCGTTATTATAAGTTATAAAAAAATGATAAATTATCAATAATTTTTTCATAACTCATGAAATAACGGCCATTTGAGGGGGAGTGAAAAATGAAAAAAAAATCAGATCAGTTATCAACTGCGAAACATCACCTCCTGCCCAATCATAAGGTGATAAATAAGTCAAATTCCTTACTATGGGAGAAGAAAATAATAAACGTAATTTTATTACAAACAAGTACCAGCGGAACATAGATGAGGAAACTGAAATCATGAACACGAACCAAATATAAACTAGGTAAAATAATATCAAATTCTGTCTGCCCAAAATATTCATTCAATAACAATACTAGCCCTTTCTTTCTTCTGTCAACAACGCATGACTGCTCCAATAATCCATCTATCTTTCTGATCTCTGGACTGCAATTATACATCTATATTATTTATATACAGGGTGTCTCTAAAAGGTCTGTACAAAATCCTACCACATGTTCCTGATGTCAAAATAAGCCGATTTAACGCAACTCACCTTAGACCGAAATGTCACCATTTCCGAGATACGGGGTGATCAACTTTAAAATTAACAATTGAATTTTGTCATTATTTTGGACACTTTTTCACATATTGCTTTGAAAATTGCCATACGGGGGTTTTGTGGTATGAGAAATTTGATTATGGAGTTCGTTTTACTGTGACCGCTAGAGGGCGCCCTACACTTTACATTTTGTGGTTTAAAATATCCATAACTATTTTCTCAGTTATTTTTTTCAATCTTTTATTAGAAAAAAAGATTCTCCAGACGATTTCAAGTAAATGAGGTACTCCTGTCAAAGTTCGCTCAAGTGAGCCGTTTTCGAGATATTTCCACATAAAGAGTTCCGGAAAATTCCTAATATTTTTCTTCTTTACACGAGCGTCTCAAAAAGTGTTTTATAAAATCATCACATATTTCTGAAGTCAAAATAAGCCGATTCAAAGCAACTTACCTTTCTTTGAAAATGACTCGTTTTCGACTTAAAACTTTACCACCCTGTATCTCGAAAACAGAGAAATTTTGGACAGAGGCAAGTTGCTTTGAATCGGCTTATTTTGACCTCGGGAATATGAGTTAATTTTGTGAAAATAATTGTTCAAAAAGTTCGTGTAAAGAAGCAATTTTCCGTTGTGGCATGGAACTCTTCAAATGGAAATATCTCGAGAACGACTTACTTGAGCGAACTTTGACAAGAGTACCTTATTTACTTGAAATCGTCTGGAAAATCTTTTTATCTAATAAAAGATTAAAAAAAATAACTGAGAAAATAGTTATGGACATTCCAAACCACAAAATGTAAAGTGTAGGGCGCCCTCTAGCGGTCACAGTGAAACGGACTTCATAATCGAATTTCTCATACAACAAAACCCCCGTATGGCAATTTTAAAAGTAAAATGTGAAAAAGTGTCCAAAATAATGACAAAATTCAATTGTTAATCTTAAGCTTGATCACCCCGTATCTCGGAAATGGTGACATTTCGGTCTGAGGTGAGTTGCGTTAAATCGGCTTATTTTGACCTCAGCAACATGTGGTAGGATTTTGTACAGACCTTTTACAGACACCCTGTATAAGCAGAAGGGTAGCACGACTGGCTAGTTTAGAGAGGTTAGTGGGGATGCAGGCTAGTAGATTCTTCTTCTTTAAGAAGTGGCCATGAGGTAAAAAAAAAACCCTTCGAGGTTATGTCAAGCTTTCGAGATTTATTTGTTCTCTTCTTCAGGACTACTACAAAAATTACTTAAATAAGTACCACCAAAAGAAAATTATTATTTTTAAAGAAACCACACGTGGGTCATATAACTGAACTGGGTGACGAACTCCACATATAGGAAAAAATGTGTGAGAATTTGCAAGAGCAAATCTCACTCAAAGATGGGTACTATGTGAAATTCTACATTTGGTCTCAACTCAACACCCTATTTATTTTAAATAAACAAAACTTTTAAAAGTGTAAAATAAAATAGTTTACTACATCACTCAACCCTAAGTCACCACATTACCAAATCTATATAAAATTGTAGAATTGTATTCACCTTTCGGTACTAAATAATGTTCTTCAATCTTAGAGCAGTTTATAAATCATTGTACATGCGTAATTGCCCGTTTCCGGTAATATCTATTCACAACAGGAATAATCACTGTCTATCTCAGTCACCTACATAGGAACAGGTCAGAACCACACATCTAATTAATGAGAACGTATGTCATACATAGACTTGCAAACTAGCGCGTTACTAAAAAAGCCGTTTCCGCCTGCGTACTTCTCTAGATTGGGTAGCTGGTACTAGTACTGATCCTTTGTCCTTTTTACACACAACCACGGGCAATGAAGCATCTTCGAGTGCGATTTGCTCTTCCAAATTCTTACACATTTTTTCCGATATGTGGAGTTTGTCACCCAGTTCAGTTATATAACCCACGTGTTTTGAGTTTCTTTAAAAATAATTTTTTTTTAGTGGTACTAATTTAAGTAATTTCTGTAGTAGTCCTGAAGAAGAGACCAAATAAATCTCGAAAGCTTGACATAACCTCCAAGGGTTTTTCTTTTACCTCATGGCCACTTCGTAAAGAAAAATCCCCACTAACCTCACTCGCGGCTGGATGTTGCTCCCGTCATCGATTTTTAAAATCAAGGCTCCCATGCACTAACCACAGTGTTGCCGTATCTCTGAAAAGTTGGGTTGCTCGGATTTTTAGGGAGAGTGGGGAGCAGGCTGATTGTTTATGTTTATGATGGGGTTATTTTGATGTTTCAAATTTGTGTCTTGCATCTTGCACTTACATCTCATCAGAATATTCATAAATACAATTAAATACCTAGCCTCCTTTCGCGACACCATTCCGTTTTGATCATAGGTCTATAATGGATGGTAAAATATAATTGTGCTGTTTGTGAAAAATCATTTTCAACCAATGAAAACCTGAACCGACTTTGCAAAAATCATTTAAAGACGAAAATACTAAAGCATTCTCAGGCGAGTATTGTGCCGTGACTACTTCACCATAAGACTGGCAATAAAAACACATTTCAGGATATTCTTTTGTGTGAAACATATGGGACTTTTTTTTAATTAATTGCAGATCCAGAACTTGAATATCATCAAAAGTTGATGTATGTTCTTTATTATATGTTCTATCCACTTATTACTTGCAATTAGAATGGTTGCAGATCAAACATCATACATGGGGTGGGTCAAAAAATATAGAAATGGATGAAGGTAACAACAGTAAAGTACCTATCACTTATTTCAAAAAAATCCGTAAAATGTCGTGAGAAAAAGTTGTCTAGAATTAAAAGTTATGCCTGAATATTAAAGTTGTGACGTAGGTCCGGGTTTTTTCAAATCATCTTCAATTATCATTGCCTCAAGAAATTGTTTTTCTAATATTCACCTTGAACACATACATAATTGAATTGATCAAAATCAAATCAGCTTCGTATAACTTAATACAGACCAAAATAATCTAGGGCGCTTTGTTTTGGTAATAAGGGAAAAATCCTAGATTCTGTACACCTTTTCTTTATAACGTTCTCCTGTTTTTTTTTAAATAGGCGTATAGGTAGGTACATTACTCTTGTACACTTTTTATATTTTTTGACCTACCGTGTATGATGTTTGACTTACAACCATTCTAATTGCATCAAATAGGTTTATCGACTATGCATCATCTTTTCGTGATATTTGAATTTTGGTTTTGCAATAATTAAAAAAAATCCCATATTATGTTTTAAACAAAACAATATCCTGAAATGTCTTTTTTATTGCCAGTCTTGTGGTGAAGTAGTCACAATACTCGCCTGAGGATGCTTTAGTATTTTCGTCTTCAAAATGATTCTTGCAATGTCGGTTCAGGTTTTCATTGGTTGAAAATGTCTTCACAAACAGCACAATTATATTTTACTATCCATTATAGACCCATGATCAAAATGGATTGGTATCGCGAAAGAATAAGGCTAGGTATTTAATTGTATTTATGAATATTCTGATGAGATGTAAGTGCAAGATGCAAGACACAAATTTTAAACATCAAAATAACCCCATAAACATAAACATAAAGATACAGTCTCCCCGCCCTCCCTAACAAATGACAATCTACAATCCCAACTCCCAACAGTCCCAACTTTTACAGACAGAGATACGGCAACACTTTGGTTAGTGCATGAGCCATTTTAAAAATCGATGACGGGAGCTACATCCAGTCGCGAGTCTAACCTCTAGTTCTCTATATTAGTTAACCCTAACTGCGTTTATATATATATATAAACAGTCTCAATATAGTGGGGATGCAGTCAGAAATTGGCCAGGGGAAGTAAAAACAACCCTTTTATGCTAAATCAAGCTTTCGAGAACTTTATTTTCTCTTCATCAGGATTTTCTATAAAGTAAAAATGACAACGTGTTACAAATACAATCGAATTTTTTTTTTTTTTGTACAAGAACTCACCATTGCGGGTTTGAACTAAAGAAGGTTTGCATATATGAGAAAATACCGAAACCCATCATCGATCACAGCTTAACAATTTCACACATCATAATGCAGGATTTATTAATTTACCACATTACGACCAAACTCTGGAAACGTGCAGGATGAAATGAACAATGAACAAACGAACATGGTGGTCAGAGATGTTTTTTTTTTGTAAAAGAAGGGATTTTAGTCGTTGGTAGGCGAAAATGCGCATGACTCCACCGGAAATCCGGCTGCTTTTGACATATATCACCGACTTGAGTGGACCATCAGGACGCCCTTGCTCTCCGTCTATCCCGCAAGCCTGACCAAGGTAAGGTCTTCAGGGCATCCTCCAGAAGTGCGGCCAGCAACCACTTCATGCGTGATGGGTTTGCGATGAGGTTCTGTGACTGGCGCTTCGTCCACAGAGCCAGGTTGAACTGCGTCCCACTCAACGGAGCCATGCGATGGGGCAACAGAGACAGGCGGTGCAGGAGGTGGGGTGCCCATGACGAGACCCTGCCACATGTCATCAACCACTGCAGGCTGCACTCGGTAGCTTGGCAAAAACGCCATAACTCCATTCAGGACAGAATGGTGAAGGCCATCCCCGACAGGATGGGGGAGGTGCGTGTTAACTGCACTGTTCCGGAGGTAGACAGCAACCTACGTCCGGACATTGTCATCAGGAAGGACAACCTGGTTACCATTGTTGATATTTGTGTCCCTTTTGACGATGGTGCAGAGGCACTTCAGGTGGCGAGAACGAACAAGGTTGAGAAATACTTGGGTCTGGCGCAGGAGCTGGAGAATTTGAGCCTGGAGGTCAGCCTTCATGCGTTGGTGGTGGGGGCACTTGGGTCCTGGGACCAGGTCAACGAGGCCACTCTGCGGGCGTGTGGGGTTTTGCTTCACTACGCCACCCTGTTACGCAAACTTATGGTCTGCGATGCGGTAAAATGGTCCCGAGATATCTATGTGGAACACGTCACCGGAACAAGGCAGTACCATGACTGAGACTCCAAGACTGAGAAGCTAGTTCTGTTGATTGTTACTGATGTTTGTAATGTCTAAATGTCAACTGTTTTTCCTAATTGCCTGTGTTATCGTTAATATTTACCTGTTTTATACCTGATTTACATAATGTCATTTTACTTAAAGCATACACACTTGGTGTTTTCTTTATAAGTCATATACGTACCTGATATTACCTATTTTCATTATTCTGATATTTTATATACATGTTCAATAGAACTAAGTTTTATATTATATACTCGCTCCAATGCAACACTGTAAACAAATATTCATTGAATAAACATATCAATCTGTATTAGTTTGTTCATTCGTACCTTTCCAATCCCTGACATACCAGGGCTCACCTGAACGTTACAATTATATGGTGTATGAGAGTTCATCAATAACAGGATGATATCGATTATTCTACAGTACTATTACAGGTTTTAGATTACAAGTTCATTGAATTACCAACAATAAGAGCAGAGACAGACAAACATATTACTGGTTCAACTTATTGTGAAGAGATAATAAAGCCGAGAAATAAATATAAATATTATGTGTTTGACTGGTTTAAGGAGACATATCTGCCCGTCTGCAGTTTGAGAATATAACTATAAATACTGCTAAGATTCTGGGTGTCGGTCTTCCTATTTAGCGTGTTTGACTCTTTATTAATGTGGATCATTTTCAGGAAAATCCTCCTGTAATATGAGTTAACTTTGTACAAAATTTCAGCACTATCCCAGTTCATACCGTGGCCACTTAATATGATCTGCTAGAGCACAACTGTTTACTTTTCTTTTACAGTCACTCTTGTGAGAAGCAATCCGACCTTTTAATATATATATATGTCACAGTAAAACCTGGTAATCAGTAAAAGCTAAGTGTTACTAGGAAAAGTGAGCTTTTCCTGATTTGGAAACATTTAGCTAGTGAAAGTTGAATTCGATCGACTTCATCATACTTTTACTAGTAATTGTTAGCATTCACGTAACTTTTCTAGTGATAGCTGCTACACTGAAAATTATTATCGTAATTATAAATATCCTTTTTGGTCCGAGTTGGAATTCGCCGACAGATTAGACGCTCTGGAAAATACAAGAGTTATATGAATCGCAGGCAGGTGTACAATGTTAACATTGTTCAGATACCGTATTATAGAAAATACTTGAGTATTCTCAGTAGGGGTTAGTCTGGGTTAGCTTGGGTTAGTTTGGGTTTGGCAAAAATTTTGATGTCGCCATCATTCAGTGCCCTGTGCACCTTGGGTTAGTTAAAAGGCGGAAATAAGTTTTAAAAAGTACTTTTCCTAACTGCTTTCAGTAAAAGTTGATTTGATAAAGTTTTTCCAACATAAAAGTGTACAATATTAATCAAAATTTAACATTCCCTAACGGATCAAGTAATTGCTAGCATCAACTAGTAAAAGCTAGCTTTCACTGAATTTCTAACATTTACTGTAACATATATACAGGGTCCTTCATTAGTGCGTCGGGCAATCCTAGCGTGGTTATTTACAAAAGTAGAAAAAAAAGTTTTATACAAAAGTTGTAGAATGTGACTTTATGCATATTTTAAAAATATTTTCAAACATACAGGGTGCGTCACAAAAGTATGGCACGAAAAAGTATGATTTTTTTTAATGGAACCCCCTGTATATTAATTGATATTTCAATTCTTCCTTCAATTTGGAACAAAAATTGTGCTACAACTAATGTTCCTAAATTCAACCGTTATCGAGATATCGCGTTTTAAAAATGGCATTTTTGCAACTTTGGCATGCTATAAAACTCAAACTATTCAAGTAGGAGGAAAATGGTTTGCACTCTCCTATCTTAACTTTTCAAGAGCTCTTCTGTCATTTGGATAGAAGGTAACGTCAACTGTCAACTTTTTTCGGCACATTTTGACATTTTTTCACAATAATGGATTTAATCTCCTTGAATAGCTCTTGAAAAGTTAAGACAGGAATGTGCAATCCATTTTTCTCTAACTTGAATAGTTTGAGTTTTATAGCATGTCAAAGTTGCAAAGATGCCATTTTTAAAACGCGATATCTCGATAACGGTTGAATTTAGGAACATTAGTTGTATCACAATTTTTGTTCCAAATTGAAGAAAGAATTGAAATATCAATCAATATACAGGGAGTTCCATTTAAAAAAATCATACTTTTTCGTGCCATACATTTGTGACGCACCCTGTATGTTTGAAAATATTTTTAAAATATGCATAAAGTCACATTCTACAACTTTTGTATAAAACTTTTTTTTCTACTTTTGTAAATAACCACGCTAGGATTGCCCGACGCACTAATGAAGGACCCTGTATATATACAGGGCTTTTCACTTAAAACTCCGCACGTCAATATCTCGGAAACGAATAGGAATATTTGATTTCTGTAAAAAGTAGTCAATGTATGGGGTCGAGTAGTTATTTTTCACAGTCAAAAAAATTCGACGTCTACCAAGAGTAAAGCGTCGCGACGCATCGAAAATATTAATCGATTGCAGGGACTATGAAATTACGCGCATGCCTAAGTACGACTTATTTATACACTTTTTTGTTATTCAGTCGAACTCATTTATTCTACTCAGTTTTGAGGATAAATGTATGTATTGGTTCAATGTTCAATTGTTCGCTTATGACGTCATTTTTGATTTTATGCATTATAGTTACTCCTTTCGTTCTTCTTAAGTATTTCGTCTCCATAGCTTGTATCTTGCTTTCCTGTGCCGGAGATAACACCCACGATTCACAACTGTATGTGAGTATTGTTCGGTATATCGTTTTGTATATGCTCATTTTCGTTTCTGCGGTAATTTTCCTTCTGTTGATGAATGCCTTATTCAAGGAGTGAAATAATCTTGAGTTGTTTTCTATTCTTTCATTTATCTCTGTCTCTATAGAACCTGTCTGATCCAGTTGAATCCCTAGGTATTTAAACATTTTAACTTGTTCAATTTTCTCATTATCGATTATTATGTCAATATTGTGGTTTAGTTTTCCCATTACCATTACTTTCGTTTTGTTCTTATCTACATGGCGTACTTTTCAATTGTTGTGTTCCATATATTGAGGCTGTCAGAAAGGTCTTTTTCCTTTTCTGCCATAATTACTAGGTCGTCTGCAAATACTCCTTCCGATATTTCTACCTGATGCATATTTCTGTAGCCGATCCTAATTTTTCTGACTGCTCTCGAGCATTCCTTTCGTCCATGAATATGATGAACAGTAACGAACTTAGTCCACCTCCTTGTCTTAGTCCTTGTGTGGTTTTGAAGCTGTTCAATGTTCTCCCCTGGCTGATTATGAAGTTGGTGTTGTCATTATACAATATTTTAGTGATTCTAATAACTTTTGGATCGACCTCTCTTTTCCTCATTATCTCCCACATTTTTTTTTCTAGGTACTCTGTCGAACGCCTTTTCTAGATCAACAAATGCAAGATATAAGTTTTTGTCTTGCTCCATCTTTCGCTCAGCAATTTGTTTTATTGTGAAGATATGGTCCTGAGCGCTACGTCCTTTCCTGAAAGCACTTTTGGCTTCATGCATTGTTGGCTGTACTACTCTGTCGATTCGTTTATTTAATATTTTTTCCAGGATTTTGGTAGAAACAGTTAGCAGCGTAATTCCCCTGTAGTTGGAACACTCGTGCTTATCTCCATTTTTATAGATAGGCACTATCAATGAAGTTTTCCATTCCGCAGGAGGTATTTCTTTTGTCCATACATGTTTTAAGATGTCTAGTAGCAGTTCTTTTCCATCGCGTCCCATATTCTTATACATTTTTATAGTCATCTACACCTGGTCCTTTACCATTTTTCAATTCTCTTATCGCTTCTTCCAGTTCTTCAATTTCCATTGTCTTATTTTGTTCCGGGTCTGGTTCTAAGTATGTATCTTCCTCATATTGTGCATAGTTATTTTCCTCTGTTGTTTTGGTGGTATTGGTATCCAAAAGTCCCTCAAAGTATTCTGCCCATGTCTCCATGATTTCCTGGTCGACGGTCAACATATCACCACTTCTCGCTTTCACTCAACAGGGTGCCACAGATTCGAGTGGTATGCATGGGGATCTCAGTTATCATAAGCGATACAGGGTCGGTTAAATGGTTGCAAAGTTGTGCATTCAAATGCTCAACAAAATGCCGTTTTGAAATCTTTAAAATTCCGACTACTTCCGAAGATATTCGAAAAAAACCGAAATTTCGCAAAAACGTTATTATTATTTCCTGAGTTTATTTGAGAAGATATTGTGAAATAAATAACACTTTCTCATCGCCACTTTTTCTCCTGTACAAGATGGCGGTATCAAATTGGAAATTTGACGTTTCGTCTTTGAGCGGCCATCATTAAGTTCATTTTTTTAAATACGGACCTGGATTTTTTATTTTATTTTGAATTATCTTTTGACGTCCTTAATGTATTGAGGTATCGCAACCGTCGAAAAAAATACTCATTTAAAAAATAATACCAGAGAATACTAGTTAATCAACCCTTTTCTCCCTAACTCATAGTTTGGTTCATAAATCCATATTTATTCGACACGTTTTTCTTATGAGAGAACCTGCATAACTAAACAAGCCTAATTGACCAAACCAAAGTCGAAATAACATCCAATAACGATACATTTGATGAAATTAAATTGAATCCCCAAATGACATGGAAAATAAAAAAAAATCATAAAAAAAACTGGATCAATTTTTGTGTCTGAGAATATTGCCATTTTAACAAAATATTGAAAATAACTCAATAATAGGTGAAAAATAATTGAAAATATTGACGTTGCTGAGACAACCCATCGCTCTACACCCTCATCTAATTACCTCAATGCCTCAAGGACGTCAAAAGATAACTAAAAATAAAATAAAAAATCCAGGTCCGTATTTAAAAAAATGTACTTGATGATGGCCACTCAAAGATGAAAGTCAGATTTTCAATTTGATACCGCCATTTTGTAGAGGAGAAAAAGTGGCAATGAAAAAGTATTTCACAATATCTTTTCAAATGAATTCCTTCCATGCTTGTTTTTTCTTTTTGATTTGGTCTCTTATGTCTCTGTTCCACGATGCTGTTTGTTTCCGGTCTGTTCTTATGAGACCTACTCCACATATTTTTTCTGCTGATCCTATGATGATGTTTTTGAAGTGTTCCCATTTCTCTTCTATGTTTTGTTTGGGCAATCTGTCTCCTTGTTGGCATTTCGAGGAGATTGTTGCGCTGAATTTTTGTGAAATATTCCTGGCTGCAAGTTTATACGTTTTGATAGTTTTGTGGATCGATCTTTTGTCCGGTTTATCTCCCTCCTTTTCTGTTTTGATCAGTGATATCACTAGGAAGTGATCGCTTCCTAATTCAAATCCTCTTTTGACTCTGGGGTCCATTACATCTTTCATACTCTTCGTTTCCACTATGATATAATCTATGATAGATTTTTCTTCTCTACTAGCAACTTCTCTGGTGTACTTGTGAATCTGTTAATGTTCAGAAAATGTATTCTTTATTCTTAAACTGTGTATCATACAGAGGTTCAAGAGTCTATGGCCATTGTTATTCCGTACATTTTCTCCATATTTCCCAATCACTGTGGAGTATTGCTCATCTTTTATTCCGAATCTACTGTTGAAATCTCCCAACAAAATGATTTTCCCCCTAGCTTCTTCCAAGATCTCATTTAGTTGATTCCAGAATTTGTCTTTATTGTCCACTGTATCATCCTCATTGGGGCCATAGCAAGATATTATGGTTGTTATTCTAAATCTCTATTCAGTTCTACTGTAAGTATTCTTTCTGATATTCCTGTGAATGATTGTATTCGCTCTGCAAGGTTTCTATGTATGATACATCACACTCCTGCTGCTGCGCGTTTGTCTTCTTCTACGCCACTGTATACTAGAAAGTGTTCACTTGCGAGTGTCTCCGATCCTTCTCCTTTTTTTTTTTGTTTCTGATTTTGCCAGCACATCCAGATTTGCTCTTTCAAACTCTTCCAGTAGGTCTTCACTCTTGCCGTTCAGTGTTTTTATGTTCCATGTTCCCACTTTCAAAATTCTGCATTGTTTTCTTCTCATTTCGTTCATTTCAAACAATCTATTTACAATAATTTACATTTAACATTGCCCGGTCATTCGTTGCTTTCATATTTGAATTTTCTCCATTCAGTTTTTTGGTTTCCCGCTCATTTTTATGAGCTTTCCCTGCTTCTTGTCCCATTTCCTTACTTCTCCATGTACGGTCAATTTTTGATAACCAATTTTCACTTGACTGCCTCTTTGTTGCTCCTGTTTCGCTATACCTCGCTATATAGCTCGTACCTTTGCCTGAATTCTCCCTCTCCTCTTTGGTCATATCGTCATTAATATATGTTCATCCGGATGTATTTCGTAGTTTCTTATTATCTTGCATCACTCTTTGCTTATCATTCGAAATGTTTAGTCTCACCAAACAAGTTGTTTCTTCAATTGTTCTTGCGTTTTTTATTTCTATCTCAATTTCCAGCTCCTTTCTCATAAATTTATTCAACTCTGTTACCAAGTTGTTTGCACCATATGACTGCAGCCTCAGCCCTTGTATCACGATGTTATTTCTTCTTTTTTCTCTTTCCATTGCATCTAGTTTATCATTGATTATTTTCATTTCCATGTTTATTTCTGTGTTCTCTCTTTTAATTTTTTGATTTTCTTTCTTCAGATTGATTATTTCTGTCTTATATTCTCTATTCTCGCTCCTCAACTCCTGTCTTTCTTTATTTATATTCATCAGCATCTTCATCATTTGAATGGTCATTTCCTCCCTTCTAGCTGCTTGTTCAGGCGATCGCATCACCTTTTTGCTCTTTGCAAATACTTCTTCATCTGGTTGGTATTTTTTGCGTCTTTTGCCCTCATCTGTAGAATAGTCATCAGATTCCATCCTCGCAATCACTTTTCAGTACGCCTCTGTCTGGTTTTCAGCGGCGACCTTGCCGCGTCCGATGTCACTCGAATCGACTAATCTCCGCGTGCCCGTTGAAAAGGATGGAACTTCTACCCAATAATGGATGGTATTTACCGATATAGCTCTTTGTATTTGATCTTCGGCCTATTATTCAGTTTTCTGCTGGCCATTGATCAATGACACATTGATTAATGACACCAAGTGTCATTAATCAATGCTGCTGGCTTTGATTGTAATATATTGCACTCACAAAAACAACAAGTAAAAATAATAAAACAGATAAATAACACTAAAATATAAATATGTGGGTATACGTTAAAATGTGGAGAATACATGATTTTTCAAAAGCCGTTTAAAATTATTAAGGGTATCACAGTTTTTTAGATCTGGAGGCATGTTGTTAAATTCATTTACACCTTTATTAGTCCAGTAAACATTTACATCAGACCTTGCGTTAGATCCGGAAGTTCTGATTTTTTGCTGACTTGTTTATGATGTTGGCCCAATGAATAATCCATGTTTTTGACCTCGAGCGCCGAACGCAACATTGTCAAATCTCAAAAAAATCTGCAAATTTCCAGCTTTTATTCAGTTTTTGACAATATTAGCCCAAAAGGACTAAGTTTTCAATCATAACTATAAATCACTTTTTTAAAGTAGACTAAATTTACTACAATTTCAGATCAGAATGGTGTCTGTAGATCTGATAGTTTACAAGATACAGATTTTCAAAATTAAGTGTTATTTTTTGACACTTGCAAATGTTAACATAATACAACAACATTATAATATTATGGTGCCTACCTGGAAGGTGTCTTCAGGCTAGTTACCATACACATTTATTATTCTGTGGGAATTTCGACCCTCCGGACATATTTTCTTAGGTAATTTCACGCCTTGCCAATTCCGAAAGAAAAGAAGAATTATGCATAATTGTTTTAATCTCATTAAAAAAAGTAGATCAAATACATGTATAAATCAACTGAAAGTGGATTTTGCCCTCTTAGAAGGACCCGGTTGAGTCTCGAGGGTCTCCTCACTCAAAACATATCTGCAGTAGCAGGGCTTAACTTATCCCTAACATGCTTAAAACGGTGGAGTAAAAATGGCCGCAGACTCTTTCCAGGTAGATATAATGTAATTTCATTACCGCAGAAAATAGGTTTAGATAGTCGGTTATTTAAACATTTTCAAGTTTCAAAATTTAGAGCTAAACTTTGGAAAGCTGTAGCTCAAAAACTATTGGGTTCACAAAGAGGGTTCTGATCTCAAATTGTGGCAAATTTAGTCTAATTTAAAAAGTGTTCTAGAGTTATAATCGAAAGCTTAGTCGTTCATTGTATAAATTGCCAAAAACTGAATAAAGGTTAGAAATTTGCAGATTTGTTTGAAATTTGACAATGTTGCGTTCGGCGCTTGAGGTCGAAAACTTGGATTATTCATTGGGCGAACATCATAAATAAGTCAGCAAAAAATCAGGACTACCGGATCTAACGCAAGCAACCCCCTTATATGTAAAACAAAATTTTGTACTTGCCTTGAATATCACTCTCTTAGCCTAAAATAACCACAGTTTCTAGTTTTGTAAGAATGTTTATCTCTAAAATAAGTAACCCTATCACATACATATTGAGCAACATATTGCTATTTGTTTTTTAAAATAAATATACAGATATCATACATAATGTTTTGCTTCACAGACAGAAAATTAAGGATATTAACATGGTTTGTACAGGTGTGTATCTATGGCATTTCAATATTGTTCGCATGGCCCTATTTTGAAGCGTTTGTAATTGTTCTATTTTATAGTTTGGCAAGTTGAACAATAGTGATGAATAAAATTGCAAATGGGGTGCAGTTATGCTATTATACAAAAATAATTTGGTGTTCATCGACAAACTTTTTCCCATCCTTTTGATCACTCCTACTTTTCTAGAAATTTTTTTCATCACATAATCAGCATGTGCGTGAAACAATAAATTTTAATCAAAGATTACGCCAAAGTATTTGATTTCATTTGCATGCATTAGTTTTTCTTTGCTTATACAAATATTTAAAGAATTCAGGTTGATTTGACTTGACCTATGCTTTTTTCCAAAAATACAAAATTTTGATTTAGACGTTTATACACAATTTATTGATGCACAACCATTTGAAGATGTGATCCAAATCAGCATTTATTTTTCTTTCCATGCCATCAATATTTTTACCTATAACATAAATCATGGTATCATCCGCTAACAATATACCTCTACATTCTTTTAACACATTCACAACATCGTAAATATACAATAAGAATAGTAATGGCCCCATAACAGTGCCCTGAGGAACACCATGCTCTACTTTTACATAATCAGACATACAATCCTTATATTTAGTTTCCTCGACCCTATATCAGTTAAATATGAGCAGAACCATTCAAAAGCTTTTCCTTTGATTCCTATATTTTGTACAATTTTTCTAACAAACTTTTTCTACTTATTGTTCAAACGCACGCTTAAAATCTATAAAGACAGCCAATACATAGTTTTTACCTTCCAAAGTTTATAAAAAATCATCACAGACACTAACAACGACAGACTCACATGAATGTTTAGTGCGAAATCCTGACTGATTGGGAACTATAACGTTGTTTTCCTGACAGTAAGTTAGGAGCTGCAGTTTCACCACGACTTCGAGTACTTTTTCATAGACTGGACTGGTGTTTATTGGCCTGAACTCTTCGCACTGGTTTGTATTCGTTATTTTCTGCACAGGAATAACTACTGATGCTTTCCAAGTCACAGAAAAATCTCCATTTGCAAGGGACGTGTTCACAATGTCCAATAAATGGTCTGCAACAACTTCGGAGGCGTCCACAAAGATTTTCTTGGATATACCAAACTCATCACCACCAACATTGTTTAGTTTTCTCAATACTTTCTTTAATTCCTGCATAGATATTTCATTGAAGTGGTTCAATTCTCCAAACTTTGATACAGTGTTGGTGATATCGTCGTCATTCACATACAGAATCACAGGCATATTATCAATAATAGTGTTGATATACTATCTACAAAATGCCTGTTAAACTCATTTGCTATGTCCTGCTCATATGAAACGATCCGCTCATTGAAATTAACCTCATCAGGAAGAAAACCCTTCTTCTTTGAAAGGAGCGTTTTCAAGTTTTTTCTCAGTTCCCTGGAGTTTGCTTTGTTGCCGTCAATAATCATTTTATTTCATACTGTACCGTAAAGTATCATTCACCGGACCCAAAACCAGTCCGGTAAATGACACTTCACATCATCAGAGACTGTAAAAAAAATACTTGACGACTCCAAAAATGACGTCTTGCATAATCAAAGACTGTGAAATTGCATTGGTAGCATGGTTTGGCTGGCGCCATCTCATGATTTTAATTGATAACTTGACATAGAATGTTGGTAATATATAATCAACCTATCTATCACCCAAGTGGTGACATGGTTTGGCTGGCGCCATATCATGGTAAGAATGTGAGGCGGACTGCCACTCTAAGTGTATGGTTTGACAAGAAAGCACTTTATACCGATAAAAAAAAAATATCACAGTATGAAACAAAACAATGTACGATACACAGCCGTTAAAATGGGTTGGCCAAGATATTTACATCTGTAACACCACTATTCCACGATGTGTTGAGAAAAAATTCTTGCAATAAGTCACTGTTGTAATTTGTCATGCATCTGTAAGTTATTTCCGTCGTATTATTCTTGAATACAACATTTATTTGAATTGACATAATACTATGGTCTCCAATTCTCGGTGTCAAATGTACGTCATGTCTTAGATGTTTATCGCTGGTTATAATATAATCAATGAGGGTCTAACTTCTGTCAGTGATACGAGTAGGTGAATTAACAATCTGATGCAGTCCATTTCTGTTCACCATACTCAGAAGCTTTTCACCATAGAAAGTGTGTTTTAGTAAGTCAATGTTAAAATCCCCCATAATAATGTTTCTTCCCGCAAAATCACTTGTCTTGTTCAAAAATCTTGCAAAGTATTCAAGGAATTTTGCATTTTTTGAAAGCAGCAACTCCACCGACAACATCCATACGTAGTTCTGGACACACTGTTCAATTTTCAAATTGTACTTAACATCAGACCTAATCATCACAAGCACTCCTCCCGTTCTGCGATTATTGTTGACGCTCTGTTCTATCTTGTAACCATCTACACACAACTCACTGTCGCTGACATCTTCGGATATATGGGTCTCACTAATAAACACTTCTTTTGGCTTCCAGTCGTTGATCAGAACCAATATACGGTCCTTTTTATTCAGATAACCTTGGCAGTTGAAGTACACAATTGACGAATTGGATGCAAAACTATTATTTAATTGCTATTTGATAAATCTGTTACGTTGACTTGTTCAATGCGCTAATATATCTGGTTATATCCCATGCTGAATGGTTAACATCTTATCTCAAACTATATTTATTATTTGAGTTCACACAATTTGGGCATTCAGATTCATTGTAAAGTCTTGTAAAGTCTTTTATATCGTGTTCACCACTACATTTTGGACACAACCTTTTATCACTGCATTCCTTCGCAAAATGACCATTTTTGCAGCATTTATAATACCTTACAATTCCATAATCATTTTAAATCGGGCAGCGCCTCAAGCCAATATTCATTTTTTTCTTGCTCCATAACAGTTTGGTAAGTATCCGGATCCACTTTAAAAATGATACTAAAACTTCCACGAACAGGCTTGGTTCTCCGAAGAATCTTCAAACCATTTCCGGCATTTTTCATATTGTTTTGTTTTGTCATCTTAGTTATTACTTCCTCATCAGAAATATTTTCTTCACATTCATGCACTTCAACCACTTTGCTACTATGATTACGTAACTTTGGTCTGTCCACTTCATATTCGTCTCCTAGTTTTTTCTGGATCCCCGACTGTACGTTGATGATTTTTTTTTTCCTACCCACAATTTAGAATTAAACCATCATTCTTCGTGGAGCATCCCATTTCCATCCCAACTCCAATCTCAATAGGATCAACTTTATTCCTCAAATCTTCCTTGATTTTAGAAACATTTTTCTCCCCATCACCCTTTTTCTTGATTACCAATATCTTGTTATCCTTTTTTGTGACCGCAGAGTAGTACCTAATAGAACTTCGTTCAGAGATCTTATACCTGGAGATTTTCTTTTTTTCTTAAAATCTATTTGAAAACAGATTAGAGTATTATTCATTTTATCAATGGAAAATCTAACTACAAAAATTCCAAACCAAATCACCCGCCACATGTAATTACTTCTGACCAATCACGGGCGATGTAACTGGCTGCATTTTACTGTAGTCTATACAGGGTGTTTATTTATTGAATGCCGATACTCAAGGGTGATAATCCTTGAATGATCTTAGGAGCTCAATTTTCAAGATATCATCATCATCATCATTATCATGCAGCCTCCTTCACGTCCATTGTTGGACATAGGCGTCTTCCAAACGTCCCAAGTTATCTCTGTCCCTGGCTGTTGCCATCCAATTTGTCGCTATCCTCTTTAGGTCATCCGTCCATCGGGTGGGAGGTCTGCCTCGGTTGCGCTTGTCAGCTCTTGGTCTCCATTCCAACAGTTTTTTGGTCCATCGTCCGTCCTCCATTCTAGCAATGTGTCCAGCCCATTTCCATTTCCGTGTAGTGATTCGCTGTATGATATCATCTACTCCAGAACGGCGTATCTCTTCATTTCTCACTCGATCTCTCAGGGTCAGGCCAAGAATCGATCTCTCCATCCGCCTTTGTGTTACTCTTAATTTTTCTGCGGTTTTCTTCGTTAAAGTTAGTGTCTCTGCGCCGTTGGTCAAAACCGGCTATACTCATTGGTTAAATGCTTTCCGTTTTAGGCGAATTGGGATATTTCCTTCAAGGATGTCCTTCATTTTTCCGTACGCCGCCCATCCCAGGGTGATTCGTCTGTTTAGTTCGCATGTTTGGTTGTCTCTGGTCATTCTAACCTCGTGACCCAAATATAAATATTTGTCAACCAATTCTACTTTGTTTTTATTAATTCGTATTCGATCACTGAGAACCATGTTGGTCTTTTCAAAATTTATTGTTAGTCCAACTTCTTGGGCGACATCGTTGAGTTCCTGGAGCATGTCTTTGGCCTCTCCCAGATTGTCTGACAAAATAACGATGTCATCCGCGAAGCGTAGATGATTGAGTCTTTCTCCGTCGATGAGTATTCTCTTTTGTTGCCATGCCAACCTTTTAAATGCATACTCGAGGACAGTAATAAACAGTTTTGGTGACATGGAGTCGCCTTGCCTAACTCTCCTTTCTATCTTTATCGTGTTGGTTGTACAGTGTAAATTTACAGTTGTTGTGGCATTTTCATAAATATTTTTAACTATGTCGCAGTATCGGTGGTCGACTCTACAATCTTGCAATGCTCTTAAGATAGCCGCCAGTTCCACTGTATCAAAAGCCTTTTAGAAGTCGACAAATATCAATGCTAGGGGGCGGTTATATTCAATGGTCTTTTCTACCAAGGTTTTCAAGCACCACCTGCAGTGCAGTCGTTTGTACCGTACTTCGAGCGGAAACCAGCTTGTTTCCGCGGCTGATAGAAGTCCAGCATTGCCTCCAATCTATCTGTTATAATTCTGGTGTACTGTTTATAAAGATTGTTAAGGAGACTAATTGGTCTATATGTTTCAAGGTCCGTTATATCCCCCTTCTTGTGCAAAAGTATAGTTATTGAATTGTTCCATGCACTTTGTTGGGATATTCTGATTCCACAAACACAGATTAAAGAGTTTTTGAATCATGGAAATCAGTACTGGTCCTTCTATCTTTATCGCTTCCGTGACGACACCGTCATCTCCTGGAGCCCTATTATTCTTCATCCTTCCCAAAGCAAATTCAATTTAGTTCAGAGAGATCTCCGGAATAACCTTGAGCCCCTCTCCGCAGATATTCCTCTGGATTTAGAGTAGTTTGTTTGGTGTACAAAATTCCATAAAACGATTCCACAATTTTCAACAAATGTTCTCTGCTCGATGTGATAATACCATCACTATTCTCGAGTTTGACAATTTCTCTTTTCCCATTTGTTAGTTTGCGTCTCAATACTTTCATGCTTTTATTCTCCTCGATAGTTTTGACGATTTTTTCATCTTTGTACTTTCTGATTGCCCTTGATACTTCCTTGTTCATTCCATTTTTTTCGTCTTGGCTAGCGTTTTCGTCGCTTCTCAGTGTTCTTCTTCGTTCCATTTTTTGGCGCGTTTCCAGGCTGATCTTTTCCTCCTTCGTGTTTGTTGGGCAACATTTCTTTTGGGCGTGTGTCACTGCTTCCACCATTGCATCGTTCAAGGTGTTGTCATTTGATAAAGGTTTATCTTGAAGTATTTTGCTGAGGTGTTCTTCGAATTTCTGTTCATTTCTTGGTTGTGTCCATGTCTTTGTTCGTTGCTTTTTGATCATTTTGTGTCGTTCGTAGCTAGTGTTTAGTACAATGGGGGCTCTTACCATTCGATGATCGCTCGATTTTGCAAATCTATTTAGGATATAGGGTGTTGAAATTTTAAAAAATTAATGATTTTTTAATAATTTCTTTCATACTATTCCAGATTAAAAAATCTGAAATTTGGTACACGTTTTCTATGCATCAATATGCATTTTGTGATGTACAAACAATTTTATTATTTTTACGTGTGGTGTGAACTTTTTGTCTCAAAATCATCCAAGGATTATCACCCTCAAGTATCGGCATTCAAGTGATAAATACCCCGTATATTAATCTGGTAATGTAGGGAATATTCGATTAGGATCTAGGTAACCAAATTTTCAGTTCGATCTGTTGCACCGTTATCCAGATACGTCTAATCGGCTACTTACCATGGCGTACCTTGTATACAGGCTGTTTGAAAATCAAGTAGGTAAGAAGATTTCAAGGGTATGTTTACCAGTCAAAATAGAAGAAATCTCATATAAACATAATGTTCTAAGTTGCTTCGTTTTTAGAAAAATCGTTTTTTTATGAATTACTCGAAAACCTTTTAGCTAACTTTACAACATTTGGCACGATCGTTTGTCGTCATAAGGATCTTTTTTTGTGTAGGTGATTAAAAGAAAATCATTCATTCCAGTGACGCCCTAGATGATCATCTAATGGATATTTATAGGTAAACTTAAAACTTATGGTATACCACTGCTTTTTTAATGATTTCATAATTTTTCTGAATGAAGCAAATATTTTGCTCTTTTGTCTTTCTGTTTTTTTTTTGTATCTTCGTTCTCAAGTTAAAAATTGAAAACTGTTTTCTACAAGTACCTGGAGCGCTATTCTGTACCTGATTCCGTTAGCCGTCGGTATCGGCATTGTTTGAGTATAGTAAAATGCAAACAACGGTATCGGTAACTGCCAACTTAGGAAATAGCTATTCACCTAACAAGTGCGGAAAATTAGTTTTTCCGCACGAGTCTGCCGTTCACCGACCGACGCGTAGCGGAGTTCGGTGAAGCAGCCGAGGGCGGAAAAACATTTTTCGCAAGTGTTAGGTACAATAGTTTTTCTACAGACGTGCGGAAATAAGGATATAATTCGTAATTTAAAAGTTTCTGATGCAACTAATGACAAATAAATAATAATGAATGTCGAAATGTGTAACTAAGCGACCATAGTTACCTGGAAACCTGGTTGCTGTTTGCTTATGATATTGTTAATTTTGACATATCCGTGCGGAAAAATTTTTCCGCACTGGTGCGGGAAATCTGATTTTCCACACGGATATCGGTGCGGAAAATTGAATTTTCCGCACGGCTGTAGGAAAAAGTATTTATTTCTCTTTTCTATGGTTGCGTGGCCGATAGGATCAAGACGACGCTATTCTGTATGACATAGTTACCGACTGTCGGAATTGTAACCGTCAACTATCGCTATATACTTACCGATATCGATTGATTCAGTACGTTCAGCCAATAAGCGATGAGCCGAACTGTCAGATCCGACCACGAGAATACGTCATAATATGTTTAAAATATCTTTATTTCGCAACAAATTTTAAACAGTTTCAAACTGTTTTTATGTTTTCATAGTAATATCTTCTAAGATCATAACTTATGCTAACCGATTTTCATTGCCCCACTCCCCACGTGCTCCCCACTATCCCAAATCGCTTATCACTGGTACACTGAAGTGTTATATTTTTTTATGTATCGTTTTCAGTCCGTTTATTGATATTATACGGCTATTTTATCATATTATCACTATTATATCATTGATAGTATTACAGAAATTAGACCAGATAGGCTTTTTGATAAATGAGTTTTATTTCCATCAAAAAATTAAGATTAAAATAAATATAATATCTCTTATGGATATAAAGAGTGGTATTAATAAACGATAAGCATCTGCTTATGCTGGTGCTTCAGTAGTGAGTACTGCAAAATGTATTGATAAAACTTGAATAGATACTTGTTACAGCATTTACTGATCACCACCAGCATCTACTATACAGGGTGTTTCATTAATATTGCGAAAAAATTCAGGATGAGTTTTCCCACTTAAAAATAATATGAAAACTCCATATAAAGGTGTGTCCGGAATTGCTTCGTTACAGAGCTACAGGGTGTTGAAGTTTTATTTTTATTTTTGTTTTTTCTAAATAATATTTGAACCAATGTCTATATTTTCATAAAAATCGGTATTTGAGGGTTTATTTTAATGCGGAATTCGAATTTTATCTCAGTTTGGCTCTAACTTGTAGAAGGCGCCACCTACACTCATTTGTCCTGACATGTACAGCCATAACCTTTTTGGACGTAACCGTATGACATATTTGAGTGAGAAAACATATTTCTCCTTTATTTTTTTGCAAAAAAGGCATGATTGTTAGAAGTCGCTACGTGGAACCATTATCGAGATATTTGGATTTGAAATAATTAATACATGGGATTTTAAAATTATGGCGAAGGTAACCTGCTAGAAGTTATAACATATTACGCATTAATGCTTCATATTTTTAGTGAAAAAGATAAAAGTCGACTTGTGTGTGATGATATAAACAACTTTCATGCAAACATTATTTAAACAAAAACAAATAAAAAAACTGAAAAAAATTAAATTAAATAATAACTTTAACACCCTGTAGCTCTGTAACGAAGCATTTCCGGACACATCTTTGTATGAAATTTTCTTTTTATTTTTAAGTGAGGAAATTTATCCTGTATTTTTGGCACTATCAATGAAACACAATGCTCGGCCATAATTTCATTATCATTTTTGTATTAATTATTTCAAATCCAAATATCTCGAAAATGGTTCCACGTAGCGACTTCTAACTAATATGCTTTTTTTGCATTAAAATAAAGGAGAAATATGTTTTTTCACTCAAATATGTCATACGGTTACGTCCAAAAAAGTTATGGCTGTACATGTCAGGACAAATGAGTGTAGGTGGCGCCCTCTACAAGTTAAAGCCAAACTGAGATAAAATTCGAATTCCGCATAAAAAGAAACCCTCAAATACCGATTTTTATGAGAATATAGACATTGATTCAAATATTATTTAGAAAAAACAAAAATAAAATTAAACTTCAACACCCTGTAGCTCTGCGTAACGAAGCATTTCCGGACACACCTTTATATGAAGTTTTCCTATTATTTTCAAGTGGGGAAACTCGCCCTGAATTTTTTCGCAATATTTATGAAACACCCTGTATAGAGGTCATAAGGATATACTCAAAACGGTATTAATAACATCAAGTATCTGCTTCCAAAAATGAGTATCTACTAGTGAATCCATAAGTCTGCAATATCTTATACTGACGTTATTACTTTCTTTGGGACAAATTGTTTTTGACAACCTGTCAAGCGACAGTTATTTTTCAACGATTATCAGAAAATGTTGACATGCATACTAGCACCGAAAAAAAAACCAACCGCGTCGGGAAAATCCATCAGAACGTGAGTTTATCCATTTCTACATAGACTGTCCAAGGGTAGGATTAGGAAGAGCACAAGTAAAACAAGATGTTGAGCAAATTAGCCAAGTCGATGGATATACAGGATGGTTCCGAACTGATTTAATAAAAATTGTCAAGAGTAGTACCTTTTTTTCAAAAGAAATATCCAAAGATTTCTGAATAGTAATTCACGTTACTAAGGTGGTGAATGACTTTTTAAACTACGAGTCGAGATGTTTATGGATAAGGCGACGAAGAAGCAGAGTCTGGAATTTCTAGAGTATTTTAATGACATTTAACGACTGTGTATCGTACATTGTTTTGTTCCATACTGTGATAATTTTTTTTAATTGGTTTAATGTGCTTTCTTTTCAAACCATTCACTTAGAGTGGCAGTCCGCCTCACATTTTTACCATGAGATGACGCCAGCCAAACCATGTCACCACTTGGGTAATAGATAGGTTAATTATATTTTGCCAACATTCTTTGTCATGTTTTGATTAAAATCATGAAATGGCGCCAGGTAAACCATGCTAGCAATGCAATTTCACAGTCTTTGATGATGCAAAATGTAATTTTTGGAGTAGTCAAGTAATTTTTCTTTACGGTCTCTGATGATGTGAAGTGTCATTTACCGGACTGGTTTTGGATCCGGTAAATGATACTTTACGGTACAGTATAAAATAAAAGTTTATTGGGGAAAGTTGTTTAGATTTTTAAGCTTAGGCAGACTCTCAATCTTCAAACATTAGCCTACTTTGATTTTGTAAGAACATAGTATGTTATGAAATTATTGATTAATTTCTTATTATTTTCTTGTTCGTAGTGATTTTTGTCAGCTATAAAGGTTTTATTTTGTTATAATATATCATTTATTCATTCTTGTTTTGTTAATATTCCAAAATCAGCAACTTTTTTGATAGCAATAATATCTACCTATAAAATCAAAGTGAGTTGATTTGTAAAAAAATTGAGAGTATGCCTAAGCTAATTATAAAACTTTTTTCAATAAACTTCCTGATATCTTTCAAAACATATGTAGCTACCTGACTTTTGACAACTATTATTGAATCAGTCCCAAACCACTTACAGGGTTGTTTGGGTTAGTCAATTTCGCTCATTTGGTCAACATCTTAGTTTGAGATCAAGCAGGAGCGATTCCCAGAATATCAGAATTCAACTCGGAAAATCTTTGTCACTTATACCTTACCACACTCAATCCGTGGACTCACTTTATCAGGGTGTTCCAGTAAGCGACCATATCTCGGAAACTACTAAACTTTTAAATTCAGGAAAATAAACTATCACCAAAGTGACCACGAGAAAATTCTGGAAATCATTTTCAAGTTCGACATTTTGCCGCTAGAGGATGCAATTATAGAGAGATAAAAATCAAAATTCTAAATTTCTCCGGAAATTCCCGAATTGAGGCACATCTTTATTTAAACCACGGTGTAAGATAAATAGGTGTTGTGACGATCCGGCAGAACGTGTCTCGAAACTACTAACGCCGGCCGTAGTAGTCAGACAGGTTAGTGGGCCGAATAATTTTTAGACGGGTATCAATCAAAATGTTCCTGTGGTCATAGTATTTGATTGAAAAGGTTTGGGTTAGTTGGTTTCAAGCGAGTATATGTTTTATTAGGGAATTCTCATTTAAAATTAAGAATCAAGACCTCCAGGAAGGCTTGAGACAATCATTAAAAAATGCAAATATGGGTTATTTTGCAAATTTTTGCAAACGCAGCCTAAACGGCTACTTTGACAACAAAAATTTCCGATTAAAATTTGTAGCTGAGGAAATTTTCTATAAAATTGTTCCGCTGGCAAATTTTTAGTTCAAATGGTTTTCGAGTTTCATCTCCACGAAAATGCAAGATTTTTTTTTCAATTTCAAGCGTCGCCTGTGATTGTGTTTTACCGCCAGGCATAATATAAAAGGATTTGTTGTTTGTCATCTCTATAAGTATGTAATTGTTGTTAACCTGTTCCTGTAAGATGGTTTTACAACTGATTTAATGATCATGGATGATGAAAACAATTTGAAAAACAAAATGATAAAATAATAAATAATATGTATATCCATTTATATAAAAATGAAAAACAATATTTGATTCGAATACAGATGCCAAAGTTATGCTTATCTGTAATATGTATCAAAAAAGTAATAATCTACTACATACCTCTAATAGGTGTAGTGTTTGACAAAATTAGATATCGAGTTGAATATAAAAGTTATTGTGAAAATCAAGCAATCAATCAGAATTAAAATTTAAACAACGTTTATTCAACATGTTTTTAAGTCTTTTGCAATCTATTATCCACCAATGCATAATAGTAATTGATTAATTAATGTATTAGGATATTTCGGGATGCTCGTGGATTATTTGTTACAAACATTGAAAGTGTGACATTTGCATACTCACCGTGTTTCACTCGATTTCTAGAAAACGAACTATACATTCCGGTTCAAAATGTCTTTTCGAGGAATTGCCTGGTTATATTTTCACAAATCGTTCTGAGGAATTGCGAATATGGAATATTTTTCTTTACATGTAGCGTACCCGCTTTTACAGTTCGGCACACAGCATTTTCTTCCCATGATTTACTTAATAACTTACACAAAAACTATTGTAATTGCGACAAATTTGCCGTTGACACGTCAAGGTGGGACTAATGTACAATCACAAATAAAATAATCAATAAATCAAGCATGAAAAACTCTTTTTTTTTTTAAATTTGACGCGCCTACATCGCTCGCATTGATAGCCGGAAGAAATATTCTAGGCCCACTTCAGTGCGTCCTTGTCGCACAATTTCGTCTCTGTTGCGTTAGCAAATATGAGACAAGCGGTCTGTATGTTGAGATGGCGCGTGAAACCACCTATTTATCTTACACCGTGATTTAAACCGTTAGAAAGCTTGGGAAAATTCTCATTATTTCGGTTTGAGGCTCATTGACGTACCGACCTTAGAACATAGAACCCACTAGAACTAGCGGACACCCTACATTCCGGGCAAATTGTTTGTCACTATGATAAACATGTTATTATTTACATCTCGTCCGTTGAATTCGTTCAACGTTGCCTTGTTGCAAATAAAAAGCACTCAGAATTTTCACTTTTTATCAAGAGTGATTAACCAGTGTATTAACGAGGATATGTTTTAATTTTTTATTTGTTTCAATATCGATGGTGTTATAGGACAGTTATAGTTTACTGATAATTGATAAGTATTGTTCACATAAATCAGCTGTTCGGCCTTCAAAAATATTGAATTTTGAACAAGCCGAAAATAGTGTTCCAAGGGAGCTACAGGCTATGATTGGTTAAAATGACTATCAGCTGTGATTTGTTGATCTCAAATAGACAATTGTGTCGTGTTGCCAGATGTATTTTGTTGCATCGTGTCTACATAAGTAACTAAGGTTCATGGAAAAATATGGGTCTCATTGAAAATGTTTTATATTCACTAGTGATCTAAAAATGTACATATTATATAATTGGTAACTACCGGAGATGCACTCATAGAGTATAGAGTATTTTTGATTAGAATGAAAATACCTTGAATACAAGGTAGCTACCTATTAAATTTGCAGTTTGGCAAACTCGCAAGAATTCTCGTAAGAATTCTTTTCTCCCCTCAATGTATAAACATGTGACACACAAAGAGACGTCGGGCTATATCTAGTGGTTGGAAAACCATTGCCACCGACCTTTATTTGAGTAGGGAAACGTAGTGAAAGCGTAATTGTTCAAGTGGCTACAACTAATAAACGACTTATCCGATATTGTTGAATTTAGGCTTGTTTGGAAGTGAAATGTGAGTACTTTCAAGTATCGTATCCAGTAATACGCGATAGTCTCTATTTAGATTGCTAGGAGGCGCAATTTGAAATAAAAACAGTTATTTTGATTTTGACACGAAATTTTGAATGGTACGGTATTATAGTTCTGACAGGAGAATCGGAAAATAGTGAAGAGAATGACGGGACAAATATACACACAGGTCATATCGCCCCCCAGCTAGCACAAATATGTTATCATAACGTTATAAGTATGTTATATCTAAAATATACGACGACCTTGATTAGCGACCAGTCAAGCACCTCATTGCCTCACTACGGGAACCGCTGATCCAGCAATCTTCCGCGATGTGCCAACAATGCTGCATAGGCAATATTAGTTTATAAATAGGAGTGCTTTTTAGTTTTAAAGACATTCATTTATATTCATTTTTGTAATCAATTTAGTTAGGAACACATTAATTTCACTTTATCATAACCTCTGTATTAATTTTGAATAAAAGTATTTTTTAAAAATTGGATCGTGAAGTGTTGGAGATAACTAGTATATACGATCCGGGAGGATGTGATGTTCTTTCAAGGTCTCACCAATATTCCAATGTCCGCCACAACACTCAGCTTGCCAGTCTTTTCTAGGGAGGTTACTTTTAGTCTGTCCATAGAACTTTGAAGAGAGGTTCATAAAGCGTGATTGTGATGGACTTTTAAGATCTCAATAACATCCCAATTTCCGCAACAACGTACATTCATTCAGTCTTTTTCTGAGTTTCAAGAGTGGTTTATCATGTTACGTACCCATATGTACCTATATAAAGTAGGGTTATCCATAAAAACCAAACATTAGATAAATGAATGTTCAATTTTGAAATGATATGTGACAAGAAATTATTTAAAAAAATCTAAACAATTTGTACTTCCCTATTAAAACCAAACACACCTTTGGATGATACGTACTTTCGTACTTGGTATAGGTATACAGTCTTTCAGAGATTATAAGTAGTAACACTAAAAACAAAAACTCACGTCACTATAACTTTTACCATTGTTATACAATGCTTATACTCAATGTTCACAAACGTTGGTGGCTTGATAAAAGAACCTTAAACACTTTTTCAGATGCTTTTCAGGAAAGGCATCAAATTTTTTCATTTTAGCTGACTTTGCTTGAGCTTGATGTGAGCGGTGAGTAAATGTTTTCGTTTTGGCAGAGGGTGAGCAGTGTTGTCAGTCGATACAAAAATTTCATTAGCTTAGACAACCCAAATTATTTTCATCAAGTGAACCATTTTTTGATAGGTAATTTGAACATATAGCTTAATAAACTATGATAGATTCAATACAATTTTGAAAAACGAAAAAAAAAGACAATTTCTGGTGTAAAACATACTTCTCACCTAGGTAGGTGTAGATATAAGGTATATTGATTAAGCTTGAAACTGAGAATTTGTCGAATTGGAAAATTTTGTGCTTCATCTATATGTATAAGCTTCTCAGTAGAATATGCAACATTAAATAATTTATTTTGTGAAAAAAGTATTTTCGAAAATGTCTGTCCTAACTGAATAAAAGAGTCCAAAAACAAATAAATATTGGCTGTTTGATTATTATAAGAATCTATTTCCTACGATGTTGATGAAAAAAAAAACGCGATTTTTGTTAATATACAGAGTGACTCCTTAGAAAGCGGGCCACCCTCATAACATTCAAATTTATGAATTGATTTTGAGGTTTTTTTTTAATGTTAAGAGGGGAAAGGTGTTATTTGAGGCCATACGTCGCCCAGATTTTTTTTTTCAAAAACAAAGGCCTACTGGTTAACTTTATTAAAAATGACATTTACTTCATCCGTTATCACGAGAGGTTTTGCTCCACTATATATATATATTATCTGAAACCCTTTTACCATACAATGGTGTAGGGCGGTTATCTTATAAGTTTCTCACACATTTCTTCCACTTGTTTCTGTCCTTCGCAATTTTTCCTGCATCTTCCCAAGTTTTTCCTTTGCTCTCAATTATTCCTCCTATAACTGTGTCCCATGTTCTTCGCAGTCTTCCTTTCTTCATGTTTTTCAATATTTTTGCTCCCCATGTTCTTCTAACTGTCCTAGTATCCTCCATTCTCTGTAGGTGGCCCCACCAACCCAGTTGTCTTTTTTCTATGTACTGTAATGTTGATTGTACTTGTAGGTCTTCTCTTATTTTTGTGTTTCTCAATCTGTCCCTCTTGGTTACTCCCTTCACTCTTCTCAGGTATTAATTTCATTTCTACTGCTTGTATTCTACTTTTCTGGCGTTTTGTAAGGACCCATGTTTCGCAACCGTAGGTTAGTACAGGTCGATAAATTGTTTTGAATATTTTCGTTTTTGTCTCTCTAGAGATTTCCTTATTATTTATAAATGTATTGTTCATCGAGTAGTACAGTTTCATTGTTTTTTCTATTCTCTTATTTATTTCGATTTCCTGTGTACCCTTTTCGTCTATGTTCACTCCGAGGTATTGGAATGAATTCACCTGTTCTATTTTTGTTCCATCAATTGCGATTGTCAATTCTTCTCTTTTTTCTCCTATTGTCATTACTTTGGTTTTGTTCTTATTTATTTTAATTCCGTGTTCCTCTATGATTTTGTTCCACAATTCAAGGTTCTTTTGCAAGTTGTTTTCATTTCTTGCAATGATCGCGATGTCATCTGCGAACACACATTCAGATATGTCTACTCTTTGTAGATTCTTGTGTCCGATATTTAATTTTGCGCCTTGCTTTGAGCATTTCTTTATTATTCCGTCCATGTATATCATGAAGAGAACTGGGCTTAAACATCCACCTTGTCTTAGTCCGTCTCTCGTTGTGAATGTATCTGAGTGTTTATTGTGACATGATTGAGTTGGTGTTATGTGTATAGATTTTTTGTATTATTCTAACCATCTTGTCTGTGATGCCTCTTTCTCTCAGTGTTCCCCATAACTTCACTCTTGGGATTTTATCGAACGCTTTTTCTAGGTCTATGGATGCCATGTATACTGTTTTTTTCTCTTGTATTGCTTTTTGGGTGATTTGATTTATCGTGAAAATGTGGTCTTGTATGCTCCTTCCTCCTCTAAATCCGCTTTGTGCATCTTGTAGCGTAGGTTCTGCTATTGCTCTTATTCTGTTTTCTATTATTTGTTCCAGAATTTTCATTCCCGTACTTAGTAGTGTTATACCTCTATAGTTGTTACAATCTTTTCTGTCTCCTTTCTTATGTATTGGTACTATTAGTGCTATCTGCCAATCTTTTGATAGTTCTTCTTTTCTCCATACTTTATTCAGTACTCTTAGTAGCATTTCTGTTCCCTTTTCTCCCATATTCTTCATCATTTCGAACGTGACTTTATCGTATCCTGGAGATTTCCCATTTTTCAGCCTTCTCATTGCCTCCTGCAGTTCTCTCAGCTCTATTCCTCCACCTAAGCGTATATCCTCTTCTTCTGTTCCCTCGTGTGTTTCCGTCTTTTCTTCGTTCACTTCTTCTGCGTTTAGAAGTTCTTGGAAATATTCTTTCCACCTTTCCATTATTTCATTTTCTTCGTTCAATATTTCTTCATTTTTATTTTTAATATAGTTTGTTTCTTTTGTTTTCTGTTTTCTTGTAGCTTTGAGCATTTTGTAGAACAATTTTTGATCTTCTTTCCTGCTTTTCTCCAAATTTTCTCCATTCGTCGTTTTTTGCTTCTTTTACCAGTTCTTTCACAGTTTTCCTTTGCTTTTTATACACGTCGTATTTTTCAGTTGTTCTGTTGTTCAGGTATTGTTCCCATGTCTTCTTTTTTATTCTTATTTGTGTCTTTATTTCCTCTGTCCACCATGCTGTCTGTTTTCTGTTGTTATTTTTGTTGTATACTCCGCAAGCTTGTTAAGCCGATTCAATCAGTATTTTCTTGAGTTTCTCCCATAGTTCATCTCCTACTCCATTTCTATATCTTTCAAGTTTTCTATTTTTTTTCTGTCACTAGTGCTTCGTACTCGTCGGCTGTTTCACTATTTCTTAGTTTATATGTTTTTTTGGATTCGTGTTTGATCTGTTTAACTTCTCCTCTTTTTTTTCTTTACATTTTTTCGGCCTTCTCTTCCTTTATTTTGGCTATCACTACATAGTGGTTACTACCTATTTCGGGTCCTCTTTTTGCTTTTGTCACAAGTTTTCTTGTTTTGTTTTCCACCAGGATGTAATCAATTATCGATTTTTCTTCCCTGCTTTTCATTTCTCTTGTGTATTTGCTTATGTCTTTATGTTCGAGAAATGTGTTGGTAATCATCAGATCGTGTATTCTGCAAAAATCTAGCATTCTTTTATCGTTCCCATTTCGAGTACTTTCTCCGTGTATTCCAATTATGTTCTTTTTTGTTTCATCTCTTTTTAATACTCTGTTGTTGAAATCTTCCAAGATGAATATTCTTCTTTTTGCCTCATCTAATGTTATCGTTAGTTGTTCCCAAAAATCGTCTTTGTTCTCTGTTCTGTCATCTTCATTTGGTCCATATACTACTTTGATTGTTTCTTTTGTATTCGTGTTCTTATCTTCCATTTCTATTTTTAATATTTTCCCCGATATTGCTTCCCAGCCCGGTATGTTCATTTCTAATCTCTTGTGTATAATGCATCCCACTCCCGCTGCTGCTCTCTTTCTCTCTTCTACTTCACTGGTTATAAGTGTATGGCCTTTTTTCATTTTTATCGCTCCTTGTCCCTTCTTTTTTGTCTCTGTTATTGCTAGCATTTCCAATTCCATCTTTTCGAATTCCTCTTCTAGTTCTATTTCTTTGCCTGCTATACTTCTGATATTCCATGTTCCTATTTTTCTTATATTGTTTCTTTTGGTCTTTTTTATCTGTCCTTCCGTTGTTTGTTCCCTTTTCGTATTTGTTTTTACAGCCATAGTCGTATATTTTGTATTGACTTGTCTGTTAGGTGCATTCATCAGTTTTTTGCTCTTCTGTGCTCAAACTCTCCTCCTAATATTTCTTCTTTTTCATCCCATTTTCGTATTTTTCCATTTACAATCAGTTTCTTGTAACCTACTTTGACTTGCTTTCCTGCACTTATTTCTTCCCTTGCTATTTCACGTATCTTTTGTTGTATTTCAAGTTCTTTTTGTGTAAGCTCTGAACCTACGTATACTTTTTCTGTAAAGTTTTTTAGCTTGTTCTTATTTTTTAGAATGTCCAATTTCTCAGAGAAACTTTCTGTCTCTACTACGAAGGCATTGTCTCCTATTTTCTTAGTATTCCGTAGCTTTACCTTGACCTTGACTTCATTATCAAAGACATTTTCCATCGTTTCTTTTATCAGCTTGTCGACAGTCGACTCAATTTTTATTCCTGTTATTATCCGGTTATCCTTTTACTTTTTCTTTCCATTCTTTCGATTTTTTCATGTTAGTTTTTCATTTCTTTCTTTATTTCTATGTTGTCCTCCTTTAGTTCTGTTATTTGTTTTTGGTTTTCTCTCGCTTCTCTTCTCATTTCTTTCATTTCATTAAGCATTTCGCCGTTCTGGGTTTTTAGTTCTCTCATCATCGTGATCATGGTTTCTTCTCCACTTTCCCCTCTATCGAAGTTGCTTTTAGGTGATGTTTTTTTGGATATCTTCTTTTTTGCGTACATTTCATCTAACTGGTCTCTTTTTCTCTTGTACTCTTCTTCTGTTTCCGTTCCGCTGCCTAGCGGCATTTTTAAAGATATATTTTATCACTCGTATCCGCTGGTAATGAGTGTAAAATCTCTTTGAGTCCGGCTCTGTGTTTGCCCGTACCGTATTGTGTGTTGCCTTGTTGCCTACCAGCAACAACCTGTGTACAAGCTAGGTTTAGCTCGTAGATTACACTTGCTCAACTCGGTTCTATGCACTTCCGTTCGTGCTTTCGTCGGCAAAATAATCATATCATGACCGAGTGACCGACCATGGTTCGGGAACGTGATGATTCAATTAGTTTCCTACCTATCTGACATTGAACTTGAGTGGGTTCATAACCTATCATGAAATTATTAAGAATTGGAAATGTATTCAAATTACAACGTGATGATTGATCAGTTTTCTACCTATCTAACATTGAACTTCGTGGGTTCATAACCTATCATGAAATTATTAAAAATCGGAAATGTATTAAACTTAGAAAATAATGCATGTTTAATGGTGATTAAACATTCTGCCGCCTCTCCACGATGGACGAACGTAGAGACATCAACTCTATGTCTTCGTTTTGGCCTTGTTGTTTGTCCACTTCCTAGTTTTGCCTCTTCGGTCTTCTCCTGATGATGCGTGTCCCTTGTACGCCAACCTAGAATCATCACAATGAGTATTGTCGTGATGCTGCTCATGATGACTGCGTGCTGATGAATGCTGCGCCATCCCGTGTCATGGATCCTATCTTTGAGGTCCCTCTCTTCTTGTCTTAGCTCTGTAGAGCAATTTGTTTGCCTGAGTATCGGCTTGGTGGCTTGATATGAAGGTTCATTATTGATCGGGCTGGTATTGAGGATGATGGGCAATGTCTTGGAGTGTATGGGCTCGGTGGCTTTGTACGGAGAATCATGGTTAATCAGGCTGGTATCGAAGATGATGGGCAATGTCTTGGAGTGTATGGGCTCGGTGGCTTTGTACGGAGAATCATGGTTAATCAGGCTGGTATCGAAGATGATGAGCAATGTTTTGGAGTGTCTGGCTAGAGCAGGAACGGTTGCAGTCATTCCTGTTGTATTTAATACAACATTTTCCCAGGCGCCTGGACAGATTTCAGCGAATGTTGCTGAGGGGTTTGCCGTAACCATCCAATTATTGTGTACAATTGTTTCCTCACTCACTGAACTTGACTGTCGTTCTACCCTTGGACAGGATATTGCTGGTAAGTCTGGCAGCTTGTCTAGTAGTTTGTTCTCGTCACTTTTTTGAATCAGATCCCATGCTGAGTAGAGGTTGCTTGCGATTGCTTCCAGCTGTTCTATTGGCTTGTTTGTTTCTTCTTTGGTCGGTGTCTCCAAGTAGTTTAGTTCGTTTGTGTTGGTTGATGCGGAGTTTTCATGGGTCTTGGTTTTGGAAGTATCACAAAATGTAGGCTGGTTTTGGTCGTTGCTCTTGGAAGTATCAGGAAATGTAGGTTGGTTTTGGTCGTTAATTTTGGAAGTATCACGAAGTGAAAGTTGGTTTTGGTCGTTGCTCTTGGAAGTATCAGGAAATGTAGGTTGGTTTTGGTCGTTACTTTTTGAAGTATCACGAAGTGTAGGTTGGTTTTGGTTGTTCACAACTTGATCAAATTGTCTGCGGATTTCTTCGTACATGTTATGAGCGAGATATGCATTTTCATGTTCTTCTTCGTAGAATAAGATTTCTTCGTGGATGTCCTGGATCCTCTCCCACTGCTTGTGAACTCTTTCCATAAGGAAATTGTAGCGATACTTTCCTCTGTCTAGTTCCAACTCTGACTGTATGTCCGTAAAAAGGTCTTTTAGCTGTTCTATTCTGAACTCTTGTATTTTCAGTCGCTTTTGTTGGCTGTTGATGGTAGGGCTTAATGATTTTGGGCATGTTCGTAGGTAGTTCAAGCATTCGCCATATTCGGCAGCCATGTAGTGGAAGTATGACCTGGTGTTGTAGGGATGGTCGAAGGAGTCCTTCAGTCTATTGATTGCTCTGTCGTTCTTGAGGGCATTCTGCCATAATCTTTCCAGGTGGGATAGATGTTTGTGTATGTAGTAATTCGTTTTTTCGTTTTGTGAGTCGTTTTTGCTGTTGATTAGTATCTGGACGATCTGCATTCCCACCTTTTCTTGCTCTACTGCTAGGCGATCAAGCTCGTTCTTGTTTTCCATTGTGGCTTATTGGTTGCCTTATGTTGGATTCACTTTAGGATGGTTGAATAGCGGGCATCTGATGGACTGGATTCGTAGTTTGGATAGTGGACTGGATTTGTAGTTTGGATAGTGAGCCTCTGTGGACTGGATTTGTAGTTTGTATTTGTAGTGAGCCTCTGTGGACTGGATGTGTAGTGAGCCTCTGTGGACTGGATTTGTAGTTTGTATTTGTAGTGAGCCTCTGTGGACTGGATTTGTAGTTTGGATAGTGAGCCTCTGTGGACTGGATTTGTAGTTTGTATTTGTAGTGAGCCTCTGTGGACTGGATGTGTAGTGAGCCTCTGTGGACTGGATTTGTAGTTAGCCTCTGTGGACTGGATTTGTAGTTTGCCTCGGTGGACTGGATTTGTAGTGAGCCTCTGATGGACTTGATTTGTAGTGAGCCTCTGATGGACTGGATGTGTAGTGAGCCTCTGTGGACTGGATTTGTAGTTTGTATTTGTAGTGAGCCTCTGTGGACTGGATTTGTAGTGAGCCTCTGTGGACTTGTGGACTGGCTGGACTGCAGGCGGGTTGCTGCAGTTTTAGGGTTGCTCGAAGGACCAATGTACAAGGTACAATATATCCGGCTCGAAGGACCAATGTACAAGCTAGGTTTAGCTCGTAGATTACACTTGCTCAACTCGGTTCGGTTGAGCAGCGGAAAATATAGAGTTTACTGCCAGAGAGCAGCCTCACTCTCTGCTATGGCCAAGTGGGCTTGGGCACAGTACATTTGTTGAGTAAAACAACGTTTTTGAGTAGTTGTTGAATACTGATCCTTTATTTCCCACGACTTGCTTATATATAATTAATTGTTATAGTACACAATGATGTTATCCAAATATTGTAGTGAACATAATTCTACTATGCACTTCCGTTCGTGCTTTCGTCGGCAAAATAATCATATCATGACCGAGTGACCGACCATGGTTCGGGAACGTGATGATTTAATTAGTTTCCTACCTATCTGACATTGAACTTGAGTGGGTTCATAACCTTTCATGAAATTATTAAGAATTGGAAATTTATTCAAATTACAACGTGATGATTGATCAGTTTTCTACCTATCTAACATTGAACTTCGTGGGTTCATAACCTATCATGAAATTATTAAAAATTGGAAATGTATTAAACTTAAAAAATAATGCATGTTTAATGGTGATTAAACAACCTGCCTTCGTCAGCTTCGATCTCAATGAGGCTATGTATATTATCCTAGCGAAGTATGGATTGTTCAATTTATTGTTTATGAGTGGACTTACTGCGAGGTATTATGTCACTACTCACTCCACTATACGATTTTACTTTATTCTTTATCTTGCTTCTGACCAACAGGCGAAACTGATGACAGTTTTCGTAATTATTTCTTGTTAATTAATTATTTCGTCAGTATTTTTCTGTATCTATAATCTTTTTTTTAAACATCGGACATACCTAAACGATACCATATCAATAAAATTGGGGATTGATAAAATTATCTTTAAAAAGCACAGACCTTAAACTACACACAGCACCAGTGCTCAAAAACAAGCGTCCTCCGACTTTCTACTATTTTCAAATGATCAATAAAGTACAGACACACACAAATTAATTAGTGGTTCAGAGCATAAACATTAATCGACAATAATATTTATAAGATAAGACGTCAGAAGCAGAGAAGTAAGGTTAGGTCCTAGTTAAATCGTGTTCCGTAATTGAGTTCCTGACAAGATGTGTCAGACTGTTGAGTGGATCACTCCGGAAAAGTATGAAAGAAAGGAGAATATGTACTAGGTTAATTTTTTGTATGTAAAACATTCCATTTTGTTTTCCGCGATCGTTTATTGTCATGTAAAGTAGTTATCTGCATGTTATTTTGATCAATTGCTTGAGAATAAATTAATATTAGCAGTAGTATCAATTTAATTTTACACATTACGGAAACATCGCTGTTGAAAAATAAGCATTACCATAACGATAAGCCCTTCTTTATTTCTCCTTAATTAAGCTTTTATTTGATATTTGACCCGTTATTAACGTTGCCGGTTATAACCGAATCGGTTATTAACCGATAACGTGTTACGTTATCTACGGAGCTTTAACGTTCGCTAGATAACCGTCGCTTATTTTCTCATGTTGTCATATTGATATACAGTATTATTTGATTATTACATAGAAATCGTGAAACATACAAAGTACAATTTAGATTGTCCAAAATGACTACAGTTACACTGGAATTGTAAGATTATTGTCTTTTTATTTAATATCCAACAGAAACTGATCCTATGTTTTACAGCTTGGCAACAGTGTAATTGATGTTGATGGAGATCAGCTGTTCATCATTCCAGTCGGTGTTTTGCCCATGATACTCGTGGTTTTGCCTGAGTTACATTTAATTTAGCTTCGTTTTATTAGTGCTAGCAATAGCTTGTGATCTTTGTAGAAAAAATGCTAACTTATCCAAAAGAAGAACGGATCGACATGATTTTTATACTGGGAGAATGCCATCAAAACTACCTCTCAGCATCAAGAGTTTACTCTGAAAGATTTCCAAACAGAAACCATCCAAATAAGGCATTACCTATTTGAGAGACTGTTAACACAATTTAGAGAAACTGGAAGTGTTCAGTATGAAAAACCCATCAAAAGGAAACCTGTGACTGGAAATGAAGATACCTAATTTGCGGTGATCACCTCCGTAATCGAAAATCCCCATATAACTCAAAACCAAATTGCGCAAATATCGATTAGTAATAGTAATTGGAAATATTAATTAATAACTGACAACTTTAAGGAAATAATAATAGAAGTTGTCAAAATACCATAGGTGAAATAATGTTCCTAACGAGGGTTTGGAGACGGCATCTCCATCTATTGGTGTTAATGAGAAACCTTTTTTTTTTTTTTTTCTTCGCTTTACTTGAAAACGTGAGAAGTTAGCTATAGGAACGTAAAATAATAGTTGATAGATAATTAAATTCAACATCTGTTGTTGACATAGAATACAGGGTATCCCATTTGAATTAAACAAGCTATTACCGTTTAAAGATATTGATTATTGAACCATAATTTTTAGACACTCTGTATAAGTTATTAAAAGTTTCATAAGTGTGACTTCAAACTTGATCAATTGAGAGACTTGATTATTAATTTGGTTAAAAAAAGAAAACAACAGCTGAGAAATTAAGCATTAAAATGAATACTACATTTTCGCAAAATTGAAGATATTTCAAAAACCATAAGGTTTAGGTGTATTAAACCTTAATCAAACTTACCTTAATTTTGATCATACAAACCAAAAATGAAATGAAATAATATAGTTTAGTTTGCTAATTTTTTTTTTGCCGACATGACATTAAGACTGAATTTTACGTAGTGAAAAATGGCTAGGCGGGTAAATATGTTTCAACTATTTCTAATAGAGGGCGTACGTTTGCCATTGTCAAGAGCTAAAACTACAATAAAAAACAATGCCCAAGGGTGGTAAAAATTGAGGGGTACTTACAATTAACATGATATATCACATTTATCAAGGGATGAAAACATAATTTAAAAAGGCACTAGAATTTGACATCAAACAATAAAACGGACGTAGTTTCAAAAAAGATCGTACAAGTAAACAAACACATAACCACATAAAAGTCGTTCGATTCAACAGTGAATCGTCAGTGTAGTTCAAACAGCCTGATGAGTTCCGCTGCTTCAATTAAATTGTGACTGACCTGTTCATTCAGTGAAGTGACGTCATTCTTGCGTTGTAAGGTTTGACAGCTGATACCTATCTTATTTGACATGTTAGGAAAAAAAATCAAATAAACAAATTTGAAGGAAATCTCTCAAGAAATCCATAGCGGTACTCATTTGTATTTGTTTGTATTTAAAAATCACGAAAAAACAGCGATTTTGTGTTTCGATAGCACCGTTACGCCATCTTGTGGCGATCTTGGGAACTTCTGATATATTTCCAGCATTTTCTCTATTCCATATTACCCAGTAATTTTTTTCCGCAAGACTCTCGGATGCCTAGTTTCTGAGATCTGGCACCTTGCCATTTTTAAATAGACACCCTGTACATAGTGACATTGAATTAATAAATTGAGACCGAACAGTGTTTCCATAGACTAAAAACGGAACATTTGGTGTCAGAAGAATGATTTATTTTGTGCTATAGAATCGGAAATAAATACTCATTTTAATGACTACCAAAACAGTTCTGTCATCCGGATTGAAGGTCTCGGAGTTGAAGAGGGAGTTGGAGGAGCTTGACATGGATACAAGTTGGAGGAAACTTGATCAAGAACACAGGCTGCGTGAAGCTTTATTGGGAGACAACGTTGATACTGATCCCAACGCAGTTAAGAAAATTGGAACAGAAATTTGAAAAATCTTCTAGAGCTATGGAAGAGAACTCAAGGAAATTGGAGAAGTTGAAAGAATCCTCTAGAGCTATGGAAGAGAAATTGGAACAGAAGCTCGAAAAATCTTCTAGAGCTATGTTGGAGAAAATCAGGGAACAGCAGGTGGACAACTACAACTACTTGAATGATCATGTAGCAGAAGAAATCGGAAAACAGCTTGGAAATACAGTGAAGACTCTGGAAGACGAAATCGAGGAAGTGAGAAGTTTCAGTGATCATCATTGAACCGGAAGTCACAATTTTGAGCCAAGGTGCGAGTGCTTAGATAGAGGCCAATTCCGTCTGAGTCCACATGAAAGCCCCTCAATTTGATGGAGAGTTTCTCAATTTGGAAGGAAACCTCCTCATTTCGTTGGAAAGCTGTCATGGAACAACTACCATCGCCAGTTCGAGGCAGCAGAAAGGGCAAATTGATGGACTGGAACTAAAAAAGCCCTGGCATTATCACTGGTACTTCGTGGAGAGGCAACAGAGATCCTGCAGACGCTGAACACCCAAGAGAAGCAAGACTAACATGATCTAGTCAAGAATTGGGAGCTGCGATATGGAAAAACTCACGTGGAACACGTCTACCACTCTCAGCTAATGAACTGTTCTCAGAAGACCAGCGAGGGCCTCTAGCAGTTTCAAGCTGGTGTAGCTCGCCTTGCAACATCCTGACTTACCCAACTACAATGTGATGAAGATGCTTCTTGTTCAGGCCTTTTTGGATAAACTTCAAGACCAGGATATAAGGCAGTCCCTAATACTTAATCGTCCCGATAGACTGATCGACGCACTGGCCAAAGCCCTAGAGTTTGAAGCGGCAAAGCAGTTTATCAAACTTCCTGCGAGCGTGCGCGGGATGAATAAACAAGATTTCGTGAAGGAAAACTCCTTCCACGCAAATGTGAGAAGAGTCGTTAAGAAAATCGAGGCGTCCAAGCGGAGGAAGCTGCGGTGTGGAGAGCTTGGTCATATCCGTAGCCGATGCAAGAGGGAGAGCCGGGCGCCTTTTTCGACGTCGGAAAACTAGGTCGGTGCGAATGGGCAAATGTCGACCTGTAACCAGTATGCCCCGAAGAAAACTGCCATAGTTGAATCTTCATGACCCAAACAGAATAGCTTGTCTGTAGACGGCTTGATCAATGGAGCGATGTTCTCCATGCTGCTGGATCCAGGTGCGATGGAGACGATCATCAGGCCCGGTATTATCATAACACCGACAATAATCAAACCAACGAGGTGGCGACTTCGAACGGCAACTGGAGAACGGGCGAAGATACATGGTGATATGGAAGTAGCAGTGACTCTGGGAAGCACCAGCTTTGAACATCCAATGTTGGTTGCTGACATCCAAGATGAATAACGATGTAATCGGAATAGGCATAATTAATTCCCGAGGCTTCCAATCGGATTTCAAGAATATAACATTGACAGTCGATAACGAAAAGTCCATTCTACAAGGAAAGTAGGAGAAGATAGCGCTTGCATTGCTGGCTGGAGATGCTTCGATTCCAGAAAGGAGCAAAATGATTCTGTGAGCGATTGACAAAAGGACCTGGATTAGAGACAAAAACAGCGATTGACAAGCTTGTCAAGAAAATTCAGAGACATCTTTGACAACGGAAAGGAAAAAAAAGGCCGGACAAACGTGGCGCAGCAGAAAATCAACACCGAAGGTGCACGACTGATCCATCAAACAGCTAGAAGACTACATTTGGCGAAAAAGGACAAGGCGAACAAGATGATTGAGCAGAAAGGCGGTATCATCGAGCCTTCAAGTAGTCCTTGGTGATCACCAGTGATGCTCCTCAAGAAGGAGGACACAGATCAACTCGGATCTGTGGGGACTATCGCCAGCTGAACAACGTGACGAAGAAGGACAGCTATCCGCTACCACGGATCGACTTTACTTTGGACACCTTGGGCGAATCAAAGATCTTCTCAACCTTGGACCTGCAGAGTGGATATTGGCAGGTGGAGATGGCTCCAGAAGATCGGGAGCAAACTGCTTTCAGCGTTGGAACTGGGCTTTGGCAGTGTTTTTTGGATTATGCAACGCGCCTGCTACCTTCGAAAGGCTAATGGGGATGGTGCTCAAGGTGATATCGTGGTCAACATGACTGGTGTACCTTGACGACATGATCGTGATAAGCAAAACATTCGCCGAACACCTGAAGAATTTGGAGGAGGTGTTCCGGAGATTGAGAAGTTCTGGTTTTAAGCTCGGCCCTAAGAAATGCTAACTGATCCGAAGTGAAGTTTGATATCTGGGTCATATCGTGTCTGCTGAGAGAGTAGCTGCCGACCAGCAAAATGTGAAGGCAGTGGAGGAGTGGCCGGTACCAAAGAAACTTCACGAACTACGAAGTTTTCTATATATTTGGTGTCCTTATGAAAGAAAACAACTATTTTATCTGCAATTGTATTTTGTACTCAAGTTATTACGAAAATTCAAAAAAAGTTGAAATTAGAATTATTATTTCCAAAAAAGACTCAGACCACCACTAATCTACTTCCATTTCACTTAATTCATCTAGTTCAGATTCTTTCTGGTCTTCATGCCCAGAATCGTCAAGTTCTGGAGGCAGTAGCACAAAACTGCTTGATCAAAAGACATTTCTCCGTTTTGGTAGCTTTCTAATACTCGTTATGAAACTTTCCGAATACCATAAAATTGAATGGTCTTGACAATCGAGTCGAACCAAGAGACGTAACATGTGATTGAACGCCACTGATTTTTCTAAGATCCAGAAAAAAATATCAAGAGATCAAATCAATTCAAAAGTGGATAAGTATTTCAAAAATTTAACAATATTGAGTTCAAAAAAAAGCAGTGGCGTACTATTTTTTTTGTTCAAAAAAATTCAATTCAAATCCTGTTCGAACGTCACTGGTATTTTTTTTTGAAAACTTTCATATTAAAAAATGTTATTCAATGGTCAAAAGAAGTGTGTCGAATTTTGTGAAAATCTTTGGAGTGGTAGGGAAGTTATGATAAAAAAAGTATTTTTTTCTTAGAAATTCAACACTTTGTATCTCGGAAACGAAGCATTTTTGGACGTAGTTTCATTTGAAAAATGTACTCTCTCCAATACATTGAACTATTAGATTCTGAATTATCAAAATGTCAATTTCAAAAAAAATCAAAACAAATAACTGCATGTGACGTCACGTTTATAAAACTTCCAGTTATATACAACCGGTCACCATAGAAACAAAAAACGTAATTTCATGGTCGAAGAATAGGTACCAAAATTTATGAACATCGATCTGCACGTTTTCGAAAAATGAAGGAAAAACAATGTTTTTTTTTTAATCTTTGACGTCCTCTGTAGGCTTGACGCAGAATTTTTAGATATAGGTAAGTTTGCCTAGATCGCCTTATTTTTGGTTAAGGAATTTGTGGTTAAACGTTGTACACTCATTTCAGAGACACCCTGTATATCTGGTGAGTAAAACAAATTAGAGCAATAATTATTATTGAATATTTTTTTCGTATACAGTCTAGAAGCAGAAGTGGTACAAATTGACGAATTGGTGAATAATATATGAAAAATAAGATCTGTTACTCAAATAACTCAATTCCATACTTTCTCTTTCTGTCAACAATTATTATTCTACTTAGTCGAAAAGATGAATTATTATCATGAAGTGAAAGTCTCACGACGTCATTTGAAGAAGCAATTAAAACACTGATGATGTAACACTCATCGCGGCCGCTCTACCGCTTAACCTCTCACTGCCTAACGCTCTGTCCTACGTGAGCGACTTGACGCGGCTGAAGAGGCAGAAGCGGTTGAGGCGGAAATGCGTCTCTGGCGGTTCTCGCGGTGCGATTGTCCTAGGTGAGCGGCATTCAAGAGCGATGCCGCGTTCAGTTGCAAAAATGTCGTGGTCCGTAAAACGTAAATTTTTGTTAAGTGACGTTAATAATCGATTCTACCGAAGAATTTATACAATAAAAAGACGTGCTAAAACTAATATTATTTATTTAGAAAGAGCTAAATATGGCGAATTTCACCACTTGTATAGAAAATTGAGGAATTGTTCTACAGGGCCGTCATTATTTCGAAACTATTGTAGACTGTTGCCAGATACGTTCGATTACATTGTCAAGGCAATTACTCCTGAAATTCAGCACTCGAGAACAAATTTTCAAGAACCCATCTCAGTTGAAGAAAGATTAATGCTAACTTTAAGGTGAGGTTATTTGTATATTGAACTGTATTAGATTTAAAAAAAACACCTGTTCCCTTTTCTTACAGTATGAATGTATATTTACCAAATTGACGGACCTTTTATTCTACAAACATTAAAAAAAAAAGATAGGATGGGGCCGGACTAAAGTTTTATTTAAATGACTTCAAACGTGAACATTCAAATTACATTTTTTCTGAATAGTATCTAGTTTATCTGAGCATCAACAGAGATTCTTCAGGGGATTGTTCCTCAGCTGATGACATCGTGGCAGTTGGGTCGAAGGAGCGAAGTTGTTGAAAATTGCTTTGGTACGCTCGATTGTGGTGGACGGTTCCTTGTAGGTTGGGTATGGGTTGACTGTCCACTGGTGACATTGGGCCCGAAAAACAGGTTGAACTTGACGACGCCGAAGATGCAAATTGGACTGGTGGTTGTTGGTTTTGAGTACGAGGATAAGCTGTCTTGTTCTGTATTTCGAATAGTTCACTTGCTAATATATTTTGTACTTGGCTCCGGAAATGCAACTTGTTTAAAGAAGGAAGTAATCGGACATGTGGAAGAAGCGACTTAGAAAAATTAATGTCTTCATCTTCTTCTTCATTTTTTTCCAAAAGAGCAACTTTTCTAGCTTCCAACTTTAAAAACTTATCGTCAATATTTTCTTCGTTTTTTTTATTTATTTTTCGTTTTCGATTAACTATAATCGGTGTCTTTGGGCCTGATTCGTCTGGTAGTGCAATATCTTCGGTTTCAATTTCCACTTGAGATTCAGATTGCTCAATAGGAAAAGTATCTCCATGTTCCGATTCTGATGGTGTGTCATTTGGTTCTTGGGAAACTTCTTCTTGAAGGGTAATATTTCCCTGTGTAGCTCTTGGTGTGACGACATACTTTAAAAATAATAATGATTTAAAATGACGCCATGTTCCCGAATAAATGGGAGCGCTTTCTACATCATCGCCAGAAAGTTGTTGAGGTATTTTTAAAAATTCCTTTTTGAATTTGTCTCTTAGATTCTTCCATTTGCTTTTAGCTGTTTCCTCTATTAGAAAAAAATTATATTAATACAACTCAATAGTGTAAAATAATGACTTGAAAATTCAATAATAGTAGGTACATGACGTAACAAGTCAGAAAAATACTACACGACAAGACGAGAAGACAAAGTTTCGGTTAATTTACCTTTTTTTTATTAAATGTAGGTACCTAAACGTCCGGTAAAGTAAAGTTTACTAGCCTGTGCAGGGAACCAGGACTTTATACTAAGGTTTTTAATTTTCAATAAAAACTTTCAATAAAGATATCGCTTTAATGTCAGTTTCAGATGAAATGTGAATAAAATAACTATTTTTTTCCAGATACTTAGCAACGGGAATTCAATTTAGACAACTTGCCTATTCTTTTCGAATTTCCAAGACAGCTGTGGCTACAATCGTTGTTGAAGTTTGCAGAGCCATTTGGATTACACTAATAAACAAACATATGCCTGAACCTACAAAAGCAGATTTTAAAATTATTGCAGATAATTTTTGGAATAAATGGCAATTTCCAAATTGTATTGGATGTATCGATGGCAAGCACATCCGAATAAAGAAGCCTGCTAAATCCGGATCAATGTATTACAATTACAAAAATTTCTTCTCTATTGGGTTATTGGCAATAACAGATGCCAATTATAAATTTATAATGGTAAACGTAGGATCTTATGGAAAAGAGAGCGATGCCGGCGTGTTTGAGCATTGTCCTTTCCGTCAAGCGATAGAGAGTGGGCAACTTGCTTTACCAGAAGAATCGAGCTTGCCTGGATCGACAATCACAGCTCCTTATGTTTTTCTTGGTGACGAAGCATTTCCCTTAACAGAATATTTGCTGAGGCCATTTCCACGAGCGCAATTACAACAGGGAGGCGAAAATGATACATTCAACTACCGACTATGTCGAGCCAGAATGGTTGTAGAGTGCTCATTTGGGCAGGCTGCTTCCCGATTTAGAATTCTAAATAAACCTATTGAAACAAATGTGGAAAACGCCGTCCATATTGTTAAAGCAATTAGCTTGCTTCACAATATAATCATAGATCTTGAAGGTGTCCCGAATGTAGATGCAGCGACTTGCAATATTGATGCTAGTTTTAATCAAAGGGATCGTATAAGACCCTGTCGAAGAAACAATTCGTCTTCCAGAAAAGCCATTCGCATAAGAAAAAAGTTTTGTAGATTTTTTACACTGCGTCCCATAGAATAAAATTTAATATCAAAGAGTGGTTTTAAATAATTTTAAGTGCATATGTTTAGCATTACCTACTTAAATGTTTTCATAGTTCTAACCTGACTAATAATGTATAAAATATTGTACCTAAATACCTATACCTATCTATATTCTTTAAATATAATTTATCCAAAAAGAGAATATTGAAATACTTACTTGGAACTCCTAAAACTTCTGCAATGCGATTCCACTCTCTATCAACAATTAGTCTGTTATGATAATGATGGTGTCGCATGTCCCAAATGATGCGGGCATTTTGCACGTTACTAATTAATAGTTCTATGAATGTGTCGCCCATTATGCACGCATCACACTTCCTTTCCCGACACTCAAAACAACTAAAAAATGAAACAGTTCGCTAGAAACGCCTCGCCGCTTCGGCGGATATTTCAAATAAATTGACCGCCTCGGACGCCAAAAACTTGCGTCGCCGCGCTGACCGCGTGGATTTGGTCACGTAGTACAGTCTGGCGCTTTCAATGCATTTGAATTTTCAGCGCCGGCCGCGCCGGTCGCGCCGACCGCTTTTCGCCGCTCACGTAAGACACAGCGTAAGGGCTTCAACTACGATACAAGTGGTGAGCGGTGAGCGGTTAAACGGTATAGCGGCCGCGATGAGCGTCACTGGCTACGATAGCCGCGGCAATATGTGAGCGACTTTAAAACTCATTGAAATCAGTGTTTTAATTGCTTCTTCAAATGACGTCGTGAGAATTTCACTTCATGATAATAATTTCTCTTTTCGACTAAGTGGAATAATAATTGTTGATAGAAAGAGAAAGTATGGAATTGAGTTATTTGAGTAACAGATCTTATTTTTTATGTAATATTCACCAATGCGTCAATTTGTACCCCAACTGTCTCTAGACTGTATGCAAAAAAAATATTCAATAATAATTGCCTCAATTTGTTTTACTTACCAGATATATTTATTCAAGCATAATCAACCAAATCAGGTTCTTGTTATAGTTGTATTTTTTAAGTTTCTGTCACGATCATTCCATAAAATTTGCCTTATCTTCACTGCTAATATCAACATTTCAATATCTGCATCACTGCATTTTTTTGGTGGACATTTTTGATGTTCATGTACACAACATCCTGACAACAAGTTGACTGCCGCTGAGCGTCGAAGAAAAATATCTGTTCGGATTGAGCGGCAAGCGGCACGATCAATGCGTTCATCGACGCCGCTTTGACGCTGATATGTATTGTAGCCGCCTGATATCAAAATACGTTCAATTTCATGCAAACATAAAAATTAGCGGCACCGCTCTAACGCTTACCGCTTGCCGCTCTGCCGCTTGCCGCTCACGGCTTGCATCGTAGCCTCGTCCTTAGGAATCACATGAAAATGCATGTTTTCGCTCTTTGAGAATTCTTTTTTTTAGTAGTTTACTGATAAGACGGCTGGATGGGTCGTGATAGTCAGTTTGGTGACGACTTTAGCACGCTCGTGTTAAAAGCCGCTGAAATTATTCAGTCTGAATCCAAATTATTTCGTTTGTTATATAAACGATAATAATTATTGAGTTTATCAGTGAAATAGAATCATTGTGTGACTGTTCTGCAACACCTGACGGATGTATTCATTTCTAAAACTATATATATTATGCAGAAGAAAAACCCTGAGCTTTGATAATAGAAATAATGTTTAGCATCTGCTACACACATCAACAACATAAATCTATTGCACACTTCTATTACTATCTTCATACTTCTCAGCTCCACAAAACAATACCTTCATAATACTTTCTAATATTAAACGCAGGTTTGAATTGATGTGGAAATTAACATACAGAATCCAATAAAACGAAATTCAATTCATCATTTAAAGTGAATACTTGTACATGTTGTACCAAGGATATTTCTTAATAAACCACTTTGCTGTCTGTAGGCAGTATTCCTCGAACGGCTCTGTTTTTATTTGGTATGTACTTGATAATGTTTCAAGAATCACTTTTTGACGATAAATAACTTCAGGATCTTTACCTGTCACTTCAGAAGACAATCGAGGATCCTGAAAAAATCGTCTGGCTGTATTGCCATGGTCCGTACTACCAAATCCTGGCTTGAGTTTATCTACCAACCACCCTATTTTTTCCTGAAACTTTTTTTGAATTTATTTTTTTCTTTCAGCTACTGTTGCCTTTTTTTTTTTTCATCGCGCTTGCCAGTTTTCAATTGTTAGTTTTAAGACATATGAAGATCATATTTGAAAACCTTAAGTATCGATTTTTCGTTCCAAAATTTCATCAAACTTTTTGAATTGTTGAGACGTCGCACCGCAAATGTAACACTTTTGAACAGAAGTCGTTGAGGTAGCTGCATTACATATTTTTCCGTCGATCTTTGTGAAATTGAGGACATGCTTCATAGTACATTTCAATACTGAGTTGACTCTAACAATAGTTGGGGTGAGTTGATCAAACTGCATTGAACATCAAAGTGTACAATGCAGTCTATCTAAACTTTTATGTCTACTATTACCCAAACTTCCATCGCAACTCCATTTTGATATCAAAGTCAATGTAGAGTTTTCTTCTTTGGTCAAAGCTAAGACTTCAGTCTGTAAGTGGATCGACGATCCGCTGAGTGGTTCAACAGAGCTTGTAGTTTTACTTCAGCTGAGCTTTCAGTAATCTCAAGATCTTTGGAATAACATAAAATCTTTGTTTGTCGTGCATTGTAAAGTTAGCATCCAAAAATAGTGGCAGTGCCTCTTTATCAGTAAGTTGAGTGATTGGCTGCCATTTCATTTTAAGTGCCTTTCTGTACTCCAAAACACTTGATGGTTCTGTCATAACTGCAGCAGCGTGTATGTTGCCTTCCTTCCTCTGATTCATCTCAGCAGAATATTAGTTCTGAAGTTCTCATTGTTGATCTTAACTTCTGAGTTTTTTGACGTTTGGATCCTTCGCTGAAGTTAGTAAGATCAACAGATGGTCTACCTTTCACAGGCTGAGAGTGCTGAGACGATTGTGAAAATATTGGAGACTCAATGACTGTCTCTAACGAGCTTTGGTTCTGGGATATAAATCTCTCCTCTGTGTATCAAGCTATTTCATATTTCTTATTGAATAGTGAATCGAGCTGAGGTAATTTTCTAGCAATAATTGAAGATTTCTCTTCTGGGCAGTCCGTCATATTCATCATGTGATTTTCCAAATATACCAACTTATCTTCTGATCTACGCGAATCGCATTCCATTAGTTTTTTAAAAAGGGCCATTTTGGTAACAATTGGGGTTTGGGGATGTCCTCTGAAAGACCCTGCTGAAAAGATGGAATTATTGACATTTTGTTACCAAGAAATTATTTTTTGTTGAAAAGTGCAATAGACACCAAACAATTTAGACACGTTTTTTGCGGTCGGTGGTCAATGGGGGGATTTTTTTTTCAGGATTCTCTTTGTTGAACATGTATTCTATGCAAATTTTCAAAAATCTTTTTCGGGACTTAAAGGGCACTATACTTTCCGGTTATATTTCTTTATAATATGAACCTTTGCAACACCTTTATAGAAAAATCAGGTGTAACAGTGAATTCAAAATCATAATTAATTATATCTTCCCATTAATCGTCTTAGAAAAACTAAACTCTATCATACCTGAAGGTGTAGTGTCCATATTTTTACAATAAACAGCGACCACCCTCTTAATGTATGTGATTCATTGTATAAAAAAACGAAATGAACCACTTCCAACGTTGATAAAAATTTAGGCATGCTAGATCCATGAAGGTGACCTTTTTTTGTGGAAAGTGAGATAAATTCCTTGCGAGTCGATGCGGAGTAAAATTACCGTAAACATTGAGAATTTGTCAATACTTGTTTTGACAGGTCTTTAAAATTCTGCCACTCTGTGCGTCTTGAAGATCAAGAAGACAAGAATGACCGCTCTGCACACACAATCGGATTGCATGGAGGAGCGAATGAACAGGACCATCAACCGCAACTACCACTTCGCCAACGTTGTCTCTGACCATCAAACGGACTGGGACGAACACCTCCACTTGTTCTTTTTGCAAATCGGTCTGCGATTCACGAATCGACAGGCGAAACCCCAGCGAAGATCATCATGGGTCTCAAAGTCCGGCTGCTCTGCGATCTGAAGTTTGGCATCCTCACCAGGTGGACGGATGTCACTGGAGAAGAATACGCAAGTGGACTTCGCAGAAAGATGGACGATATACATTAGCGAGTCCTTCTCAACATACAAAGTGCCAGCGACCAAATGAAGGGGCCGTAGGACGTGCATGCCTTGAAAGGCGGGTTCCAGGTTGGGTATCTGGTTTGTCTGCACAACCCACAGAGGCGACGTGGCTTTTCATCAAAACTGCAATGTTCTTGGGAGGGGTATTACGAGTCCCAGGAGCGAATCAATGACGTCGTCTTCTCGGAAGCTGCTAAGAAGAAAACCGGGGGTTGTTCATTTCATCCGTTTGGCCCGGTATGCTGGGAACCGTGACGATCAAGTGAGGCAGATCAGGTCACCCAAAGAATACATGTCACTGGAAACTTTCATGTCCCCATACTCCAATCGCCAGAAAGTTCAGATTGGCGTTGTTCAAGAAAGACAGCTGGATTTGTTTAAAGCCCCGTATGAGTACACGTTGCGTCCCTGGGTAATTCAGAACATCAGCATGAATAGTGGACTTGCCGCAGCTTTTGAACGGAGATTCGGACTGGACCATCTGCGACATCAAAGGCCAGAGGTGGGGAAGGCTCTCCAAATCACGGGAGGGACACGACACCTGTTAGATGGATCCACAACATCTGACCACCTACAGTGATGTCTGTAGAGCATCTTCGAAACTTGATGCTGTCACCTGACTCAATTGGCAATCCCAAAGATGACCAATGACCGAGTGGACTGGCGTGTGGTAAGAGTCATGCTGGAAGAAATCTTCAATGAGAGTCGCATTGACATCCTGATGAACACTATCCTTCTCGAAGAACAAACCAGAAGTCAGAGGGCTGCTATTTCCCCCGTACATCATACTGCAGGTTCGAAGACAGTTGCTGATAGCAACGTGAAGACATTTCGGGACAAAATCTTTCAAAACGGAGCAATGTCACGAAATCCAGCGTATCGACTCTCCAAGAATGACGGAACAAATAAACGCACACCTCATATCGCCGAAGACTACAATCTTTACGTTTATTTTGTCCAGCCACCCGGAATTTTGTCCCACACCGAATATCCATCGGTTTCTGAAGCGATTGAGAATGTTCGTGAGCGGAGCGAGCAACTAGTTATATAATTGACGCGTCGAACGAACGAGTTCAGAACATTTATTGATCGTCCCGAAATATACATCGTAAAACATAAATAAGCTGTGATTTTGTGATATAAATAGTGATTGTGCTGTACATAGTGACTTTGAATAAATAAATTGAAACTGAACAGTGTTTTCTATAGCCGAAATATCAACAATAGATCAAATTCACAAGAAAAAACCTGGAATCCGCAGTTGTATATCTTTTCTTGTCTTCGAGATATTGCCGAAACGTGAATTTTTGACGCTCTTATTAGATAGTGTATTGTTTTAGTTGTTCTTTTGGAACATTTTCTTTTTAGTTTTATCAGTAATTATAACTAGCCCAATTCATGTGAAACGGTTTCATTTGCTATTCCAATGGAACAAAAATTATTCTAATGTCATCATAATTGATTCGAGCATCAAGTTAAAAGTACGATAATCCTTAAGTAGTAAATCGTCTAGGTGATTTGTGGAAGAACATAAGCAGGTTTCCAGTAATTAATGAAATAACTTGCAAGATTTGTTGTTATTGGAATCATAATGATTTCTCAATTATTCATTTTAAAATTCCGTCTTCAAGTACTTACAGTGGAAAGCATATAAATTCGCACACACAGCTATTTTTTGACCTCGTTAAATGCATAGGTGAAATAAACCAACACACATGTGATCTGCTAGATCGTTTCACTGTCTCTGATCACGTGTCGTTTGTTTACTTCGATTATTTTTGGTTTTAAACCATGAATAACAAAAACTATCAAGCCACTGCGTGAGTATTGTGTAGTATCTGTGCTGAGATTTGTTTGAGGTGATATATATTTAGTAATCTGATATGATATGATGAGAGACGCAATCAATGTATTTTTTATCACCTTTTTATATTTCCTTTTCTACATGAATATCTTACATACTAGCCAATAATTCAATCGCCATTCGCCCTTCGCATCACTGGATAATACATTTAAGAAACCATGCAGCTTGCTGTATCGAGATTATTTGAACTAATGCGGAATAATCAATCCCAAAACCAAAAATCAGCTTTTTTGTTCACTTATGACTTGTCATTTTGACAAAAGTGATGTGTTACGATGACAAAGTTTGGCATTTCGCGAGGGTTTTTTAAAATATGTTTGCACTGTACCTATCCTGTTTGCACCAATGCCGAGGCACGGAATAAGACAATGACACCCAATAATTACTTATCACTAAGCCAAAGGTGAGTGTTACTTCATGTGGACTGTATAATTCTTGAATAAAATTCACCTTCTTTTGGTACAAAATTGAGTGTAATAAAGGAGAGAAATTGAATTAATATTTTACAATAAAAAATATCTTGACAGTCTCTTCTCTCAGGTTTTGACACTTATATTTCAATCAACTGGTTGTTCCATGGTTTCTGTGTGGTGTTCCATGTAGATGGGTTTATGATTTGACATACCGCCCGCCTTGAAATATCTATTTCAACGAGCAACAACAGTCAATAAGCCTATTTTTTTTTTTAACAGCTTGTCTCTATAGGAAAAACACACAATTTGTTTACTGCACGTTTGCATGTCGAACGATCACTGCACTGTACCGTAACAACGCGTGTAACATTGTCTGAACCCTTATGTAGATCAATCACACGTCCAATTTTCCATTTGCAGACCGGCATATTGTCCTCTTTAATAATGACCAAACTGCCAATATTTAGCAAATTTGGAAAATCCTTTTTCCATTTAACTCGCAGCTGTAATTCGGAGATGTACTCTTTGTTCCACCGCTTCCAGAAAAGTTGAACCATCTGTTGCAAACGTTGAAATTTACGAAGACGATTTTCGGCAACACTGGTATAATCTTCTTCAGGAATGGATGTGAGTACTTTTCCGACCAAAAAATGAGCTGGAGAAAGTGGGATCATATCTTGTGGGTCTGATGACATTGGCGATATCGGTCGAGAGTTTAGCACTCCTTCTATTTGAGTTAAGACCGTACTAATATCCTCGTAAGTAAGACTAGCGTCTCCGACAACACGCTTAAGGTGATATTTTATATTTTTGACGCCAGCTTCCCACAAGCCTCCAAAATTTGGCGCCCTAGGTGGCATGAAATGCCATGAGATTCCTTCGGCTGATAATTCTGAGGCTATCCGATCAAAGTTGGAACGTAAAAATGTTTTAAGAATTGAGTTAGCTCCCACAAAATTTGTTCCATTATCAGAGTAAAATTGTAAGGGCTTGCCCCTTCTAGCTACAAACCTTTTCAGAACCGCAAGAAAGGCTTGACTAGTCAAATCACTGACAACTTCTAAGTGGACACACTTAGTGTTCATACACACAAAAATACATATGTACCCTTTTAAAATTTTAGGATTTCTGGTGTTTCTATCTTTAATAGAAATAGGACCAGCATAATCCACTCCCGTATGGGTAAAAACTGGTTGAAAACTGGTGACTCGAAACTCGGGGAGATTACCCATTGAATAATTAAGTGGAGTTGGATCAGACTTAAAACAGGTAATGCATTTTCTCACTATGGTTCTTGCTATTCTACGTCCTGATATGGGCCAAAATCTTTCGCGTGTTGCATATAAAAGTTGTTGGGGACCACAATGTAACAGTTTTATATGCAAATAGTTCATAATCAGAGTAGTTAAGTAATGTTTGTTATGCAATAAAGCCGGGTGTTTTTGCTCATCAGGTACACCTGCATTTTGAATTCTACCACCGACTCTTATCAAACCCATTTCGTCACAATACGGCTTTAAACATAACAAACTACTCGAACTATTCAGTGAACGTTTGTTACTTACTAAATAGTAATCCTTTGTAAATGATTGCATCTGAGATATTTTGACTAACATATTCAGAGCATTATTAAGTTCCACAGATGTTAAGTGGCCAAAAGTAATATTTTTTTTTTTTTAGTCGTCGAATAAATCTTAAACAATATGCAAAAACTCTCTGTAATTTTACTAATGAAGAAAATGTATCAAAGACAAAATCAGGAACCTTTCCAATGGAAATGGAATAATTAATCACTCTTTGTTCAGGTATGTCGTAAGGAACCTCAGTTAAACAATGAACATCGACATCAAAATAAGAGAAAAGCCAGGTGGGACCCCTCCACCATAAATCAAAATTGAGCAATGATTTGGCAGAAATGCCTCTCGAAAGACAATCTGCTGGATTTTCTTCTGACTTAACATGGAACCAATCACATTTTTCTGACATACTCTGAACCTGAGTAACCCTATTGGCTACAAAGGTTTTCCAACGACTTGGGCATCCCTTTATCCAACAAAGAGTGATTGACGAATCCGTCCAATAAAAAGTTTTGTCGATCTTGATTTTTATAGACTGTTTTGCCTTTTTAACGAGTTTGGAAGTAAGAACGGCCGCACACAGCTCCAAACGTGGAAGACTTATCTTTTTTATAGGAGCTACACGAGATTTAGATGAAAGGAGATAAGACGAAATATATTCTCCTGAACTTGTCAAACTTACAATATAAACACATCCACCGTAAGCCCTTTCTGAAGAATCTGCAAACCCGTGTAGGTGTACAACTTTCCATTCAACTGATAAAACATGTCGAGGAATACTAACTTGATTCAAGGCCTGAAGATCCTTGCAGAATTCAAACCATTTGATTCGAAGATAAGAGGGAAGTGGCTCATCCCAAGATAACTGTTCTTGCCAAAGAAGTTGCAGAAAAAGTTTAGCAACCACCACAACTGGCCCTAACAAACCTAGTGGATCAAATATCTGACTTATGACTGACAGAACTATCCTCTTGGAGATGTTGCCTTCAAATTTGAGATGTTTTATCGAGTAATGGATGGTATCGCTTGAAGCATTCCAAAAAACACCCAAAGTTTTATTTTGATCATCCTCTCCAAGATGTAAAATATTTGCTGACAATTCACTATGAACTTCGAATTGATTTAACAAGTCTTGTTTATTAGACAACCATTTTCTAAGCTGGAAACCACCACTAGACAAAATAAAAGAAATTTCTTTTTGGATTTGCAACAACTTAGAACTGGTAAATGCACCTGTCAATACGTCATCTAGATAAAAACAATTCAATATGACTTCACTGGCTTCAGGATATTTAGTTTGAAAATCTAAAGCTAGTTGATGTAATGATCTTACAGCCAAAAATGGCGATGACGCACAACCATAGGTTACGGTATTCAATTCGAAACATTCAATCTCCGCCTGAGAATCATCTGGGGATTTCCACAAAATTCTTTGAAAACTGCGTTCTTCGGGATCTATGAGCACTTGTCTATACATCTTGGAGACATCTGCATTCAAGACATATGGGTAAATCCTGAAACGCAAAAGTATGCAAAAAAGGTCACTCTGAATAGTAGGTCCTGCATGCTGTACGTCATTTAAGGACAAACCAGTTTCACTCTTAGCTGACGCATCAAAAACTACTCGGACCTTTGTCGTCAAACTAGTTTCTTTAATAACAGGATGATGTGGCAGATAGTAACATGGTTTAGTATCCATAACACCAATAGAAAAATCCTTAACTCTTGTCATATGTCCTAAATCTCTGTATTCCTCTATAAACTCAATATAGTCCTTTTTCAAACATTCATTTTTATTTAAACGTCTTTCAAGAAGATTTAACCGTTTAAGTGCCATATCTTTTGATAGACCTAAACTCACAATATTGTCTTTAAAAGGAAACTTGACCACAAACCGCCCTTCAGAATATCGAGAGTAACTTTTGACAAAATGATCTTCGCAAAACTTTTCAGCTTCTGACAAAACGGGTAGTCCACTAGAACACTCCTCAATTTCCCAAAACCGGGTAAGTCTTTCATCAATCGTCTTATCTAAAGACAGGCATGCTACGACCTGACTTTCTGAAGCATCAGAAGAAGATTCACAGTACCCACCAAGGATCCACCCGAATCTCGTTTTTTGAAGAGTCGGCATTCCTTGCATACGAATTTGTTTCATGAGTAATATCCGATAAAAGACATCAACGCCCAACAAGATATCTATATCACTTCGAATGTTAAAGGACTCATCAGCGAGGCGTAAATTTTGTGGAATATTCCAGTTGGAAATATCAAAGGACACTGTTGGAACACCTTGGGTAATTTTTGATATCACTAAACAAGAAATAACTTCGCTATAATCGTTAATGTTTGACATAATCTTAACGTTTATTTTTGAATTGGCGATAGTCGATAAAGTTTCTCCTACTCCCATTATTTGAAAATTGACCGAAGACTTTTTTAGCCCAAGTTTAGCCACTAAACTTTCTGAAATGAAGTTACTCTGCGACCCAGGATCAAGAAGAGCTTTAACAGTGTGAATTTCTCCTTGATCATCGAAGACTTTAATATTTGCAGTGGCTAAAACCGACAATGTCATCGAATAATTCGACGCATGTCCTGAGGTCAAGGTTCTTGGTGGAGACGGATCTGAACCACCATCAACAGGATCTGAGGGAAGCTTCTCGACGGTGTTATCGTCAATATGTAAAAGCGAATTGTGTTTTTCTCCGCAAATGCGACAAAATGACGTATTTGGACAATTATTCAAATGACCAGAATTGAAACAATTTGTACATAGTTTTAATTTAGTTATAGCCGCAATTCTAGCTTTTACAGTTAGGTTCTTGAACGCAAAACACTTATAAATGACATGATTCTTTTTGCAGTAGTAACATGACAGTTTTTGTTCATAAGGCAATGCATGAAAGCCCTTTACTGATCTGCCTCTACTATCAGGTTTTATATATGAGTCTTTTTTTGTCGCTTCTAATTTTTCTAATAACTCACATTTACGTTTCAAAAATGAATTCACGTCATTTAATTTAGGTAATTCTCCACTTTCTATAGGGTACGACTCCCATTCTCTACGAGTAACCGAATCAAACTTACTTGTTAACAAATATACAATTAAAGTATCCCATTTGTCAGTATCTTGACCAAGACTTTCCAGTGACCGTAGATTTTTATTAAATGTGTCATACAGTCTTCTAAGATCAGCATGTGATTCCTTCAAAATAGTGGGACATTCAAATAATGCCTTCACATAGTTATGAACAATCAGCCTTTTATTTTCATAGCGATCTGACAAAAATGTCCAAGCTATTGCGTAATTGTCATTCGTGACTTGTAAATTAGCAAGAGCCTGAAGCGGTTCACCCTCCAAATACGATTTTAGATAATAAAACTTTTCAACTGCACTTAATCCCAAATTGTTATGAACAATAGCTTGAAATGCGTCCCTAAATTCAAGCCATTTTTCATATGATCCATTGAAAATTGGCAATCTTAAATCCGGTAACTTGATAGATTTTCTAGCAAGTTGCTCAGTTGATGCAAGCCCCACACTCATGGCACTACCTTTAGAGCTTGTTTGGTTATCTAATTCGTTGTCTTTTTTGACAAGTGACTTCAATTGACTAATCAAATCAAAATACTGATTTTCAAATGAATCACGTTCACTGTCTTCAAGCTCTAAAAGATTTTCACCCTCATCCTGGGACTCACTCAATAATATTTCAATTTCATATTGAACATCTTGGAACTGTGATAGAAGAGGCTCAGCCTTATCTAGCCTTACTCTTAATTGACCTAAATCCGAATTTGAGAGATTATTTTGATCGACTGAATCAAAATAAGCTTTATTTCTTGTAATCTGGCCTTTTATTTGGCCTCGCTTTAACTTCAATCTATTTAACTGAGACATATTCAATCAAAACTACCAAAGAGCGCTAGTCAAACTTACGAGGATAATGCACTGTCATAAAACAAATATGCAGACTATAATATGATAAGGCACGGACTCACTTGACCCCCTGCTCCTCTTCAGCTAGACTGCTGCTCACTTGCACCAATGGTTTACCGATACTCTGGACTTATCCGGCTTCGATCGGACCAAAATGTTACTTCATGTGGACTGTATAATTCTTGAATAAAATTCACCTTCTTTTGGTACAAAATTGAGTGTAATAAAGGAGAGAAATTGAATTAATATTTTACAATAAAAAATATCTTGACAGTCTCTTCTCTCAGGTTTTGACACTTATATTTCAATCAACTGGTTGTTCCATGGTTTCTGTGTGGTGTTCCATGTAGATGGGTTTATGATTTGACAGTGAGTGTTACAAATTTTTGTTTCGGCAGTTACTCGAAGCGAGAAAAGATATCCAACTGCGGTTTTCAGGTATTTTCTTGAAAATTTGATCTTCTTTCCGATTCTGCTATCAGAATTATACCGTTCCATTTAAATTTTCAAGGCAAAATCAAAATAAGTGTCCTTAATTCAATTTGCGCATGCTAACAATTTCACTAGGAACTATCGCGTATTACTGGATACGATATTTGAAAGTAATTGCATTCCACTACCAGACAAGCCTAAATTTGACAAAATCAGGTAAGTCGTTTCGTTAATAATTCATAGCGACTTATACTATTACACTTTCTCTTCCTTCCCCTACTTGAATGAAAGTCGGTACGTCAATAATAAACCTTAAACCAAAATGATAAGAAATTGTCCAAGCTCTCTAACGGTATTAATAAAGATGTGTCTTAATTTGAGAATTTCCGGAGAATTTCAATTTTCATTTCAATTGCGCACCTTGGCGAAAAATGTCGAACTTGAAAGTGATTTCCAGTATTTTCTTGTGGCTAGTTTGATAATTTTTTTTTTCTTAAGACTAGTGGCTTTCGAGATATGGCCGGTGGCCACCCTCACTGGAACACCCCCTTGGTTTCCCAAAAACAATGGGACATACTCTACCAGCAGATTTCTCACACAAAAATATTGCGATCGCTACGAACTTGTCTATTCCGAGAATTGATATGAACAGAGATACAGGGAGTGAAAAATTAATTTTAATTTTTGATTTACATATTTGAATAACTTTCGAAATAATTAAATTGAAATTTGGTATATGGGTGTTGTTTGACATTCAAAATCATATCTGGCCATCGTATGTAGGGGGTGCCAATTACATATATTTTCTCTCATTCAAATAATCATAATTTTTTTGTACGCCCTCGAACATTTTTTTAATAAAAAATTGATTTTTACGTCATTTTCACGTAAAAAAGGTATACCTTGTAAAAGTAGATAAGAGTAACCTTTTCAAGATATTTGCACTTGAAGTGAGTAATTCATGCAATGTGGTTTCGAATAGAAAATTTTGACAAATAATGGTGTCTCAATGATCAAATTACGTAGAAAAAAAAAAAAAAGTTGGGACTATTTGAATGAGTGGAAAGATATGTGAGTGGCGCCCCCTACATGTAAGAGTCATACCAAAGTCAGATTGAGTTGCGCATATCATACAACCCCCACTTCCAAATTTCATCAATATAACTTGATTTATTTTGAAAAATATTCAAATAAATCAAAAATTAAAATACAACTTCGACACCTTAGCGCGTATTCTGTAACGATAGAGAAATGGACATAAGGAGGAGTTAGACATAAAAATGACATTTCTAAAACGAATTCCATACCTAAGCATATTTCCAAGCTCATTCGGGTCGACTCGGTAAAGACATATCATCAACTTTCCGATCTGAAATCATCGCACTTTTTGGTGTTTTTCTGTTGCAAGCCCTGGCGACCAGCTGTTTGATGTCATAATTACTGCATTCCATTTACATGCCAGAGCAGCTCTGTGTCACTCCGGAGCTGCTCGGAGTGATACAGAGCTGCTCCGGCATGTAAACATGATGTAAAAGGAAAATAATGCAGTTAATAAATCGATTTCGTATGTTTGTTCATTTCTATTATTCTTATTATGAGTGTCTAGAATAACGCGCTGAAAATTTTGTGATATTCGTGATGAGCATTTTATATAATTGTTCTTTTTTCATTAAAGTTATATTTTGGTGTTTTTTGACTTTATTTTTGTTGGTTTTATGATTGTGGTTTGTGTATTTTTGACTGTTTCAAGTTTCAAAGGCAAATGCCGGCTTACGTACCTCACTTGTCCACTTGCACCGATTCCTAAACTTATCTGTGATTTAACTTGTGATTAACATACCCATAATTAATTTAACACCAACAGAAAAACTGCGAATAAAATCCTGGTAAACTTCATTTACACTATTATTATTAAACTTTTGATAAATAGTAAACTCCACCGCTAAAGTAGTGAACAAAGCACCCTCGAGTGCACCTAACCTATAAAAACTAAAAACATATTTTGAAAGTCTGACAGTAGCCCAGGCAACGAAGGAAAAATAGAGGAAAAAAATGGTGTATTTGCGGATTTTGGTATGGGTGTAGGGTGAGGTTCCTGAACAACATACTAAAAGTCCTGATCGGTGAGTGGCGAGCTAAGGTGGTGGAGGGTGTCTGAAGATTTTTTTTTTGGTTTTTCATGAAAAGCGGGAAAACCGGGACCTTAGGCAAATAAACATGGGAATGCTTAATTATTCTACATGAAATTCTCATCAAAAAAGGTTCAGTACTCATTGTCGCTAAGATTGACAGGTAAGGAGATATTGATAAAGAAAAAACTATATGATAATACAGGGTGTTTCCTAGAAATTGGTAAAAAAATGCGTGGGGTGATTTATTCTTGAGGAGTACTTTCATCAGGGACTTTCATAAAATAAAGTTCCTATAAAAATTTGACGAGAAATTTTATCTACGGGAGCTACGCCCTTTCAAATAGGGCACCTCAAAGACTTTTCTTCCTCAATATTTCCGAACCCGTTCATACAAAAATCATGAAATTTCATATATCGCATGAACTCTCAGAGCAGAATCAGAATTTGAGCTCAAACTTTCGAAATTTCAATCAGTGGCGTACCAAACTGGAAGGGTTGAGTGAAGGTTGAGTGTTTAGCTTAGACCTCGATAAATGGAGATACTTATACGGAGACTCTTAGTAGACCACCTGACACAATGAGGATTGGGGCCAATGACTGAGTGAAAATGCATCCGTGGCACGTCAGAGGAAGCAGTTAAAACTCAATTTATATTCTCATGATATGAAAATCTGATTTTTAACATTAATCCATTTTCTTCAGTTTATTCTCTCCTTCTAGCGAAAAAATACATATGACCTTTTTTGTAGGAAATTTTACAAAGAAAAATTTAGTACTCTAGTATTTTTTCGCTGGTTGGTCTCGTTTTCAAGTTATTCAAGAGAAACCTAGAAAAATGACCAACAGAGACCTCCCTCCACTTTAGCTCGCCCCCCACTGATCAGGACTTTTAGTATGTTGTTCAGGACATCTCAACCTACACTTATAACAGAATTCGCAAATACACCAATTTTTTCCTTTATCCGGCATTAATTGGTTTTCGTTGCCTGAACTACAGAAATAGAAGATTTGATGGTGCATAAGACAAGGATGGAAACAATGTTTGTATGAATGCAAGACCTAAATCGGTGTTTCTATTTCTCTAAGCCGAACGACTGCCGAACGTGACTCGAGAGCGGCCGAAGTGGCATACAGAATACTCTTTTCAAAATAGAAAGAGATTTCCATCATGGAGAAAAATCTCTATGTCTATGAATTCGCCTCCTGTATCTCTGTTCATATCAACTTTCGGAATAGACAAGTTTGGGGCGATCGCAATATTTTTGTGTGAGAAATCCGCTATTACTATATGTACCATTCTTTTTGTTACGCCTTGTGCATACATTCTGTTGAATGATATTGAAAAAAGATAATAATTATTCTGGATTATTGTTGATGAAAAATAATTTGGAATATCTTGATTTTTCTAGTTTGAGTCTGCTTACAAACCAAGAATTCTCCGAAATTGGGAAGTTCCCAAAGTATATCCCACGACACCAAAAAGAAGATTAGGAAGAACTAAACAAATTGCTAATGACAGAGGACATATTTTGCCTGAAATAAAAAAGGCAAAGAAACAACGTGAGAGCTTCATTAGCACGTGGAATCTACCGAAGCGTATAGACCGGAGTACAGGTAATTCTTTTCACCTTATAATCTTAATTATCAAAAAATCGTCTTCCCATTATATCTAAAGGTACGTACAGATATGCGCTCCACGAACTCGAACGCTCGCCGTCCGTTCGTTGCTCCTCCGATGTAGATCGAAATTATTAATTTTGAAGAACATTTCGCGATCCAAAGAAAACACAGTATAGATTTGTCGTTTTGGGTGTTCTTTTTAGTGTTCTTTATGGTAAGGATCCCAAAAAATGGATTTGTGGCTTTATTATTTACTTGAGAAGAAACTTCATTATTTGTGCAGTTTATTTAGGGCTAATGCGCTGAGTATTCATAAGGTGAGTTCGAGTATTCGCTCTGAACACTCGGAGCGCCAAAAATTGTATTTGTATGTAATTTGACCAGCTGTTTTTTGATAGCCCACAATCATCTAGAAAAATTGGCGGATCGATTGGCCGGTAATTTAAGGGTGGTGGGTCACCCTCAACATGTCGTGGGATCAATGAGCATTTCATAATATGATCCAGTTAAGGTTGAACTTTTCACCAGTTGTTCTTTGATAAATGCTGGATTTTTCACCAGTTGTTCTTTGATTGCCTACAATCATTTAGAAAAATTGGTGGATCGATTGGCCGGTTCCTTGAGGTTGTCGGATCACCCCAAATATGTCGCGGGAACATTTAAGTTTTCATATGATTCAATTGAGGGTGAATTTTTCACCAGTTGTTCTTTGATTGATGGATTGATTGGCCGGTTATTTAAGGGTGGCGGATCACCCTCTACATGTTGTGGGAATAATGAACTTTTCATGACATAATTTGGGTAAGGCTGAATTTTCAACCAGTTGTTCATTGGTAACCTACAAGCATCCAGAAAAATTAGCAGATCGATTGGTGGGTGGCGGATCACTCCCAACATGTCATGGAAATATTGAACTTTTCATAATATGATTCAGTTAGTTGAATTTCTCACCAGTTGCTCTCTGGTAGCCTACATCATCAATGGCGGATCGATTGGTCAGTTCATTAAGATTGGCGGATTACCCCCAACATGTCGTGGGAATAATGAACTTTTCTGCCGACACGACATCAAAACTGAATTTTACTGACGCCAAAGAGACGGGAAAGTGGGACTTTCTAAGGCTAGGCCGACAAAGTAGTAAAAATGGCTAGGCGGTAAATTTTTTTTCAACTATTTCTGATAGAGGGCCTTACAAGATTTTCTAAATGCATATGATTGAAGCATAATAGGTATATTTATATTCAATGGAATGTAATAATAATCTTATTCAGATACATATGGATTCTGAGTAAATTAAATCCTATACATCCAGGATACAAAGTAAAGTTCACACTTTTACGTCGCTGTTTGTTTTACAGTGACTAAAACCCCACACAGACGTTCGAGCATGTTGGGCTCTGTTTAATCACCAATAAACATGCATTATTTTCTAAGTTTAATACATTTCGAATTCTCAATAATTTCATGATAGGTTATGAACCCACTCAAGTTCAATGTCAGATAGGTAGGAAAACTAATTAATCATCACGTTCCCGAACCATGGTCGGTCACTTGGTCATGATATGATTATTTTGCCGACGAAAGCATGAACGGAAGTGCATAGTAAAATTATGTTTACTACAATATTTGGATAACATCATTGTGTATTATAACAATTGATTATATATAAGCAAGTCGTGGGAAATAAAGGATCAGTATTCAACAACTACTCAAAACGTTGTTCTACTCAACAAATGTACTGTGCCCAAGCCCACTTGGCCATAGCAGAGAGTGAGGCTGCTCTCTGGCAGTAAACTCTTTATTTTCCGCTGCTCAACCGAACCGAGTTGAGCAAGTGTAATCTACGAGCTAAACCTAGCTTGTACATTGGTCCTTCGAGCCGGATCTGAACCTCAGCAACACTCGCTGTAATCTGTCCAGGCGCCCGGGAAGATGTTGTATTAAATACAACAGGAATGACTGCAACCGTTCCTGCTCTAGCCAGATACTCCGAAACATTGCCCATCATCTTCGATACCAGCCTGATTAACCATGATTCTCCGTACAAAGCCACCAAGCCCATACACTCCAAGACATTGCCCATCATCTTCGATACCAGCCTGATTAACCATGATTCTCCGTACAAAGCCACCGAGCCCATACACTCCAAGACATTGCCCATCATCTTCGATACCAGCCTGATTAACCATGATTCTCCGTACAAAGCCACCAAGCCCATACACTCCAAGACATTGCCCATCATCTTCGATACCAGCCTGACTAACCATGATTCTTCGTACAAAGCCACCGAGCCCATACACTCCAAGACATTGCCCATCATCCTCAATACCAGCCCGATCAATCATGAACCTTCAGATCAAGCCACCGACCGATACTCAGGCAAACAGATTGCTCTACAGAGCTAAGACAAGAAGAGAGGGACCTCAAAGATAGGATCCATGACACGGGATGGCGCAGCATTCATCAGCACACAGTCATCATGAGCAGCATCACGACAATACTCATTATGGTGATTCTAGGTTGGCGTACAAGGGACACGCATCATCAGGAGAAGACCGAAGAGGCGAAACTAGGAAGTAGACAAACAACAAGGCCAAAACGAAGACATAGAGTTGATGTCTCTACGTTCGTCCATCGTGGAGAGGCGGCAGAATGTTTAATCACCATTAAACATGCATTATTTTCTAAGTTTAATACATTTCCAATTCTCAATAATTTCATGATAGGTTATGAACCCACTCAAGTTTAATGTCAGATAGGTGGGGTTATGTTTGCATAGTTTTGTTATTTCTTGAAAGATTTTGTTGATATTAGATTTGTATTTGATAAAGAATTTAAAATGAATTGACTCCGTGAGGTTATGATTGCAAAATTTTGTTATTTTCCGAAGAATTTTGTTCAAATGAGATATGTTTTTTCAAATAACTTTTTAAGTAATCAGGTTATTTTGATGAAATTTGGTATAGAGGATTGTTTGACATGCGTATTTAAAATCTGACCTTAATATGGCTGTTACTTGTAGGGGGCCCCACTCACACACGTTTTCACTCATTCAAATGGTCATTAAAATTTTTTGTCCAACTCGTTGTTTCTTATATAAAAAAAAAAAAAATTCGTCATCGATGCCTCATGTTTCTCATAGAAAAAAAAAATTAAAATAAAAAACGAAAAAAAATATAAAAGAATAAAAATTTCAAAATCAAGTTTGAACTTTTTTTTTAATAAAACATATTGATACAGCTGCCAAAATTACCATGATAACGTCGTTTTCAGCGCCAACCATGTCTATTTTCAAAATTTGCCATTCAAAACCACATTGCATGGATTACTTTAAGAGTGATATAAATATCTTGAAAAAGGTAACTTCTAGTCACTTTTACAAGGTACACCTTTCTCATGTTAATATAACGGAAAAATCAATTTTTCGATAAACAAAGAAAGTACGAGTGCATACGAATAAGTTATGACTATTTGAATGAGCGAAAATGGGTGTAAGTGGCGTCCCCTACAAGTAAGAGTCATATCAAGGTCAGATTTGAATTTTGCATGTTAAACAACCCCTGTAAAACAAATTTCATCAAAATAACGTAATTATTTCAAAGTTATTTGAAAAAATCATCATTTCATTTCTGCACCACAATTTTGCAGATTCTTTGTTTGTGAAAGTGCGCAAATTGGGCAGGGTTATGTTATTAGTATATTATTGTCACATTGTTACGGAGAGTAGGGAAACCTGTTTATTTTGATATTTTGAATATTTAGTGTAGTATCTCATCATAGTCATTATTATTAAAATTTCGCTATTGATCATAAATCTACAGACTGTCCACGGATAGGATTAAAAAGAGCACAAATAGATCAAAAATTTGATTTTTCGGAAAAAAACTCATTCTTGATAAAAAAAAAAAAATCTTGTAAAAAAATACGATTCACGAACAAAATTTTTTTATTTTATACAGGGTTAGCAATTCTTCAAAAAACTGATTTTTTACCAGCGCGTTCACGGTTAAACGGTTTGTTCAAGCAGCTTTATATGTGTGGTGCATAAAGTCACCCTGAAATTGGCTGAGGTACCCAAATATGTAATAATCCTTTACCAGTGAGTCCTATTAAAAGAAAATTAACATTGACATGAATGAATCATTCTCTGATCGCAGTACGAATTATGTTGAAATATTAATATTTTGCCTCAGCAACAAATCTCAAAAATGTGCGTCTTATAAACCGACAAAAACCCGTCCGCGTAAATACATTCTTTACTACGGTACAGTTGGCCTTCTCCCTGAAACGCAGTAAACAATGTAACCGAAAAGAGCACAATAGGAAAGTTCACAAAAAAATTAAAACGTCTCAAACCATCACTCAACTAGAGAAAATAATCCCATTATAACATCTGTGAAGTTTGATGAAAATCCAATAATTCATTCAGTATAAAATCGGGATATAAATTTTAATAATATTTGAAACGGTCAAAACGCTCTCTGACGTCACTAGTCTTGCGGCGGGGTACGCGGGAAACCGACTGGCTTTTAGGGGTTTATTCATAAATTCGTGCTAATAAAGCATCCTCTATCGTCACAAATCGATTGTCCACTGTATCTTATATTGTGTTGGGTACATCATTGAGTGAAATTGATTTGGAAATATGCACGATCGAATGTTTCCAAAAAGCTGATTCACATGATTTTCCGGATGTGGTCGTTACTATAGTTTCCGACTTTCTGACTCAATAGTGGGACAAAATACATAGGTATTATGAAACTGTATTTTTTCTCACGTTTTGACAATTTATTGTTAACTAATATTTTGTTTTGTGCTGTACGCTGTAGGTACTAGGTACCCAACATTTTCAGTTGATCTTTAAATTCCTTATCGGAATAAAGTTGGTTCAGTTGTGATTCCTCCGCACATCAACCAAGATGATCAACATTATCGATCATTTTCAAAAATAAAATTACCCATATTTTATCGGTAGGATGAGTACCGTAGCATTTTTTTCTTATTTGTGATAACTTCATTTTTACAGTATGTGGTCAGCTACTATATACTTCATTTTTGAAGACTATCATCTTTCTATGCAGATTAAATCTTATCTAATACACTGTGGGCCTAATCATGTTGAAACACAATTTGACCCAGAATAACTTTTTTATGGATTTTAATGATTTTTGAATATGATGATTATGATATTAGTCAATATTTTCTGAAGAAAGCCTGAGTCACATTGCAGTCTGCAAGCAGAAATTAGGACTGGATTTGGAGGTTAGATAAAATAGCGTTTTACGCCGTTTGTTTGCGGTTTGTTATGATGTTGATTTTGCTCTTATTATAAAGTTCATTTGATCGTTCCAATGAGATGGATTTTGATCACGTGCATTACTGTTAAACAATTTCTTTGGCAGTCATTTGACATTGGGTATTTGGTGAATTGAATGTAAATAGATAGAAAAAGATCTGTCGCAATTTACCTATAAGCCGCCAATTCGAAAACAAACCTTAAATTATATACTTCGAAATTGAGTTTTCGAATCGTGGCAAGTATCGGTCTTGGGACGTTTTCATAAAATTGGTGCACTTAAGGTCATTGCAAAATCGAACTGCGCTATTTACAGACCAAATGTCATGTTTTTTAAAAAGGGCATTTGTGGGAAGAGGTTTCTCGAAACTATGAATACTTTAAGACAAGAACTTGAGAAACCACGTCTTTTTTTGTGTGATGGTGCTTGTCGACATAAGGACTATATTTCACTACACTTTAATCAAGATTTATTGAGATTCCACCGCAACGTAGTGGTTTGTTGAAAAAGGTCAAATGTTCCACTCTTTGCTGAAATTTTTTAAAACTTCAATAATTGATAATTTTTTGAAAAATTATATTCAATTCAATTTCACTTGAAAAGTTGGAGGGGCGAGACATTTTCGTGTACCCATTTTTTTTTTCATTAGCGTTGAATCAAGATTTTATCATCCAAAGATAGAACCATGTCGACTTTTTCAAAATCAACCAAGCAAATCCCAAAATGTCAAAAATTTTACGAATTCTCAACAGACAACGTTGCTATATGGGGTTTCAAGAAATCCTTGACCATAGAGGAGTGAAATAGTTTTAAATTGCCGACAAGCACTATCATCATCATACCAATAAAAAAAAAACATCTTTTCATAGATTCTAAAATATTGATATTATTTGATTTATATTATTGATATTATTTGATTGATAAATATTTTTCGGACGCCTTTTCCTACAAATGCCCTTGTTGAAAGAATCAGTTGGTCTGTTGAGTGGTTCATTTTTGCAACGAGCTCATATGCAACATTTTGATAAAAATGTCGTAGGTCCGATCCTGGCTAAATTCGAAAGCGTCATTTCGGAGTGTCATCCAGAACATATTGACTAATATCATATTCAAAAATCAATGGAATCCATAAACAAACAAAAAAGTTATTGAGGGTCAAATTATGTTCCAACAGAACAATCTACAGTAGGCAAGCCGAACGTAAGACTGCTGACGTCTTACGTGGTAGCCTCGTCGCAAGGGTCGTTTTCTAGCCTCGCCAAAACGAATATTTTTTTCTCACTTTTTTTCTAGGAAAAAATACTTTTAAAGAGTTTTTATGATTGCTATGCGACTTTGTATCCTCAGAACCATTGATTTTTGTAAAATTAAAAAATTAGTTAACTTTCCTATTCCCATCCACAGTCTGTTCATGGCTTTCCTGCGGTCACGTCACAGTATTTGACGTTTGGCAGTATGTCGTAGATTGATCACTCCACATGTGACATTTGTCAAATTGATCCGAAAGACCCTCGTACGTGATTTTTACGGGGTTTTTTTTTCAATGTGTAAGAGAGAGAGACGGAAAAGTATGACGTAAGCGCAGGAAAGCCATGAACAGACACTACATATCTTACTATGGTGCAGTCCGAGGTAATTATTTACAAAACGGTTTTTTGCTGTTTCGGCGTTAAAATATGTAATATTTTTTGCATAGGTATGGTTTGTTACTCATAAGAAATATGAATTCACTTGCGCAAAGCCAAAAATTCACCTTTTTCATCATTTTTGAGATTAAAAAACTAATAATTCACCGCATTTGGGACAAAGAGGTTGGTTTTTTAAGGTTATTTTTGAGTAAGGGTTAGATTGGGAACGTTTTGGTTAGTTTGGGTTAGCTTTGGTCTGGTGAAAATGGATGTCGCGTGAGCGACATCCCAGAACATTTTCAAAAATTATCTTTATGTAGGGAGTAGGCCAACTGTACCCTAGTGAAGAACTTATTTACGCGTTGTGCTCTTTTCAGTGACATCCTTTACTACGTTGCAGGGAGAAGGTCAACTGTACCGTAGTAAAAAATGTAAATACGCATCCCGTCCACACACACAGGACCGCCGACCGAATTAAGACTTAAAGAAGTGGATCTACCAGAAATTTTCAAATTATCATTATTAAAAGAATAACTCATACACTGATATTTGTATTATTTTCTGTCTGTTCATATTTTGATTATTATACACTAGTCTATAAGCCTGTCTCCCACCAGGCAGCAAACTTTATGGCAATACAATCTATCAAATGTTGAGTCAAACATATTGGTAGGCCATCAACAAAAGATATAAGTATAACTAAAACTAGACAATCTCTCTCCATAATTCAAATCGATAATGGTAAATTTCTCCAGCCACTTGAAGTTCACATATCGTACCGTAAGTCCCCCTTCTGCTCATTTCAATAGCATATGCTTTTGAAGTGTGATAGTTATCCCCTTCCACCGTGCTAGTTATGACTTGAAACCGGGTCCAGTTTTTCACTACATATTGTACTATTTCAATGCGAACGTCCATACCCCCTGTCGTACCATACATAAGGTAGGTCAAAGACGAAAATAAGCAATTGCCATCTCCCGCAATAGGAATTATTCCATAACATTCACCATTTAAAGTTAAAGTTTCCATCAGAATAATAAGTAGGTTATCTATTGTCCTAATCAGCCCGTTGCTTCTTTTGCAGTGGATATATCATCTAATGTGGACAATGTTTTTCTCCCGTTTCTAAGGTACGTACCTAGTCGCTTCGTGACCTCTGGAAAAAAGAAATTTTTCAAACAACTCACCCTCAATAAATCCTAATTTCCCTATTCTATATTATTCACTGATCCCAAATAAACCCATATAAAAATTTAATTAAGAAAAAACATACCTAAACACTCTCTCGACAAACACACCCAAAATGCACGTGTTCAAAAAATATTCAACAGGCGTTACTCGTTAAAACAATAAACAACATTAAAAAACTGAGTCTCGTATCTCGTACCAGCTAAAAATCAGAAAAGAAATTTCATTAAAAATAATCTCAAATCAATAAACAAACACTTACCTAATTACAAACGTAGAAGATAGCAAAAAAATCGCAAACAATTTCAAATTCAATTAAAACCGCAGAAATGCTCTGGTATCCCGTTCCACCTGAAAATCACAAACAAAATTGCATTAAAAACAACCTCAAATCAATAATCAAACACTTACCTAATTACAATCGTAGAAGACGGTAAAAAAATCGCAACAAATTTTAGAATTAACAAAAAAAAATCATAAAAAATTTCATTTAAAAACTTGTGTGCACTATGTATACGCATATCTGAAGTGAAACTTCTTAACTTCAAACAGCAGATTAAATTTAAACATTTTGATAATATTCGATGTACTGAGAAAAGTTTAATACAAAAATTATAGGGTTTTCAAGTGTCTATTTGACAGTAATAGTTTTTTATATACCGACCCTGTATATTGAGGATCCTCCATTTTTGTTGCGCCATTTTGAATTTTTCAATTTTGAATTGAAAATCATAATCAGCGACCTCTAAATAACCCCAACTTCCAAATTTCATTCAAATCGATTCATTAATTAAAAAGTTCACCATCTTGAATCCGCCATTTTGAATTTTTCAATTTTGAATTGAAAATCATAACCAGCGAACTTGAACAACCCCAACTTCCAAATTTCATACCAATCGATTCATTAATTAAAAAGTCCGCCATCTTGGATCCGTCATTATCAGTTTCTCAATTTTTAATTGAGAATCGTAATCGCCGATCACAAACAACCCCAACTTACAAATATCATGCAAATCGATTAATTATTACTTGAAAAGTCAGACATCTTGGATCCACCATTTTGAATTTTTTAATTTTTAATAGAGAATCGTAGTCAGCGTCCTTAAACAACCCCAACATTCAAATTTCATATAAATCGATTCATTAATAATTATTAAAAAGTCCACCATCTTGGATCCACAATTTTGATTTTTTTAATTTTGAATCCAGAATTGTAATCAGCGTCCTTGAACAACCCCATCATTCAAATTTGATATAAATCGATTCATTGATTTAAAAGTCCGCCATATTGGATCCGCCGATTTAAATTGAGAATCATAAACATTGACCTTGAAAAACCCCAGGTTTTTGCCAAATTTCATACAAATCGATTCATTAATTGAAAAGTCCGCCATATTGAATACCATTTCGAATTTTCCAATTTTGAATTGAAAATCGTAATTGGTGACATCAAACAACCCCAACTTCCAAATTTCATACAAACCGATTCATTAATTGAAAAGTCCGCTATCTTGGATCCGCCATTTTGAATTTTTCAATTTTGAATTGAGAATCATAAACAGCGACCTTGAAAAACCCCAGGTTCCAAATTTCATACAAATCGATTTATTAATAATAGAAAAGTCCGCCATATTGAATGCGTCATTTCCAATCTTTCAATTTTGAATTGAAAATCGTAATCAGCGACCTCAAACAACCCCAACTTCCAAATTTCATACAAACCGATTCATTAATTAAATAGTCCGCCATCTTGGATCCGCCATTTTTAATTTTTCAATTTTGACTCGAGAATCATAAACAGCCACCTTGAAAAACCCTAGGTTCCAAATTTCATACAAATCGATTCATTAATTGAAAAGTCCGCCATATTGAATGCGACATTTCGAATTTTTCAATTTTGAATTGAAAATCGTTATCAGCGAATTTTTACTCCCGGCGCAATCAACGAAGTTTCACTTCAAAAGCAATCTCAAATCAATAATCAAACACTTACCTTTTTACAATCGTAGAAGACGGCAAAAATATAGCAGAAAATTCAAAATTCAATTATTGAAATAGCAGTAAAAAACCGGCTCTTGTATCTCGTACAACCTGAACATCAAAAATTACAAAAGAAAAAACTCCAAACAAATCGCAATAGAAAGTTCATTTGAAATCTCTGGAGGCACGAAAAGTATGGCTATCGCCATGATACTATAGTATCATGGGCTATCGCTACATCAACTAAACTATAACAAAAAAATTATATACGGTAATAGAATGTTTTCTTCCATGAGGCGCCATCTAGCGGGCTATTTGAATTCAGTTTTTCGTTTTGTTGAACAGGACAGGGGCACAGAAGAAACCAACTAAACAGAAGCGAAGGCATTTGTCGGCGCCTTTGATCTTCTTGTTCCCGTTTTGAACAGCTGACGATAACACATTTTCACGCTAGTACACTGAAAAACCTTTCTGGCTGGAAAGTTGGTCGCACACTGAGAAAAATTTCTTTTATTTTGAATGGTTGATTTTCTTGTCATTACAGTATTCTTACTTCTGTTTCATGTTATTATGGCAAATCAAATTAGAAATTTTTTATCGATATTGGTCTGAACTATGGAAAAATATGATTTTAAAGAAAAATCTCGAGAAAAATTTATCCTTTCAAAAACTTTTTAAGCTTCCAATGTCCAATGTTCCTACCTATTTTCTTCGCATTATCTTTGACATTTTCGGGAAGAGAATTGAATGACTTTTGAGAATTCGAAAAAAGTGAATAAAGGTTGTGGTGATACCTATCTTCTTATATTTTTCAGTTTCTTCCAGGTTACGGATTGGTGATCGACAAACTGGAAGCTTCACAATATAGTTTTTAGTTTTTTTAATACACCAGACACTGAACTTGACCAAAGAACCTCAACACAAATAAACACAAGTACACAAACCACAAAATACAGTAAAAAAATACAAGTTACTGATTGATAAACAAACAAATCGAACATCGAAGCAACGCTTCATCTACCTATTGTCATCAAACGCTTCTTGTAATCTGACAGTATTGTCCGCTGTGTAATGGCGGACTTGATCATGCGCACTGGAAATTGGCACACGAAAATTGCAGAGCCTTCGCTTTTGTATAGTTGGTTTCTTCTGTGACAGGGGTATCAAGAGTAAATTGTCATATTTTCCAACAGTGGTTCTCATTGGATAGAAAGGTTGATTTCACAATTTTTCAATTAAAACAATTCCACTGATAAATTTGACTATTCCATTATACTGGCTCCGTTAGGTTCTAACCAACACCCCAAAGAGCAACTATACCAAATTTAAGAATTCTGGCTCGAACCATAACGTAAAAATCGCGTGGAAAGACATACCTAATTTCAATATAAGTTTTCCCCATTTTCGCCGCCCCTGTCCTTCTAGATCGAAAACGAAAAATCTGGCTCCGTTAGGTTTTGATCAATACCCGAAAGAGCAACTATTCAAAATTTAAAAATTCTAGCTCGAACCATAACGTAAAAATCGCGTGGAAAGACATAATTTCAATAAAAATTACCCTCATTTTCGCCGCCCCTGTCCTTCTAGATCGAAAACGAAAAATCTGGCTCCGTTAGGTTCCAACCAACACCCCAAAGAGAAACTATTCCAAATTTATTAATTCTAGCTTGAACCGTAACGTGAAAATCGCGTGGAAACACATAATTTCAATACAAATTACCCCCATTTCCGCCGCCCCTGTCCTTCTAGATCGAAAACGAAAAATCTGGCTCCGTTGGGTTCTAACCAATACCTCAAAGAGCAACTGTGCCAAATTTCAGTTTTCTAACTCAAACCATAACGTCAGAATGGCGTGGAAAGACATATATATATATATCTATACAGGGTGTTTCAGAATAACATGCTAATAATAATGGGAGTGATTCTTGGGCTCATTTTAAGAAAAAAAAATCATATGAACGTATGTCCTAAACGCCTTAACTTTTGAGATACAGGGTGTCAAAGTTTTAAAAAATAGATACTTTTTTTACAATAACTTTGTCATTACTGTAGATATCTTTATGAAATTTGGGTCATGTATTTTAGGCATTTATACTCATTTTTTTAAGCCCAAAAAAAAAAAAAAACACAAAACACCAAAAACTTTGACACCCGGTATCTCAAAAGTTAAGGCGTTTAGGACATACGTTCATATGAATTTTTTTTCTTAAAATGAGCCCAAGAATCACCCCCTTTATTATTAGCATGTTATTCTGAAACACCCTGTATATACTCCTTAAGCAAATTATATATGTGGATTATAATGGGGTGCCCAGTTATTATGTACGATGAGTTAACTAATATGTTTCATATCATCTATTCAAATGTAGCTTTATCTTTTTATTTGTTTATTGCATTTAATTATACAGGGCTGATCATTGGTTGAAACATACGAGCTACTGGAAAAAGTTGAATACAAAACATGAAGGGTTTTCAAATATCTATTAATTGGTGATGACTAGAATTTTACAGGGTCAGTCATAAAGTCGTGGAACAACAAAGTTGCATTTTTTTTAAATGGAAACCCCTGTATATAATTGAATATTACAATTCTTGCTTTGATCTTCAGCAAAAATTGTGATACACATAAGGTTCTTGAATCCAGCCGTTTTCGAGTCATCGCGAATAACACATTTTTGCATCTTTGACAAGCTATAAAACTCAAACGGTTCGAGATAAAAAAAAAACTGTCTGTAACCTTCTAGTCCTAACTTTTCAAGAGCTTTTAAAAGACATAAAATAAATTCTTTACAAAAAATGTTAAAACCTGTCGAAAAAGTTGACAGTTGACAATACTTTCTATTCAATTGACAGAATAGCTCTTGAAAAGTAAGGGTGAGAAAGTGCACAACGTTTTTCTTTATCATGAACCGTTTGAGTTTTATAGCATGTCAAAGATGCAAAAAAGTCGTTTTTATAAAACGCGATAATTCGAAAACGGCTGAGTTAAGGATCATTACGTGTATTACAATTTTGACTCAAAATTGAAAGAGAAATTGAGATATCTGAAAAGATAGGGGGTTCCATTTAAAAAAAATGCAACTTTGATGTTCCACCACTATACAGGGTGTTACTTAATGGTATGCCATAATTTTAAGGGGAAGTTCCTGGATAAATTTTGAGCCGAAAAGGTCATATAAACTTGAGTCTTGAAATGCTTGGTTTTTAAGATACAGAGTGTTAAATATCTATTTTATTTTCAGTTTTTAATACATTTTCCAAAGACGGTTTGAGATATTGAACTGAATTTTTCCACAGGATATTATGGTATCGGAACACACTTTTTTTATTTTTATTCCATTTTATTTTATTTAATTTTTTTAATTTTTTTTTCAATTTTTTTTTAGACCCAAGTTTATATGACCTTTTCGACTCAACATTTATCCAGGAACTCTCCCTTGAAATGATGACATATCATTAAGTAACACCCCACATAACTAGGTGATGTTCTCCATCATCAACTTAGTTAGAACTGCAATGGTCCTGGGGTTGGCGAAAAGGGCCTTCAAGGCCTACTCACCGGGCAGTGGTTTGCTCCCCCAACCATACCAATACCATACCAATACCATACCAATACCAATACCAAGTAACACCCTGTATAAAAGACCCTGTATACTACAAATTATTACTAGCTAATAGATATTCAAAAACCCCTGATGTTTGGGAAATGAATGAGAATTATAATGATTTTGAGACTTTACGAGGCAAAATATAGTGAATTAACAGAAATAATAATTGGAATCTACATTGAGGCGTTAGAAATTTGATTAGTTCTCAATGATTAATATTGATTCTGAGCCTTTTCTTTCGTTTTGCTCCGATCGAATATATCGCCAATCACGCTTATTTGAAAATTCCTGAATTTCAGCTACCCGATTTCCAACAAAAGTTTTCCATTTATAAGGTTCATCTAAGATCCAAGTTAATGTTTTACTTGTATCGCACCAAAAAAAATGTTGATCATTTATTGGCAAAGGGCTTTGATAGCAACTTGACATAGTCTTGTACCCAATAGAGCGCCACACAGTCCCAGACGTGGCAATGACACATTTTTCAATGGAGCTACCTTTGACTTCGCACAAAGCAAATTCATCGTGAATTTTCCCTCATCAGTTGAAGATCTTACATAGACGCATGCGCCGTACGAAGTTTCAGACGGGTCACAAAATGTGTCGAATTGGACTTTCAACAATGACTGACAACGAGGAAATGCTCTGTAACGACTGTATTTGGTTTTGGTAAGTTCTAAAACTAGTATAAATTCGAGTAGGAACACTTTCGTCCCAACCTAGCGATAATAACCACAATTGTTGAAGCATAATTTTAGCTTTATTGACTATAGGCCCAATCAAACCTAAAGGATCAAAAATCCTGGAAATATATGACATAATAGTCCTCTTAGTTACATAAATTTCTTTCATGCAAATATTTGTAAATTATATTGAAACTTATCGGACTCACTATTCCAAATTAGACCCAATATTTTAGATTCCTTATTCTCTGATAATTCGAGAGTTTTTCCTTCACAGTAATTAAATTTGGATGAATTGGATCTCCATTTTCGTAAAGTGAATTTACCTTGAGAAAGTATTTCATTAACCCCCTGTTGAATCTGTAGAATTCCATCGACAGTATCAGCTCCGGAGATGAGGTCATCGACATAGAAATCTCTTTCAAGTATATTACTAATGTGAGGATTTCTGGACTTATTCTCCTTAGCCAACTGATGCGAGCATCGCACTGCCAAAAAAGGAGCACAAGAAGTTCCGTAAGTAACGGTATTCAGAACAAAGGTCTCGAGTGGCTTATTTGAATCAGATCTCCATATGATAGTCTGAAGACATCTTTGATCAGTATGAACATTTACTTGACGGTACATTTTTGCGCAGTCTGCAGTGATAACATATTGATGCTTCCGGAATCTTGAAATGATTGAAAACAGTTCTGGTTGGATGGTGGGGCCAGTCACTAAAATGTCATCAAGCGAAAGACATGAAGTAGTCTTAGCCGAAGCATCGAAAACAACCCTGATTCTAGTGGTTGTGGAAGACTCCTTTATCACTGAATGGTGTGGAGAAAAATTAAAAAATGATTCTCTATCAGGAATAACTTCAGACATGTGACCTAGACCCTCATACTCTTTCATAAACTTTACATATTCATCTCTTAGTTTAGAGTCACGCTGTAATTTTTTCTCAATAGTGAAAAACCTCTTGAGAGCCAACTGCTTGAAATCGCCTAAATTGGATATGTCAGTTTTTAGAGGAAGTTTACAGAAAACCTACCATCGATCTCACTTGAGTGTGAAGATACAAAATTTTCCTCACATAGCTTATGCTCCAAAGACCACCTTTGTCGAGGTTCACAATTTTCAACTTGCCAAAATCTCTCAAGCTGGTTCTGAATGTCAATATTTGAAATCAGGTGACAAGATGTTTTAGTTGGACTTTTATTATAGTTTGTACCAACAGAACCTGACAGAACCCATCCCAATTTGGTTTTTTGAGCAAATATTTGAGAGTTAGACAATTTGATTTGACCTTTACATAATAGATTCCAGAATACAGAAGCCCCTAACAAAGCGTCAATCTTAGATGGAATATCATATGAGGGATCAGCCAAGTTAAAATTACTTGGGATGCTTGTATTAGAGAAACTCACACGGTTTAATGGTAGACTATCTGTTATCTGATCGATGATGAGAAAACATAACTCAGATTTGAAATTATTATGAAGAGATTTAATAGTTGTACATACCTTATGTGACACATTTGTGAGTGCGTGACCCAGTCCAGAAACAGGCATGTCAATCTCGTGTTTATTCAATTTCAAACGATCTGCCAGTTCTCTTGTGATAAAATTGTTTCGAGAACCAGAATCAAGTAAAAACCTACATTTGACTGGTTTTCCAGAAAAATCTGATATAAAAACAACAGCCGTGGATAGCAAAACGTGATCATCATTATGAGCTGTATAAACAGTGATAGATTTCATTATAGAAGTATGACACTCATTGACTTGCTCGATTCGACCAGGAGATGCACCACCATCAAAATGCAGCAACAAATGATGTTTCTTATTACACAAACTACACATTGTTTTAACTTTACATGTTTGGTTAGAATGATCTGCATTCAGGCAATTTGCACAAAGTTTATGCTTTTTCACTCCAAAATAACGTGATTTGGTAGACAGCTGTAAAAATTCATCACAAGTGGTGATTTTGTGAGTTTGTTTGCAAATAACGCACGTATTAACAACCAAATAATTTTGAGAATGACTTTTTTAAAATGACCAATACTCTTTTTCTCTCGTCAAAACAGTCTTTGACTGGAACAGAAACTGGGACTGGGAACTGGAAACTGGGATGAAATAGGCGGTGATTGGCGGCAGGTACGAGCACAGAATAGGCGACGTACGAGCGTCTTGCTTCAACTTCACTGATTGACAGTGACAGAAAACAATAACTTGTTGATCACCAATCTATCCGGTGCTAGAAGGACCAATGTACCATATCGGTATGTTCTGTGGGTTGTGAAGCAGAGACTAGGCACAAGTTTTCTATTTGACTGCGTTTATTACGCAAAAAAAATATAGAATTAAATTTGATTAAACGTCTACGTTGACAGTCTCTGTAGCACTTACTTCTGTCGTCATGACATTGAGAGTGTTCGGGAAGCACGAAACAGTCGCAATGTTTGGTTGTCAGGTGAACGTGATAGGTTGTTTGTTTGTTTGCCGCGGGAACGTGAGTTATAATCCATAACTGACTAGTGACTGGTGAGTTATGGATTATAACACACTAGTGTGTTATTTGACACTTTACTACTAAAATACTACACAAATGTCCTTTTAGTCCAGCCCTAAAAAAGTTAAAACCTCTTCAATCACTCAAAAACTTGCATCAGCACATATCACTCAAATCCTAAAATAGAGGATTTTTTTTTATTTCGTAAAATTTCAACACAGTATTTTGGAAACAAAACACCAAGCTGCTAGTTCAAGGTTCTTGTAGAACACTCTCTGAACTGACCAGTTGAGCGAGGACACCTTTTATACATATTATGTTATCACCGTCACACAAAGTAAATATAATACAATGACGAAATAAGTTTAAAATATCGTTAAAAGTGTTGATCAGATAATGAAGTACATACTAATATTGGGCAACACTAACGAATGCCGTAAATCTTTTAATATCTTGATCTGATGCAAGATACTCTCGTTATTAATGGCATATTAGGCGCTTGTGGCCCTGGCATAACGGATAACAACAAAGGTTGAGAAGATCCTTGATCCAGCCACGGTGTTCCAAGTGTCGTCAATTCGTGGTAGCGGGTAGCTGTCCTTTTTTGTCACGTTGTTCAGCTGACGATAGTCCACAGAGAACCAAGTTGAGCCATCCTTCTTCTTGAACAGCACCACTGGCGATGACCACGGACTACTTGAAGGCTCGATGATTCCGCCTTCTCCATGTCCAGAATTTTCTTGTCCGCTTCCTCCTTTTTCGCCAGAGGTAGTCTTCCAGCAGTTTGGCAGATGGGTCGTGCACCTTCGGTGTTAATTTTGTGCTGTACCACGATTGTCCGACCCTTTTCTCACGTTCCGTTGTCGAAGATGTCGCTGAACTTTTTTATTGGGCCTCTTAAGCGTTGTTTTTGTCCTTTATCCAAGTCCTTCGAAGAGGTGGCAACTAACTTCTCTATTTCTTCAGTGAACTTAGGAGAAGTCGCCTCAGTCTTTTTCTGCACAGCTGTCGCATGACGGAGGAAATTGACGAGCAGAGTCCCAATGACGTTCCCTTCGCCAAGCTCACTGATTGATAGTTGACGTTCATCACTCTGACAGGCACAGTCCCCTTCGCTTGTACCAGGCTGTTTCCACAAGCAATTACTCGTCCTATTTCGAAGTCGTGTAGTCTAGGCTCAAACATAACGATGCTTTCTTCTTTGACTCTTCCATCCAGACGACCTCACAGAACTATCTCGCTCCTCTCTGGAATTGAAGCATCCCCAGCTAGCAGTACACGAACCATCTCTTCCTCCTCCTTCCCATGTAGAATCATCTCTTCGTTGTTGACTCTCAAGGTGCCATACCTAAAATACAATTGGAAGCCTTGGGAGTTCATGACGTCCATCCCGATGATGATTTCTTTTTCAATGTCAGCAACCAGCATTGGATGTTTAAAGCTGGTGCTTCCCAGACTCACTGTCGCTTCCACTTTACCATGCATTCTTGCCAGGTCTCCTGTTGCAGTTCGTAGTCCCCACTTAGTTGGTTTGATCATTATCGGTGTTGTGACAATATCGGGATTGATGATCGTTTTTGTCGCACCTGTATCCAGTTGCATAGTGCGATGTTTTCCATTGATCCAGCCATCCACAAACACGCTGTTCTGTTTGAGTCTTAAAGAGGCAACTATGGCGGTTTTGTTCGGGACATACCGGTTACAGGTCGACAATTGCCCCTTTACATCGACCTTTGACTCCAAAGCAGGCGCGTGCACCTCTTTCCTACATCGGCTACGAACGTGGCCACAATTCCAGCATCGCAGCTCCCTTCGTTTGGACGCCTCTTTCACCTTGATGACCCTCCTCACACACTTGCTTCGACGTTGTCCTCCTCCGGATAATCCTCTGTTCCTCCATACTTCGTACGCGTGCAGGAAACTTGACAGACTCCTTCACCGCTTCAAATTCCAGCGCTCTGTTTGCGCATCCACCAATCTTTCGGGACGATGGAGTATCAAGGACTGCCTTATTTCCTCGTCTCGAAGTCCATCCAGAAAGGCCTGAACTGCAAGCCTCTCCATGGCACTTTCTGGAGTGGTTGGGTGAGCAAGTCGGGCAAGGCGAGCTACATGAGCCTAAAACTCCTGCAGGCTCTCGTTGGTCTTCTGAGAGCAGTTCTTCAGCAGAGAGTGGTAGACGTGCTCCGAGTGAGTCTGTCCATATCGCAGCTCGAAATGCTTGACCAGAACATCGTAGTCTTTGTGCTCTTGGTTGTTTCGCGTCTGCAGGATTTCCGTTGCCTCCCCACGGAGTGCCAAAGTCAATGCCAGGGCTTTTTCAGTTCTGGTCCATCCATTTGCACTTGATGCTGCGTCGAACTGACGATGGTAGTTGTTCCATGACAGCTTGTCATCAAACTGAGGGGCTTTCATGTGAACTCGGACGGTATCAGACTCCATTTTAGCACTAGCACCTTTGTTCGGCTCGATTGTGACGTCTGGTTGTTTTATGATTACTGCCACTTGCCTTCTCATTTGCTCCATCTTTTCTTCGAAGGGCTCAACTGTGTCTGATCCTTTAAACAGTCGTAGTTCCTTGATTCTCTTCTCCATAGCTCTAAAAGATTTTTCGAGCTTCTCTTCCGACCTCTTCCATAGCTCTATAAGATTCTTTGAACTTTTCTTCCAAAACTCTAGATGATTCTTCCAACTTCTCCGATTTCCTCGAGTTCTCTTCCAAGGCTCTGGAAGATACTTCGAATTTTTCTTCCAATAATCTTTTCACTGCATTGGGATCATGCATCTCGAATCAAAACGTATCAGGATCAATGCCATCTTCCAATAAAGCCTCACAAAGTATCTGTTGTGGATCAGCCTTCTTCCCACTCGTATCCAAATCACGCTCGTCCAACTCCCTTTTCAACTCAGATACCTTTAATCCACTTAAAAGCACTAGTTTCGTGGCCATTGCAGCGAATATTTTTGTCCGTTTTCATAGCATACAATAAATCCCACTTCTGACATCACTGTAATATTTTTCGCTATAGAAAACACTTGTCCAGTTTTAATGTATTTATTCAAAGTCACTAAAGCACAATCAATATACCACAAATATTTATGTCCACAATCAGAAGTTATTTATGTTTCGCGATTCAAATCTGAACTGAATCAACTCCAAATGGCTGATCTCATTATATACCCTCGCCAGGATCAAAAGAACATTCTCGTGATCCGTAGAAAAGCGTAGAATGTTCGACGACATCTAGTTTCGCTAGAATGTACCAGAAACCAATCGATTCCAAACGACTCTACACTTAGTGGTGAATGCGCCGTATTCTCCACTTGTTTCGTCACAATATTATGAAAAGTTCATTGTTCCCACGACATGTTGGGGGTGATCCGTCACCCCTAAGGTACTCGCCAATTGATCTGCCAAATTTTCTGGATGATTGTAGATTGTAGGTCACCAGAAGAACAACTGGTGGTAAATTTAGCTTAAACTGAATCAGATCATGAAAAGTTCATCGTTTCCACGACATGTTGAGGGTTATCCACCACCCTTATGGAACTGGCCAATCGATTCGCCAATTTTTCTGGATGATTGTAGGTTACCAAAAAACAACTGGTCAATAATTCAGCCCCAACTGAATCATATTATGAAGAGTTCTTTATTCCCGCGACATGTTTTGGGTGATCCGCCACCCCTAAGGAACTCGCCAATTGATCGACCAATTTTACTGGATGATTGTAGGTTACCAAAGAACCACTGGTGAAAAATTCAGCCTTAACTGAATAATATTATGAAAAGTTCAATGTTCCCGCGACATATTTGGAATGATCTGCCACCCTCAAAGGATTGGCCAATCGATCCGTCAATTTTGAATGATTGTGGACTACCAAATAACAATTGGTGAAAGATTTAGCCTTAACTAAATGATAAAAAGATGCCGGGGAGTTGTGACCACTGCATTTTGCGGTAATCAGAAAATAGAGTGGTATAGATAAAAAGCGGCTCGTCAAGTGGTTTGAGTCATTTCAGTTATTGATCGTCGTAAAATACAAATCGTGAATCATGAATAAGCTGTGATTTTGTGATATAAAAAGTGATTGTCATGTACTGAGTGATAAATAAATTGAAACTGAACAGTTTTTTCTATAGCTGAAAAACATGACATTGGTTTTGGAAGGGAGATTCAATTTGTGGTATAGAATCGGCCAAAAATAGTCGTTTAAATGGCTACGAGACAAGTTCTGTTAACCGGATTGAAGGTCTCCGAGTTGAAAAGAGAGTTGGATGAGCGTGATCTGGATACGAGTGGGAAAAAGGCTGACCTACAACAGAGACTTCGTGAAGCTCCATTGGAGGATGGCATCGATCCCGATGCGTTCCAGTTCGAGATTCCTGATCCCAAGAAGAAAAGTTTGACGAATCTTTAATCGATCGGCTGGCTCGACTAGCACAGCTAGAGCTATGGAAAAAAAATGGAGAAAAAGCTAGAAAAATCTGCTAGAGCTATGAAGGAGAAAATCAAGGAAGAGCTGGTGGACAACTATAACTACTTAAAGGATCAGGTAGCAGAAGAAATCGAGAGACTACCAGGAGATACAGTGAAGACTCTGAAAGAAGAGTTATTGAGAAGGCAAGTGGCAGTGATCATGGAACAACCAGACGTCACAGTCAAGAGCAAAGGTGCTGGTGCTAAAATGGAGTCTGATTCTGATACCGTCCGAGTCCAATTGACAGCCTGTCAGTTTGATGGCAAGCTGTCATGGAATAGTTTTCATCGCCAGTTCGAGACCGGAAATGAAAAAGGAAGGAAGGCAATGGAAATCCTGCAGACGCTGAAGACTCAAGAGCAGTAGGTCTACGATGTTCCGGTGAAGCACCTGGACAGACTCACTTGTAGCACGTTTACCACTCTCAGTTGACCCGCTCTCAGAAGACCAAGGTGAGCCCGCAGGAGTTTCAAGCTGATGTAGTTGGCCTTGCTCGACTGGCTTTTCCAACTACGCCAGAGAGTGTTACGAAGAGACTTGCTGTTCAGGCCTTGTTGGACGGACTTTGAGACTAGGAGATAAGGCAGTCCCCGATACTTCATCTGCCCAATAGATTGGTTGAAGCTTTTGTCAAAGCCTTGAAATTCGAACTTTCGAAGTTTGATAGTTCCTGCACGCCCTTCCGGAAGATCCTGTCCCTTCATTCTTTGCATAATGAAGGGACAGGATCTTCCGGAAGAGTACACCGTCGAAGCAACAGTGAGGAGGGTCGTCAAGGATAGAAGGCGTCCAAGCTAGGGGAGCTGCAGTGGAATCGTGGAGAGCTTGGCCATATTCGTAGCCGATGCAAGAAAGAGAGACGGGCACCTTCCTCGACGTCGGAAAACTAGAGAGGGGCCATGCGAAGGGAACATCGTCACCGTCGACCTGTAACCGGTATGCCTCGAAGAAAACTGCCATAGTTGCCTCTTCTGGACACAAATAGAACAGCTTGTTTGTGGACGTCTTAATCAATTGAGAACAACGCATTATGCTGCTGGATCCAGGTGCGACACAGACGATCATCAGCCCGATATTGTCACAACACCGACTATGATCACACCAACAAAGTGGCGACTACGTACAGCAACTGAAGATCTGTTGAGGATACATGGTGAAGTGAAAGCACACTGACTCTGTGAAGCACCAGCTTCGAACATCCGATGCTGGTTGCTGACATCGAAGAAGAAATCATCATCGGAATGAACAAGATGAATTCCCGCGGCTTTCAATCGGATTTTCAGTATGATGAGCGTCAACTACCACTCAGTAAGCTTGGTGAAATGGACACTTTTGGGGCTTTGCTCGTCAAATTCCTCTTTGATGCGACAAGCCGAGTGTGACACTGAGGCGGCCGCCCCCGAGTTCACGGGAGCGATAGAGAAGCTAGTTGCCACCTCTTCGAAGGACCTGGATAAAGGAAAAAAACAGCGAATGAGAGACGTCACGAGGAAGTACGGTGACATCTTCGATAACGTGTCTGGAAAAAAGGGTCGGACGAACGTGGTGCGATACACAATCGACACATAGGGAGCACCACCGATCCGCTCCATGGCGGTTCTCATCAAGCCTTCCAGTAGTCCGTGGTCATCGCCAGTTGTGCTGGTTAAGAAGAAAAAAGGTTCAACTTGGCTCTGTGATTATCGTCAGCTGAATAACGTGACGAAGAAGGACAGCTACCCGTTATCACGGACCGACGACACTTTGAACACCTTGGCTGGATCAATAGAGGAGCGATTCCTTGTGTCTATCGTATTGTTTTTTTTTGGAGTAGAACCAGTTCAAACCTGTCGGGTTTCCTCAAGTATGTCACCAGGCATATGTTATCGCCATTCACGACATTTTGTCGTGGTCACGAACTTTATAAATCAACAAAAATAAGAAAACAACAATCAAGAAAACTGTTTTATGTGTTTCCACTGACATAACTTCAAAACTATCAAAGATATCGATTCTTTTTTTTTGTCAAATTGAAAAATACATACTAGCGCTTCTAAAAATATGAATGGTTTGAACAAATTTCGTATTTTTATTTGTTCAAAAACCAAATGAACCATAAATTTATAATTTATGTATTGAGACTTTTACTAGGCGATAAACTTCTTCATTTTTGAAAATAACTGCATACTTACTGCGAAGAAAATGAAGACTAATAATCAAAACAGTTTTTGCAGTAAGATTTTTTTCCGTAAAGTGTCGCTTGGCAACACTGATTATATCAGCACCAACGGCCGCGAATTCGCGCGCGCAGGAGTCTCGGAACGCAATAATGCAATTGACCATTCCAGTATGACGTCACTACTATCATTTGCTGGGTGGCACACACAATTTATAGGTTGAAGCTTGTTATGTCAGTTATGTGTACATTAATAAAATTGGTGTTTTTGATCAAGGTTAATTATTGATAGTAAGGTTGCGTCGTTATACGTTCGGGTCTTCGACGAATCAGAATTCAGACAATATTCACGTTAAAATGATGTCACTCGGCTCCAAAAGTCGGTTCCGAAATTCAAATAAACATATTTTAAACGCGTTCACATTTAAGACGGCATTGCACGAAAATTAGTGAAAATCGCGTTCTAAGCCTGTAGCTAAACACGAGATATGGAAGATATTATTTTAATAATATTACATTACATAGGTATACCTACATTTATTAAATAGATATTATTTGATATTGAATATCTAATTCTCAATTCATTGATATTTTTGTATGACTTTCAGGAGTATGAGCTTGAATCAGCTTGTCCACTGACTGGCGTTCTTTTCTGCGAGAGTCAACATTCCTACAGGAGAGAACGCCCGTGTTTTCTGTCGGGTTTGAACGTCGATACCACGACAGGAAAAATGAAATGCGCACTTATCTAATTACCCACTAACTGGCGTCCTTTCTACCAAGATTCGACAATCTCGCAGGAAAGAACGCTGGTCTGTGGGTAGCTAATAAAACAACAAAAATTATTGAAAAAAAAACAATTATTTTATTGGTGATTATGTTTTACCTATTTCATGAGTAGCACACAAACAAGTTTATAAAATGGTACTGATTATAAAGTACCGAGCAAAATTAGAGTAGCTTAAATTTGATAAAACTTGGATCCTGAATCGGTTAAAGAAATAGTTATTGTGCATTTGAAATCTTCAATCCATTTGTCAGTTTACGTGTCCTGGTGATCTTTTCAACAAAAATGTTCAGTGTCCTTTTGTCACTTGAAAAAAAGGGTTGAGAAAAACTTTTTTCTGTGTAACTTTTGGTAAAAATTAAGTTTGGTGAAAATGACCACTATTCGGAAGTGAAAATGTCATTATAATTGAACAAAGGACAATTCAGCTATAAAATTTTGAACTTGACAAAAATGAACCATTTTTGAAGAGATCATGAAAAATGGTCATTTTTGCCAAGTTCAACATTTTATAGCTGGTCTATCCTTGTTCAATTATTGTGAAATTTTCAGGGAGTACATAATACTTGCCCCCCTTTGGAATGATACTAGCCATTTTCAACAAAAGATACAAAGAATAGTTTTTTTAACCCTTTTTTTATGTGACAAAAGGGCACTAGACATTTTTTTGTAAAAAATAGCCAGGTCCCATGAACTATCAAATGGATTGAAGTTTCTAATTGATGATCGATAAAAGATGCATGTTTTATCAAATTTTAGACTTGGAATTGAATTAATTGAGAATTTTTTTCATTTTTTTTGCAATCTTTGATGAGGAAGCTTGCACTGAAAATGGATATTATAGCCTTTTTTGTACTTCTCTTTGCTTCTTATCTTGTGCAGCCTTCAATTTTTTCGTTGCAATTTCTTCTTGCCTTTTATGATTCAGAAATCTTATTCTTATAAAAACACGCAATTTGCAAAAAGATTTCAACAAATCATTCGAGACATCAACCTTTTTAACTATAAAGTTGATGGTGTTAACAATTTGTTTTTTATTATTGAACTCTGACTTATGCAGCTTGCAAAAATATTTATCCATTTTCTTCACAGTAGCCAGCCAATGGATTGAAGGTTCTGTGAGTCCACCAAATGAAAGATTTTGCAGCCAAGGTGGCATGACATCTGTATGTAGGTCTTTTTCCCGTTTTTGCTCGGATAAATAGGTATATTGGCCCAAATCAGGATAGCTTTCTTTATGTTTTCGTGCTAAATATCCGGCAATGTATATCAAACCGTCTTTTTCACAAATTGGCTTCGTGAGTGAGGTAATTGACGATGAGCTACTGGTACTGCTAATACTCATAGTATCAAAATTCGTTTGAGTTTCAATTTCTTCTGTAACTGGTTGATTCTTTTCAATTTCAATATTTATCTTGACTCGTTTGATAGCATCCGCAAACACACATTCTGTCCCTTCTTGAAAATCATAAGTAGAAGGCAATGTTACATTTGCTCTACTTTTAACAATTCCAGGATTTTTACCCAGAAGTATCATTCTGATGCGATAAATAGCATTTAGGGAAGATGGGTGATCATGTAGACCTCCTCTACTTCTCAGCTAGAAAACAATTCATAATTATTAACTCTGCCGAACTTCATATAATGGAACATACTTGAGAAAAAAAGTTTTCTAGAAAGTCTTGATTTAATCGATGGGTATATATTTAAAACCATCATATTTATTAGACAGATGAGTGTGGAGACACAAAAGTGAGTTGATAGACATCAAGACTCCTTTTTGAAAAACTTGCAAGCTGTTTTTTCCCATACATAACATTTCGTTTATCGTACACTTCATCTTTTCCAAAACTGCATTTTGGTGATCCAGGCACAAGCCATACGGTTTTTTCAGATCCAGGACTGCAGATGGCGTATGGCGTATAGCTGTTCATAACGTCAAACCAATTATTAACTAGATCAATAAACATCCCCTACATATCTTGCTAGTTTCTTATTTTCCCCAGGAGTATATTGCTTCAAAGCAGTTGCTGTGGAATGAGACAGTAACTCAGCTGCCAACCGAACATTCTGTCTTTGCGTTCTCACACATTTAACATGTAGTTCAGTCAATTTATGGCATGAACTCACTTCAGTATTGCAGATGAGCAACAGTTTTCGCACAGGTTCAGCATTTATAACGGTTCCATCTTTTAGAATGAAACCGGTATCCAAAAACCAATTTCTCATCAATTTCGGGAGATGAGGGACATCAGCAAAGAAATATACAGGGTCTGCGGTTATGGGGTGGATATAAAAAGTATGGTCACTTTTAATATTTAATGCAGTCCATAAACCTTGATTCCCACCGCCACAGTCCGATACACAAGCCACCACGTTGTAGTTTATTTTATCAAGACGCGTCAATAAGTCATCTAAAATCTCTTTAGTCATCTTTTGATCAAATCCAATGTAAATGGGTTGCTTCCAGTTATCAAACATGCCGCGAGCCATTACAACTTGCATGTAAGCGTGTGAGCCAACAACCTCATTTTCTTTCTGATCGTACTCATATTGTGATGTAACCTGCAAAAATAGCTTTTTATAAAACTATTCAATCTATCGATAAGAGTTCCAACCTTAACCTCATCATAAGATAGAACAGTAACCTTATTGAATCTCGTTTTCGTCCTGCCTGCAATTTCTAGCACATTCAGAACATCTTTTAAAACGCCATTTCTCAAATTTAAGTGGGCCGCCCAATGTTGTAAGGTTGATAATCCAGGAAGCGGATATTTTAGTTGTTCTTTCAAACAAAAGTAGCAGCTTTTACTAAAATATCTGATCGTAAAGGCTTTTGATATCTTATGTGGTGTCCATCTTGCTTTTGTTTTTTTCCCGAGTGAAATGGCGATTTGGTTAGCACTTAAGAAATCTTTGAACGCTTCAGAAGCTTGTCGTTCAAAACTTTGTTCCAATTTCATAATGGTTTCTTGAGTGATAATAATTTTACCTTTCAACGTTTCATTTTCTTGTTTCAATTTTCTTATTTTAATACTGAGTTTGTCAAATTCTTGGGCTCTTTTCATTTTTATTAAATTATTTTCTTTTTCAAGTTGGTCTAGTTTCATTTTTATCTATCAAACTCAATTTGTTTGTTTCTGATTTGTAACTTATTTGCTTCTTGTACATTGTTCAATTGCAACATAAGCTCTTCATATTTCTCATTATGAGAAGAGGAAGGTAACGGTTCCAGAATAGTACTAGGGTGTGATCTCTCCAAGTCTGTAATTAAAGACAAATTAAGACTACTGTTATCTCACAGCGCACTTTTATACATTTTTCTGTTTCCTCATCCATTACTGAAGATGGATTTTGAATTGTTTCGTTGTCATTGTAGATGGGAGAAGAAATCATTTTAGTTGGCAACTGAATTTGTTTGTTTCTGATTTGTAACTTATTTGCTTCTGGCACGTTGTTCAGTTGCAACTTAAGCTCTTCATATTTCTCATGATGAGAAGGTGACGGTTTCCAGAATAGAGTACTATGGTGTGATCTGTCCAAGTCTGTAATTAAAGACAAATTAAGACTACTGTTATCTCACAAGGCACTTTAATACATATTTCCGTTTCCTCACCTACTGAAGATGGATTTTGAATTGTGTCGTTGTAGATGGGGGAAGACATCATTTCAGTTGGCAACTTTAAAAATGGTATGGCTGGAATGTTACAGTACACTGTTAGGAACTGTTACTTCGATGCCTACTTCAAGTTTACTGACCATTTTTTTTCAATATCTTTGTGACACTGCTCATGATTTTTGCTTTGATTCCATCCTCAAAATCACTAATTCGAAAATGTTTTTAACATATTCTCTTATTGATCTTGGATGCAAAAGTCGGAGGTTGGTTACATAAACGGACCCATTCTCTGCAAATCAGGTCATCTTTTGGAAAATGAAAAAAGGTTACTCGTTCACCATTATTTTCTTTTCCCAGTTTCCTATATTTACTCGGACAGCTTGAGACTCCACATGAGTGACCTGGCATCTAAAAAAAAAGATAAAATATGATTCACACTTAACAATGAGAAGATATTCCACTGTATATCAAAAACTGTGTAATAACACTAATTACTTACCCTCAAGCACGTTTGAAAATGGTCGACACATGGTAAAAAATGTTTTTAGACCGTAAAATACAAATATTTTGTCAATTACCGCTTTTGACATTAATAAGGTGACACACCGATGACAGGAACGTCATAATATTGATGGAGCCGAGTGACGTCACCAATATCGGAATGATTCGGTTTAAAGTTCGGGAATTTCCGACTCCCTAGTTACGGCGCAACCTTCACATATCAATTAACCTTGTTTTTTGATAACATATTTTCTAATAAATACTAACCAATTTCATCCAGTAACTAGAATGATCCATGATTCTTACCTCTGACATCACAACAAATGCTTCTTCGCTGATTTCTTATGCAGCAATTTTCTGAATACAGGATCCGTATTGCTTGAAGGCTTGCAAACTCTCATAAGCCTTCATCTGCTTCCCAGTGTAAAAACTGTGAGTTAATATCGATAATTTACTAAATCCATCATGATGATATTCATTATTCGAAGGAGCATAGGGATCAATATTGTGTATAACGCCGATTTTGTTGTCGTATTGTATCTTCACATCACCACTTAACGTTGAATAATGATTGCTGTGAGCCATTTTAGAGAAGAACTGATTGAAAAAGCATTATTAACAGATTTGTTTGTCACCCAGCAAAAATGACATCGTTGTCAAGGTCACGTGTTCTGGAATGGTCAATGTCGTTTGTTAAGTCGCGTTACGTCAGATAGAGAAGACGGTTCAGACGGTTTATGAAAAAAACAAAAACAAACAATGGAGTGCATTATTTGTAGGAAAATTGTGTAGGATGGTGACATATCTGTGATACAAAATCTCAGGGTACAGGGTTTGTTATCACTATTATCAAGTGCTGAGAAAAGACAAGACAGTGTTGCGAAAGATATACTTAAAAAAAAGAGCTATTTTAAAAGGCCAAGAAAAAATGAAATATCATATAGACTGTCGAAAATCATACACCAGCTCTCAAAACATTGACAATATTTTGCAATCAGACAGTGCTGCCAGCTCATCAAAATGTAATACTCGGTCTAAATCGCATTGTTTTAATGCCAGAAAAATGTGCCCTATCTGCAACCAAAGTGGAACTAAGAAGAAGAAAAGTTTGGTATTCGTTCAAAAAGAAAATCTTAATATTATTTTTTTATAATTCCATTTTTATCAAGGGGTGAAATAGGGGATGAAAGTTTGTCATGAAGTTCTCGTCATTATTGAAGACAGAAGCTTGCTTGCTTGCCCACTGTAATTTTTTTTGATGATATTGCAACGTAAGCCGACTACATCTAAGCGAAGCTAGCAGGCGAAGAGCAAGGTGATGGTTCAATATTTATGAAGCTCAGATAATTTTGAGTGATAATTTAGATTACTTATTTTCAAATACTTATCAGAAAATTATTAGGGCTGCCAAAGATAGGAATGACATTGATATTAAATCAAAATTGGGTGGCTACAAGGATTGATTTGCGTTTGATGCGAAATACCATAAACTATGTTACAGCCACTGTACAGGTGTCCCATAACTTCTCCGCCGTAGAGCAGCAGATGATAATATGGATGAAAATAAGAAGATTCGTTCAATAACTATGGTGGCAAATGCTAGCCGTTAAGAAGATACAGGGTGTTGTTATTTAAATTTATTTTTTGATTTTTCCAAATAGTATTAATGTCGGTCTTTTGATGAAAATTGATGTTTTGGCTCTTTTTGTCATGCTAAATTCGAATTTTACCTTAGTATGGCTTTAGGGCGCTACCTTATTTTTACTACTATACACAGCCGTCATTTTTTTACACGTACCCTTACTATATTTTTAAATAGAAAAACCGATTTTCTCGACATTTTCACGCTGATAAAGTATACTTGTAGAAAGTCGCTACGTGGAACCATTTTCGAGATATTCGGATTTTAAATAATAATATACAGCGATTTTGAAAATATGGCGAACGCGACCCACTGGAAGTTATAAAATGATTCGTATGATTGCTATACATATTTCCAGTGAAAATATAAAATTCAACTAGTGTCAGAAAAATATTATCAGAAAAAAAAATTAGAAAATACAAACTCCAACATCCTCTAGCTCTGTAACAAAGCAATTTCTCTATCTGTTAGAGCAATGCTAAGATCAAATTCAAATGTTGCATGACAAAAAACCCCCAAACACCAATTTTTATCAAAAGATCGTCATAAGTTTAAAAACTATTTCGAAAAAACAAAAATGAAATCGAGACTTCAACCTGTATCGTTTCAACTACTAGAATTGGTCACCACATTTATTAGACATTTTTTTTTATTTTAGTCGCACAAGCTCGTCCGAAAATGATAATTCGACAATTTCCACTAGGGATAACACATCTACAAGTGCTGGTAGTGGTGCAGATCTTTCCGTTCTCAAAGAAATGTCCGAAATTCAAACTATATCAAGAGCTGCTGCCATTTCATGGAAAGCAATGGCTTCGTGTCAACTCAAAAGTGGATTTCCAACACCAGATGAAATCAATCATGATGCATTTCAGAATAAGGTCCCAGATATTTTACCCCTGTTCGTATCATGGCTCATAGACTCAAAGTTATTTACAGAGGTAAATAATGTAAAACTTCTACATATTTTAGATATTATACACTATTTTCTTAAAGGCTGTTTCTGGAAAAACTGGAAAGAGCCTTTCATTTTACTTTTTATAAACCTTTTTGTGTGATTTCCTAATACAAAACACATATCTAGCAAGATATATCAACAACTGAAAAACTCTTTTAAACTAAACCTAACATTTTTCGAAATCAATTTAACATTGGGCAAGGGTCTAGTTACTATATCTGCTTCTTGATAATCTGTTCTGATTTTTATTTTGAACACCCATTTACTGTCAATGACTTTTTTGTTTTAGGGCCATGACACTTCTTTCCATGTATTGTTATCATTGAGTGCTTTCAGTTTATTTTGGATTACTTCCTCACATTTGAAACTATGTTTTCCAGACATTACTTCGTTCTGGTCCAATGGTTCTTCATTTTCGGTGTAGAAACACATATCACATCCATTTCAAAATCTTTCATCCATGCCGGTTGTCTAGCTTGTCTTTTTCCTTGTCCTCTTACATTTTGACTATGATTATGAATTTCGCCTTCTGAGCCACCGCTTATTACATCTTCATTTTGTGGTTGATTTGATTCATTCGCAGCATCAAAAAATAATTTTTCTCTGTTCTGGTCCTCTACGTTTTGAACTTCGGGTACATGTATTGCCATGTTCAACAGTTGCATAGATTATTTCTTCTTCCTTCCTAGTTTTTGTGTCCTTTGTTTGAATTCTCTCAATTTCTGGCAAAAAGATTACATCTCTATGTTTCTTCACACTTTGTTTATCTTGCAGATACACTCTTTACCCTTTTACTTCTTCTCTGTAGCCTACAAAAATTCCAAGAATGTTTTTAGCATATTGTCTTTTCTGCTTTGGAATATGAACGCGCACTTCCTTTCCGAACTCATGGAAAACTTGTAAATTTGCCTGCCTATTAAACCATAACTCAAATGGGGTTTATCCTTTGGTGGACTGCTTCCTGCTCTATTTAGTGTAAAAACAGCTGCATTACCTGCCTCAGCCCAAAACTGCTTTTTCAATCCGGGTCCATGTAAAAGTGTCCTCACCAACTCCAAAATAGTGCGATTTTCTCTTTCTGCTCGTCCATTTTGTTGTGGGCTATATGAACAACTTTTCTGGTGTACCATTCCTCTTCTATCACACATGGTTTGGACTTTTTCATTGACGAACTCAAGGCCATTATCTGTTCTCAATAACCTGATTTCATTCCCTGTCATATTTTTTGTCCAATTCATAAAATTCTTAATTTTCTTTCTAGTTTCTGACTTGTTTTTCAAGAAAAAAACTTTTCTAAAATTTGAAAAATCATCTTTTAATGTATATTTATATATATTTTGCTCCTTCTAAAGATTCCACCCCTAATGGACCACATAAGCCACCATGTATCAACTCACATGTCATTTCAGCTCTGCTACTACTCTTCGGGAACAGCAACCTGTAGTGCTTTCCTGAAAAACCGTCATTACAAAACGCTTCCTTTAGATCCTCAAATTTTATATTACTCCTTCTCAGCAATTTCCTGATCTGATCAAAATTTATATGGGCCAACCTCTGATGCCATTCAGTTGATTTTATGGCAGCATAACATTGTGATCTATGTTCTGGCTTCTCAATCTTGTCCATTTCAAATAATTTTCCACGCCTTTTCGCTATTGCCCTTATTTTTCCGTCTGCATCTAACAATTCACACTTGTTTTTATCTGAGTGCATCAGAAAACCTTTATCCAATTATCAACTTATTGAAGAAAGGATTACTGTCAATCATTTCCATTAAATGCATAAAGTTGAACTTTTCCAACTCCTTTTACTTAAACTAATGTTGCATCACCCACTTTCACTTTTCTTAGCATTGTCTTTTTCATCTCTAAGACCTAAGAACTGGTCTTCATCATAACACATATGTTTGGTTGCACCGCTGTCCAACCACCAACTTTGCTTTTTAACATCTTCGGACTCAATTGTAGCCATTTTTTCTACAATACTTTTTGATATAAATGCCCGATTTGAAACATGATTAGCTGATCTGTCCTTTTCCTTATGTCTCTAGTTTTTAACGTTTCGTTTTTTGAACCATTATTATTCAATTAAATGTCCTGGCTTCTTACAAAAGTTACACACTCTTTGTGGACAGTCCTTTTTCATATGGTTTCCATCACACTGAAAACATTTCACATCCTTTTTGTATTTCATGCACTTGCCTCTATAAGAACAAGCTGCTAAAGCTTGGGACTTTTCTGATTCTTCACTTCTATCCTCTTCGAGCACCAATCGTGACAAAAGATCTGTCAGAGTTTGTTTACATTCATGCAGACACAAAATACCTCATGTTTTCTGGTGGGGACATGAGTACTTTAGTGATTATCATTTTATCACTAATCTCTTTACCTAATGATTTTAAACTGCCTTTTATTATTTCTAATTAATATATAAACTCTGTCACATTTCCTTCTTTATAGGTTAGTGCAAACAATCTTTGGGTTAATAAATGAACACTCACTTGCGACTGATGTTCATATACAGGGTGTTTCAGAATAACATGCTAATAATAAAGGGGGTGATTCTTGGGCTCATTTTAAGAAAAAAAAATCATATGAACGTATGTCCTAAACGCCTTAACTTTTGAGATACAGGGTGTCAAAGTTTTAAAAAATAGATACTTTTTTTACAATAACTTTGTCATTACTGTAGATATCTTTATGAAATTTGGGTCATGTATTTTAGGCATTAATACTCATTTTTTGATGCACCAAAAATTTAATTATTCTGACCAGTGCCGTCCATGCGGGTTTTGGTTTGCATATTTTTTGGGAAAAAGTTAAGGCGTTTAGGACATACGTTCATATGAATTTTTTTTCTTAAAATGAGCCCAAGAATCACCCCCTTTATTATAAGCATGTTATTCTGAAACACCCTGTATATTCTTAAGCTTTGACCACATTTCCGCTGACGATTTGCATGATGAAATATGGTTCATAATTTTATCTTTTAACCTGGAGGCAATGTTTTCCTGAGCCTTTGCGTCCTTATTATCTCATTCCTGGGTACAAACTGGAAGTACAGTTATCTCTGATTTCCCTTCTACGATTTCAAAGTAGCCCTTTGACCTCATTGCGATCTGCACTTGGAATTTCCATGTAGGCAATCCAATTTTCTTCACGCAATTTAGTAATATTCAACAATCCTACTTGTTCTGACATGTCTCTAATTTTCTCCAAATTAACATTCTCAATTAGTCCCGAAATACTTCTACACCTCCACCAATGTCCAGATAAACGAGGATGACTTTCTGTAACTTTCTTCTTTACGCCTTCAGCGGATCTGAGCCCATAACCTGTTATATTTGCAGGAGAAGATTGTCGTTGAAGTTTGTCGTTCACTGGAACACGGTATTTAAAGAGAGCTTTTTATTATACTATTTATTTACCTTTTTGTGTGATACAAACGACTACATTGATTATGATTATAACCTCACATAAAAAATCAACTAACTACACTCTGCTGTTTTCTTGCTGACTTCGAGCACCATAACTTGTCAGAAACTCAGTCCTTAACAACTCTGAAGATCCTCTAAATAACCTCATTATGTTAGAAGTCATGATTTCATTGTTTGACAACAGATCTCAACGAGGAAACGATCGATGGAAAAGGAACCACGCATTGTATGGCCATGGTTGTGTTTCAAGAAAAAGAGTTTACACATCCCATAAGGGGACAAATTGAAGGTGGTGAACTCGCTTTGAATATAGACGAATATGACCCAACCTTGCAACGAGATGATAAGTATCATAAACCAAAAACGGGCCACAGACGATGCAATCTGTCGCACAACTTGGTTTCAATACATGTCAAGTTTGGCGTGTGTGTCTTTTATTATTGGTTATGTAATGCGTAGTTGGTTACGTAAATTCGTATGGGGAGAAATATGTCTTTTCAAAAAAACCATTTTTACATCACAATTATTTCTTCTTTCACACTCTATCACTAAAATTATCCGAAAACAAACCGACTACCACAGCAGCTTTTTCTTGACAAAGTTGTTGTAATGTTTAACGATAATAGATACTGACTGAACATACTGAACTTTATTTGGACTATATTTGTCAATACACGCGTAAAATGGTTGACGGTTTGAAACCAATTTTGTGGATTGTCTTCTTCTTCTTCAGCCTGTATTCATCCACTGCTGGACATAGGCCTCTTCCATCTCTTTCCATTTCCTTCTATCCTTCGCAAGTCTTATCCAATGTTTGCCTGCAACAGGTTTGATATCGTCAATCCACCTCTTTTGTGGTCTGCCCACTCCTCTTTTGCTCTCTCTTGGTCTCCAGTTTACAAGTCTATACGTCCATTTTTCGGAATCATCTCGTGCAACATGCCCCAAGGTTAATTGATATGTAGAGGTTGCGCCGTAACTAGGGAATCGGAAATCCACGAACGATAAACCGAATCGATCCCGTCACCGAGCTCCATTATTGACATTCCTGTCATCGGTGTGTCATCTTGATGTCATAACATGTCCGTATTTCAGGGTCTTAACACTTTTTTTACCGAGTGTCGGCCGTTTTTGAACGGGTTTGAGGGTAAGTTATCACACTGCTTTTGGTATACAGTGAAATATCTTCTCATTATCAAGTGTGAACCATATCTATCTTTTTTTTAGATGTGTATTTGAATTTCGGAGCCGACTGACGTAATTTTTGTCTGAATTCTGATTCGTCCGATACCCGAACGTATAACGACGCAACCTTACTACTATCAATTAACCTTGAACATGCCCTATCCATTGCCACTTGAGCCTCGCTGAGCGTTCCATCACATCAGTAAACTTTGTTCTGTCTCGAATGTGGTTGTTGCGAACCTCATCTCTTAAACTAATTCCGAGCATAGTCCTCTCCATTGCTCTTTGAGTTGTACTGAGCTGGTCTAATGATTTTTTCGTGAAGGCCATGGTCTCAAGTCCATATGTGGTAACCGGCAGTATACATTTATCATATACTTGACGTTTTAGACACATTGGTATCCCCGTGTCTTTCAGAATGTAGCTTAACTTGCCGAAGGCTGCCCAAGATAATTGTATGCGTGTTTTTATTTCTGCAGTTTGGATTAACCTATTTTTATGGTATGGCCAAGATATATCAACATTTTCAAGACGGGTGCTACCAATAATGAGATTTGGTTGTAGATTGCTCATTATTTTGGTTATTTGGAGGTTCATTTTGAGACCTATTTTATTGGATTGTTCATTTAGTTCCGTTAACATTTGTTCTAGTTCTTTGATGTCTGTACTGAACAATACAATGTCATCCGCAAACCTCAAGTGGTTCAACCGTACACCATCAATGTTTAAACCTTTTTTATTCCAGTCCAGTTGTTTAAATACATTTTCTAATGCTAAGGTGAAAAGCTTAGGCGAGATAGTATCCCCTTGTCTTATACCTTTACCAAGGACTATTTGTTCGGTTTTTGAATCTTAATTTACTTTGACGTGGAATGAAGCTTGTTCGTAAATGTTTTTGATGAGTGTAACGTATCTTGAATCTACTCTAGCATCCTTCAGGGCTGCTAAAAAGGACCAAGTTTCAATGCTATCGAAATCCTTGTGGAAGTCAACAAATGCCATATGTAAAGGAGTATTATATTCTGTGGTTTTTTCTATCAGTGTTCTAATACTTGTCTTACTGCGCATGTTTACCCTGGGATCGGGTAGCAACCGGTTTGGGATTCTTATTCGCTAGAACAGCTCTAAAAGTTCATGATCTGTGTGGTGTCTCGTCGTCACCTTCATTCGTGTCCGTAGGGTATGTTATGTTCATTAATTAATACACCTGCCGTTACTACATTGTCTATTATCACAGTCGCTTACATCAGTCTTGTCAGTTAGAAGGTTGGGAGAGAAGAGGTCTGGCCTTCTGTTCACGAGAACCTTGTGGTTCATATCAATGCACGTTTGCGCTCTTGCTTTACAACGTTGCCACGACCTCACAATCTGATAAATCAGAAGCAAATCTCCAATTTGACTCATCTGAACTTGAAGTCGAAGACTCTGATGTCATCTTTGGCCCCTCAAACCAAGGGAAATAATCATTGAACTACCCAGGTATTTTCTAAACATTGAAAAAACGATCCTACCTCTGTTTCAAATACGAATAATTCAATTATTCGCAGAACTCGATCAAAAGGAATAAGTAATTGAAAATAAAATTTTAAATTAACTTAACAGACCATAACCAAAAATTCAAAACAAAAAACCAATCGATCGACAGTAGAACTACGAACACTTGGAAACTTTCAGAGCATGTCACTAACAAAATTCTTTATCGCAAGAACATCTGACTGTCAAAATGCCAGTTTCAATTTGCTAGAACGCGAACTTTGGTATGCGCAAGCTCCGGACGATTCTGTACCGTTTGGAATCGTTGCTAGAACAAGGCTATTGTAATGCATTATGACACGTTGTACGATGCAGTTGTACAACAAAATGCATCGTCTGTGGGCCGTTTAAGAGTCGACCTCTACCTTCCGAATTCAAGTTACCAACTATATCTACAGAAAATTCATATAATTTGAAAAAAATTGATCTATTTTGGCGATTGTTGAAATTCCTTTTCTTGCCTTGAGTGATGTACAGGGCGATTCTTTTTCAGCGACAGGGTGCCAGTTCTCGTAAACTATTCATCGTAGAGGCTTCCGGCAAAATTTTTTATTACTAAAACGGCCAAGAGACAAACCTGGAAACCCTGGGGCGTAACAACCAACACCAAGTTACAGTGACTATATACAAGACAGTGACGACAATAGAGCTCAGGTTAGCTGCAACATGGCGGCTATACCCAGAGTTTTGTAAATTTCCGGCCCCGGTCTCTCAGCGGTTTGATGTTTGCTTAGCGTGCAGAAGGTCCTGGGTTCAAATCCCAGCTCGGGTATGATACTTTCTATAAAGTCACTGTACTTTTTTTACTTTTATTAACTTTTTTTTTTATTGTAAGACACTGAAATCGATGTTTTGATCGGCAAATAATTAAAGAATTCAATTCAAAAACAAGCACAAAACACGAACGACGCACACATGACAAAATAAGAAAATGAGACCTCCATTGTCGTCACTGTCTTGTATACAGGGTGTTTCCTAAAGATTGGTAAAAAATTCGTTGTGTGATTCCTGGGGTATTTTCATGAAAAAAAGTTCCTATAAACATTGCCGAAAAATGCTTCCTAAGGGAGCTACGCCCCTTTAAATAGGGCACCCCGAAGACGGCTTTTCCTCAATATTTCCGAAACCTTACATACAAAAATCATGAAATTTGGTACATCATACAAACTTTTAATGCTGAATGAGAATTTGAGCTCCGAATTTCAAAATTTTAATCAGGGGCGTACCATACTGGCGTACCATACCATTTAAAAAATTGGATTCTTTTAACCTTTAACCCCGCCAGTATGGTACGCCCCTGATTAAAATTTTGAAATTCTGAGCTCAAATTCTCATTCAGCATTAAAAGTTTGTATGATGTACCAAATTTCATGATTTTTGTATGTAAGGTTTCGGAAATATTGAGGAAAAACCGTCTTCGGGGTGCCCTATTTAAAGGGGCGTAGCTCCCTTAGGAAGCATTTTTCGGCAAATGTTTATAGGAACTTTTTTTCATGAAAATACCCCAGGAATCACACAACGAATTTTTTACCAATCTTTAGGAAACACCCTGTATAGTCACTGTACACCAAGTAGAAAAATATAATTTTTATGGAATTTTGTCCAATGAAAGCATATCGATGAGCTCATTTTCGGATTTACTGACTATTTACCTACACTTTTTGTTTAAAAGGTCTTTTTCTATCTATCATAATAAAGTGGTGGGGGAAGTTTAATTGTTTTATTGAACAAACGGAGATTTCTCCCGTTTCGCTTGACCGATTTTAACGAGCGTGGGCTCATGTGAAAGAGTTGTCTGCGCTATAAAATGCTCATTTGCTTTTTGATTTGTAACATCCGCCGTCGCCGCTAGATGGCGTTAACTGAAATGGTAGCATATTTTTAAGTTTTTTCCAAAAAAATCAAATAATGTAATGGTTTATCCATTTTCATATATTTTAAAAGGGGAAACATTTTTCAATAAAAAAAATATGAAAAAAACAAAAAAGAATTAAAAAAAAACAGAAAAGAAATCATTAATTTTTTTGTTTTTTTTTATAGGAAAATGTATTCCCTTTTAAAATATATAAAAATGAATATACCATTGAATTTGATTTTTTTGGAAAAAACTCAAAAACATGCTACCATTTCAGTAACGCCATCTAGCGGCGACGGCGAAGGTCAAAAATTCAAAACCAAAAAAGTGTTTTGAAGTGCAGATCATGCTCTTTCATATGAGCCCAAGCTCGTTTAAATCGGTCAAGCGAAACCGGAGAAGTCTCCGTTTGTTTAATAAAACAATTGATTTCCCCCACCACTTTATTATGATAGATAGAAAAAAACGTCTTGGACAAAAAGTGTAGGTAAATAGTCAGTAAATCCGAAAATAAGCTCATCGATATATTTTCATTGGACAAAATTCCATAAAAATCATATTTTTCCACTTGGTGTTGGTTGTTACGCCCCCAAGCGACCATTTCAGAAAATTGAAAATATTTTCCAGGTTTTTCTCTTGGACGTTCTTGTACTAGATTTTTTTGCCGCAAGTCTCTACGATGAATAGTTTACGAGAACTGGCACCTTGTCGCTGAAAATGAATCACCCTGTACAGGGTGATTCATTTTCACAGGGTGTCAGTTCTCGTAAACTATTCATCATCGAAAGCCAGGAAAAAAAATGTGTATAGTAATGTGAACAAGAGAAAATGCTGGAAATGGATTTCAAGCTTCCAGGATCACCACAAGGGGGCGTAACGGTACTGTGAAAACAGAAAACCGAGACATTTTCGATTTTTTTTCCCGGTGAACTACCAAATAAGAATATGAAAATAGATTTTGGACAATATTTTCTACAAAATTGCCCCCCGACGCCTCTCTCTAAGTTTTGTCAAATAAGACAGTTACAAGCCGTCAAACTTAATGTCACCAATTTGCCTATAACTTAAAATTACTCAACCGATTTGACTGTTCTTGAGCTCATTTTGAAGAGGAAATACTTCTTCTTCGAGTGCACTCACTCGGGGTCGATTTTATTCTTTTAAGCCGACCACACAACATGAATTGTGAAAGTCGAACATGAATTCAAGGTTTTTTCGTAATTTTCAAATGCAAACCCACTAAATAGATGACTCCATCATGTTATTTGGATAAATTCCTGCCACTTTCATAAAGGTAATTTTTCTTCATCTCTTGAAATAGTAGAGTTACGGAGACTTCTTCAGGAACCCGTCGAGGAACATCAGGAATCCGTCGAGGAATACTTTTGAAACAGCCCATGTAGATTTTAATGTGTCAAAAAAATAGGAGTGCCTTGCACTGGTTTTTCTGTTTTTTTTCGAGCTAATTACATTTTTTTTTCAATATTTTTGAAATATGGTATTCATTGGTCCACCGTATTATTTTTGGAAAGTGGTGCACTGCATTCTACTTGTCAGCTGCTGGTAGAAAAAAAAAAACAAAAAATAGTTGGCATCCTCACTTTGATATCAACTGAAGAAAATGTTAAACGCGAATCAAAACAAATCTTATGAGTATCTGTTTGACTCATTCAAATTTATAGGGGCTGTTTCAAAAGTACGAGTGATTTCTGATGAAGTTTCCGTAACTCTTCTATTTCAAAAAATATAGAAAAATTATCTGTATGAAAGTGATAGGAAATTATCCAAATAACACGATGAGGCATCTATTTAGTAAGTTCACATTTGAAAATTATGAAAAAACCGCAGATACAGGTTTGACTTTCACAATTCATGCTGTGTGGTCGGCTAAACCAGATAAAATCGACCTAGAGTACATGCACCAGAAAGAGCAGATTTTCTTCTTAAAAACGAGCTGAAGAACAGTCAAATTGGTCAAAGGAAGTTATAGGCATCAAGTTTGAGGACTTGTAGCTGTCTTATTTGACAACTTAGAGAGAAGTGTCGGGAGGGCAATTTTGGAGAGAATATCGTCTTAAATCCGTTTCCATATTCTTTTTTGGTAGTTTAAACGAGAAAATTTCGAAAATGTGTTCATTTTCTGTTTTCACAGTAACGTTTCGCCCCCTTGCGGCGATCCTAGAAGCTTGAAATATATTTCCAGCATTTTCTCTTGGGCACATTTCAATACAGATTTTTTTCCCTGAGTCTCTAGGATGAATAGTTTATCAGAACTGGCACCCTGTCGCTGAAAATGAATCACCCTGTACAAAATATTTTGTCGAAAAATGATGTTCCAGTGTCAACAATAACGTACCATCCATTTTAAATGCATCACCTACGGAAATCGATACAATTTCCACTGCAATGGTAAGCCTAGTGCAATTATCAGAAAAGCTAAATCAAGATCATATTGTGATAACAGCTGACTTATAGCGATTTCGGTTTACTGCTCTGAAATTGCTCCGCGGGAAATGCTGCTCTGTCGGCGATTGATCTAACTTGAATTGTAACGTCTCAATTCCGTCCGCCAAAAAATGAAGATTATTGTACAGTTAATTATAGCCAGGTTATAAGAAATCAAGTAGTTTTAATCGGGTTTATTAAATAATAGTTCACAAGGGTAGTGTAAGAAATAATGTCCATATTCACATCACGAGAATTTATGCAATGCAATGGTTTTATTTGGTAAGGTCTATTTATGGTCTGTTTTCATGGGTTAATTTAGTAGTAAATTTTGGGTTGGAGGCCATCCTGGAGCTTCGGATCACGTGGAGGGGTCCTGGTTCGTCACTTTATCATGGGTTTTCTGGAACCAATAAAGTTAAGTGTATTCGTTTGCAGCATTTCCAGCTCAGTAAATTGGTAAACAGTAAAGTGATGTTATTTCGTCTTGATATAATGAGATCACATTGATAACTCACCGATGTAGCACAGCGAATGTCCTTTTCCGCACTTTCCACGTTCACAGCACTTTTTGTTCCCTTTTCATGTGAAATCATAAAAATCTGTATTTTCAGATCAATTGTATCGATTTTCGTATCGGACGGCTAACGTCATAATTCGAAATCGCTGTTGGTTCATCATAACCTTGATGGAGGCTGGCAGGGTTGCCGTTGTGAAGAATTTGTTAGTGTTGCTAGGAAGTTTTACATGATTAAAGATTATGTTTTTCATGTATTCATGGGTCAATTGCAGTGCTAAGCTCCCAGTTCTCACCCCTTGTTCATTCAGTGTTCTTCTGATTCCTTTTATCGATTTTTCAAATTGTTTCACCACTCTATGGATTCTGTCGTTAGGACAAAATATGACAACCTACACTGCGCGAATATTTCTTCTCCTGTGACTGGTTCCGGATTTGCGTAGAACACGGGTTGAGTGGCCAATGTTGCCACTTGTTCACTGAGCAGTTGCAGCGAATGGTTTTTATGTATGAGCTTCTTTCATTAGAATGCCCGAATTTCTTGACCATTTTGGTACATGTTGAAGTGTGGGTTCCCCTCTCTGATTTCGCAAAACCTAGATAAAGAAGGACTTACCCGAGTATTGATGCTATGGATAAGGATGGATTGATTTCTCCTCCGATTCAAGTATTGTCGTTCTGGAACTTCTATTTTTCCTTTCGGCCATTTTTCAAAAGGTATGTCGGCTTATTGGCCTGGTTTATATGTGGAAGTTTCCTTGGTTTGTTTTGGCGTTTAGAAGCCCTAACGGGTGTTCTTTATTCTTTTAGGGTTTTTCCGGGATTTTCTTCCCTTTTATCACTTTCTCCTGTCTTCCTTGCCGTTGCATTGGAATTCTTCCGTCCTGTTGTATACCAGCCGGCTACGTACCTCGAACTTTTCCAAGGCTGGATTGGACGTGGACCTGTCTGGAAAGTTTGGATTGCTACGACCCTGAATGACAGAGTTTCCGGAGATAGCTGACTGTTTGGTTTAACAAAAATCATTATTATTTATTATCTATCATTAATCAAATTAATCAAACTTCAATTACAATTTTATTCAAGTGGGTAATTATAGCCAATTATTTTATTTTTGGCCATTTTAATCATCAAACTCTTCCAATCTTTCTCTTTATAAGACAAAATGTGTGACATTTTATTTTTGCTTTGTTTTTTTTTGTGTGAATATTTTGAATACTGCTACCTATATTATTCGAATGAATAATGCGGGCCAGTGGCTGCATATAAGCCTGGCATTGCTCATATTTATTGTGGATTATTTACTGAGTTGTGCGCCGGTGTAAATGAAAACATGATAATGGTTTTATAGCAGCATTATAGTAACGTAAGTTGGTGAATAAATCAAGGGTTGGTTAAGGTACTGTTCAATTCAACCTTGCATTCATTTTGGGGTTTCTAAATAATTGGTTTTCTGTAACAATTATTTACATGGAAGATTAATAGAAAAATATTCGGGTATAAATAGTTCTTTCAATTACCAAACATTCTTCGAATTATGGACGTCATACATTAGACCAGATATTACACTTCGTGGTTAGTAAGTCTGGGAAAACTCTTCGAGCATTTGGAAAAAATAGGATAATTGAACCACGTGGCGCTCTCTTATAAACCTTTAGGACCCTACCCCGTCTCCACTGTAGAAAAGCTGGCGGCCCTATTTATTTTCTAAATTTCCTGGCAGTACTTAATTCGAGGGAGCCAACGAGGAAGGTATAATTGGTTGGTAATTTTACTAGATTCTAGTTTGGAATTTCAAAAAGCGTCACATTTTGGCGCCCAACGTGGGGCCTTTTGTTTTTTTTTTAAGGGCATTATTTTTTTTTAAGGGCATATTGTCTTGGTGGTGCTCAAAAGTTTTTTTGGGTTAGGTTTTGGACTTGGTCATTTTTCTTTCAGGGATCATTTCAACTACCGTGATTTTCCCGATAGAGGTTTTCTTCGAATAGTTTTGCGCTATTAGACGGAATAGGACGAGGGTATTCTATTTGTAGGTGCTCACTTTGGATTTTGGTATGGATTGTTTTGTATTGCATAGTTCTCGTGAATATTGACATTGCGGCAAATTATTACTTGATTCTTGACTTTGACTTGTAACTTTGATTTAGATTATTGGGGTAGTGTATATTGAGTGATATACGTGCGGTTAGTGCAGTTACATTTTACATTTGGTGATAGCGGTATTACTCGGTGTATTTTCTTGGTGATAACAAAGTTGATTGTGCGGTTACAAATTGTTGGTGACGAGTTTTTCGTGGTGCTGCCTTAGTGATTAAAATAGAGAAAAACAGTGATAAAGCAGTGAGTGTTTGTTTCGGTCGGAATAACAAGTGACATAGAAGGAAGGTGATATATTTACGTTTTTTTGTACTTTTTTTTTTTTTTTTTTTTTTGTACTTGGGAGTACGTACCCGGTTTGTTTGTAAAAGGACGTGTTGCAGATAGCTCCGATACTAAACTCAATTCCGGGAAGTATCGAGTTCTAGAAGTAACACAAGTATATACGCAAATTAGACAGTGTCAAGCGTAAGCCATTAGGAAATCAACAGAAAGGTACAAAGCATTAATTATTGAGACAAAACGTAAACCCCGTATCACACTAAGAGTGAGGTTAACGGACTACTGTCTCACACTACCGCGGTGTGGCAGTGTTGTCGGTTTGTTGCTTGAGCACTCCACGAACAACAGAGACGGATTAAGGGAAAAATGGACTCCGACGATTATTCAACAGATGATGGAAAACGAAGAAGAGAAGGTGATGATATTACTGAGAACGCTAATAAAAACAAGAAATGTATGAGGAGCCCGGATCAAGTGGCTAGAAGAGAAGAGAGAATGGAGATGGTTATCCAAATGCTACAAAACTTAACCACGGAGATAAAAGAACTACGAAAAGAACAAAGAGACTTCAAAGAAGAAATACTGACTCTGAGAACAGAGAATGAAAACATTAAAAAAGAAAATCAAGCAATGAAGATGGAAATCGGAAACATAAATAAAAAATAGGATGCAATGGAAAAGGAAAAAAGAAGAAATAATATTGTAATCAAGGGGATAAAAATAGCAGGAAAACCAGGAGAAGAACAAAAAACCGAGGTATCAAAATTTATTACGGAGAAATTAGAAGTTAGAGTGGACATTAAAAATGTATACAAAATCGGGGAAAAAATGTGGCTGGTCGAACTCAACAATAAAAACGATAAGCTAACATTCATGAAAAACAAACAGAAGCTGAGAAAACTTGAGTACCCTATACATATAGATGATGACATGACGAAAGATGAGAGAATTATACAATCCAAAATCAGGAACAAGGCTAAATTAGAAAAGGAAAGAGGACAAAATGTGAAAATTGGCTTTCAAAAAATTATCATAAACAATGAAGAATGGAAATGGAATAACGAACAACAAAATTTTACAAGGATGGTGAAAGTACAACCAAAAACTTAAAAAACAATAAAACAAGCACGAGACAAAATGGTAAAACGACAAAGGATTTCGAAATGGACATTGATAAGGAGAACCGAAAAGAAAAGTTGAACAAAAATAAGGAAGAATTTGAAAATTGGAGGATAGGAACATGGAACATAAAAACAATTCAAGGAAAACAGGACGAACTAGAGACAGAATTTGAAAGAGCAAATTTGGACATACTGACATTAACAGAAACAAAAAAGAAAGGTAATGGAGATATCATAATGCAAAATGAACATGTACTCATATACAGTGGTGTATCTAAAGAGGAGCGTGCAAGAGCAGGAGTCGGATGTATAGTTCATAAAAATATGAAGAAAAATCTACAGAAATGGACGGCTGTGTCTGAAAGAATTTTAGTAGTTGAACTCAAGAATGAAAATGGGAACACAAGAACCATAGTGGCAGTATATAGACCAAACGAAGATGAGGCAACAAGAAAAAAAGACCTGTTCTGGGAGGAGTTGACAAAAACTATGGAAACACTGGAGGGAGAGATCTATCTAACAGGTGACTTCAACAGCAGAGTAGGGAGAAAAGATGAAAATTACCCAACAGTGATTGGCCAATATGGAGAAGATACAATAAACAACAATGGCAAACGGTTGCTTGACTTCTGTGTGATGCATGACCTAGTCATTACAAATACACTTTTCCAGCACAAAGATATACACAAATACACAAGAGAGGTTATTTCCAGAAAAGAGAGATCAATTATTGACTATGTGGTTGTAGAGCAGAAAAACAAACGAAATATAATAGACACACGAGTAAAGAGAGGACCAGAAATCGGAAGCGACCACTTCTTGGTAACAACAAAGATTAGAGGAAGACAAGAATACCGTAAAAGAATAGAGAAAAATCATACAAACCTGAAACCAAAACATGAAAAAATCAAAGCCTACAAACTGACAGAAAAAGAAGTGGCAGAAAAATATGCACAAGAAATTTCCAAAAAATGTGAGAGATTAAGAGAGCATATACATCTACGAACTATTCAGGAGATGTGGATTAATTTCAAATAAATTATAATGGAAACAGCTACTGAGACGTGTGGAATCAGCAGAATACTAACTAAACAAAATAAACGGCATGGTGGAACAATGAAATCAAAGAGCAGATAAAGAAAAAGAAGGAAGCCTGGAAGAACTACCTCAAGGTGAAAACGACAGAAAAATATGAAATATATACAGAGGAAAGAAAAAAGGTAAAAAATATGGTGAATCAAGAGAAAAAGAAAAAATGGGAGGAATTTGGACAAAAAATCGAAAATGCGGAGAAGGGAAACCAAAAGCTTTTCTACAATATAGTCAAATCATGCAGAGGCGAACCCAAAGGGCAAAAAACATTCAACATAAAAAGTAAGAAGGAGGAAATATTAACAGATGAACAAGGAATCATGCAGAGATGGGTCGAATACTTTGAAGAATTGCTAGAGGCAAACAAAAATACAGAAGCAAAAGAAGGGATAGAAGAGGAAACAATGAGTTCGACTTGGGAGACGCAAGATGAACACATAACATTTGCGGAACTTGAAAAGGCAATAAGGGAACTTAAAAATGGAAAAGCACCAGGAACCGACAACATTACAAGCGAAATGATAAAATACATGGGTGACGAAGGAAAAGAAATATTACTGGTAATCTACAATCAAATATGGAAAGAAGAAGAGCTACCGGAAGAATGGAAAACATCACTCATCGTGCCGATTTATAAAAAAGGAAATAAGCAAGACTGTAATAACTACAGAGGAATAACACTTATCTGCACAGCAATGAAAATATTGGAAAAAATTATCATTAGTAAAATGAGCAACATTATAGAGAATTCAATGCACGAAGCACAAAGTACACAAGACCATATATTCACAGTGAGACAAATCACAGAAAAGAGAATGGAACAAGGAAAAAATACTTACCTGGCTTTCATAGATTTGGAAAAAGCTTTCGATAAAATACAAAGGAGTAAATTGTGGGACATATTAAGAAAGAAAGAAGTTCAACCAAAGGTAATAAGACTGATAAAGGAAATGTATGGAAACAAAAAAAACTTCGTAATCAGCCAAGGCAGACGCTCAAACTGTTTCAAAATTGAAGAGGGCCTAAGACAAGGAGGTGGATTAGGCCCAGTCTTATTTACCATATATATGGATGAAATAATAAGAAGGTGTACAATCAGGACAAAAAAAATGCAAGTAGGCTATAGAAACATGCAAAATATACAAATATCAGAGGCAGCTTTTGCAGACAACATTGTATTATTTGCAGAAAATGAAAGAGACCTTAACAGTAACATCAACATATGGAGTCAGGTGACAAAAGAATATGGAATGCAAATCAACAAAACCAAAACAAAAGTTATGATAGTTGGAAAAAACATTCATCAAATGAACATTCAAGTGGAAGGAGAGAGAATAGAGCTGGTCAAAACTTATAAATACTTAGGGGTGGAACTGGACCAATTAGGAACAACAGAACCAGAAGTCAACAGACGAATAGAGACCTCAACAAAACTTTACTATGCAATAAACAAAAAAATAATAAACAGAAAAGAAATATCCAAAAACACAAAGATGAAAGTATTCAAAACTATCTACAGACCAGTACTGACATATGGATGTGAATCATGGATACTTTCTCAGAGACAAGAAAACAAAATACAGGCCATGGAAATGAAATACTCAAGAAGAGTAATGGGGGTAACAAGGATGGACAAGATCAAGAAAAACGACATCAGGGAAAAAATGGATATAGAATCAATCCTAGAATTTATTGGAAAGAGAAAATTGAGTTGGTGGGGACATTTACAAAGAATGGGGAGCAATAGGCAGGTGAAACAAATCTGGGAAGCAAGAGCGGGAGGAAGAAGGATGAGAGGAAGACCAAAAAAAACATGGAACCAGACTGTAGGGGAGGCACTGGAGAAAAGAGAAAAATCATGGAAAGAGGCTAAAGCATTGACCAGAAATAAGAAGGAATGGGCCAGATTCGTGCACAATTAATGTAAATTGGGAAAAAAAAAAAAAAAATGTAGACATGTATACACCCGACACCATTTCAAATGGTACAGTATGGGGTTTTTTGATAAAATATATATATATTTTTTGTACTTTCGTACTCAGTGGTGTAACGTTCAAGATGTCACAAAAGTTAGAAATCAAACGACTTGATAAAGATGAGTTAGTGTATGAGCTTACTTATAGAGGCATAGATGTTGGAAATGTAGTAGAAATGAGAAGCCGATTATCTCTAGCGAGGCAAATGGAGAAATCTGGCAACAGTCTACACTATCCTACCTATCCATACAACTTCAAAGAGGACGTGGCAAAAGTGGCTACTAAGTTGGATGAAGTAGCTAAATTTGTTGAAGAATTTAGTGGCTCAGTTAAAAGCTCTGCTTGTTTGAAGTGCCACGCTAAGATAAGCCATGTTTTGGGAAGGATCGATAACATACACTGCATCCCGCCAGAAGAATACAAGCTTAAAAGCATCCTATTGGGTCAAGCCCTATCATTACTTGACCAGCTCATCAACGGAACTGCAACCGAAGAAGACGACATTGAGATAATACCTCCGAACTTGTCGGTGCTGGAAGCGGTGTCTGGAGATAATCATCCCCATAACTCCACTATGGCTGAAAGCGTTCATCCTCCAATTGCTTCATCTTCATTCACAAGGGACTTCAAACCAATCTTACCTCATAAATGGAACCTTAAGTTCTCGGGTGACAAGAAAGGAATGTCAGTTACGGCTTTCTTCGAAAGGGTTGACGACTTGCGACGTGCGAGCAATGTGTCCAAAGAAATTTTGCTTGAATCAGGAATAGACTTATTTGAAGGTCGTGCGTACGAGTTCTATCAGGATTGTAGATTGGAAGTTAGTACGTGGGATGGATAAGTAGCAAAATTTAAGCAAGAGTATCAGCCAGCATTCTATTCGGAACGACTGCTTGAAGAAATCAAGAGGAGAGTACAGGGACATGACGAATCGATAGGGACGTATATGGCAGTGATGTCGAAATATTTCCAACGTCTTCAATGTCAAATTTCGAAAGAGGCAAAATTAAATATCATTCTACGGAATATTGCACCTATTTATAGAACACAGCTTGGAGCTCTGGATATCTCCAGCCTCTCGCAACTTAAGACGCTGTGTAGACGGATAGAAGAGCGTATGCAGGGAAGTGATTATGTCACCACGCAGAGAAAAGTTCAGTCATTGGAACCGGACCTGGCCTATATCACTCTTGATGAGCAAGAAGTCGAGGCAATAGATACTCCAAAGCCCAGTTCCAGTCGTGTCACAACTCAACCTAGAAGCGAGATCATATGCTACAGATGTCAGAAGCCAGGACACAGAGCTGTTGGTTGTGTGGAACGTAGAAAAATATACTGTTATGGCTGTAAGAAGGAGGGATTCACTAAAGCAAACTGTCCAAATTGCAGGTCGGGAAACGGGGTAAGGCGCTCATAGATAGTCGGACGTTGAGGCAGCCTAACAAGTTTTCCGGCTTCAAAAGCATAATAGATTTTGTTATAGATCATGCTAGTGGAGATGAACGGCCATATTTAGAGGTAGATATTTTGGGAATAAAAATTATGGGACTATTGGACTCGGGAGCTACTAGAACATTTATTGGACGCAGAGGATGGAATGTTTTGGAGAATTTGAATTTCAAGTTGGACAGCAGTAAGAAGTCTGTATGTACAGTCACTAATGGACAAAAAGCTGAAAGTTTGGGAACAGTATCACTGCCAGTTAAGTTGCGAGACAGATTAAAAATTATGGGCATGATCGTCCTACCGGATTTGCCACATTCGTTGATATTGGGATTTGATTTTTGGGTAGCGATGGGCGTTGTCCCTAATTTAAGGAATAACGAGTGGCATTTCGCGGAAAACGTAGAGACAATCTGTTCTCTGCAGAATAAGCTATTGCAGACTGTTTTGAATGCACAGGAGTCGATTGAACTTGAAGACCTTGTAAATAGCCATAAAAGTATAATGGGATCTGATATTGGATGTACTTCTTTAGTAAAACACAAGACTGTGACCACGGCTGAACCAATAAGACAGCGAAGCTACAGGGTGTCCCCAATTTTACAAAAAGTCATAGAGAATGAAATCGACGAAATGCTTGAATTGGGTGTGATTGAGCCTTCAAACAGCCCTTGGGCATCACCTGTCGTATTGGTAAGGAAGAAGCACACCGAGAAGTATTGATTTTGTGTCGATTATCGACAGCTCAATGCTGTTACAGAAAGGGACTCGTATCTACTGCCCTTGGTGACTGAAACGTTGGACAAACTGAAGGACGCTAAGTATTTGTCGAGCCTCGATATCAAAAGTGCATATTGGCAGGTACCTATAGACGAACAATCTAAGCCTCTCACCGCCTTTATTTGCCATAAAGGATTATTCCAGTTCAGACGTATGCCTTTCGGCTTACACAATGCAACCGCCACTTGGAAGCGATTGATCGACCAAATACTCACAGATCTTGCACCCTATGTATTTGTTTATTTGGATGATGTGGTCATTGTAACGCAGACTTTTGAGCGACACTTAGAAGTTCTGGATGAAGTGTTGAAGAGACTGGTTGCAGCGGGAATCACAGTTAGCTGGAAAAAATGTCAGTTCTGTAGACCGGAGATGAAATACTTGGGGTATGTGGTGGACAGGCGAGGACTCCATGTAGATCCCGACAAGGTAAATGCCATGTTGGAGTTACCCATCCCAACGTCTGGGACTAAAGTGCGACGTATTGTGGGGAGTTTTTCCTGGTATAGGAGATTTATACCTGAATTTTCAAGTATTATCGCACCTAACACAGCGTTGACCAAGAAGACCAAGAAATTTGTTTGGACCTCAGAATGTGAATTTGCTTTCCGGAAGATAAAAGAACTGCTGGTGACTGCACCGATACTAAGCTGTCCTAATTACTCCAAGGAGTTCATCATCCAAACAGACGCCTCAGGGTATGGCATCGGAGCCGTTCCAACACAGCCTTATGAAGATGGTGAGAGGGTGATTTGCTATTTGAGTCGGTCCCTTTCAAAGGTAGAAAGACTTTACACCACTTCAGAGCGAGAGATGTTGGCTTTAGTTTGGGCTATCCAGAAACTTCGACCGTACATCGAAGGGGTGCCGTTCACCGCGATAACTGACCATTCCAGTCTGAGATGGCTTCTTAATCTGAAGGACCCAACTGGTCGCCTTGGTCGCTGGTCAAGCTTCAAATGTACGATTTCAAAGTTCAGCATAGACGTGGGAAGGATATGGCTCTTCCAGATATGCTGTCAAGAATTGTGCAAGTCGCTGATCGAGAAGAAGTTTGTGAAGTCACTATAGAAGATGTACAGGGTAAAGATGTAAATGGTATCAGAAAATGATAGCTAATGTTCAGAAGGTGCCATTGAAGTTTTTAAAATGGAGATATCAGGATGGAAGATTATTTAAGTACTTGAAGGCTGAATTTCCAGAGTTCAATTCTGAAGTGGATAATTGGAAACTCGTAATGCCCAAGGAAAAACTCTATGACCTAATTAAAGCAGCTCATGATCCTCCAACTTCTGGTCACATGGGAGTCTTTAAAACCTACTCGAGATTGATAAACAAGTATTACTGGCCTAAGATGCGCCAGGACGTGTCCACGTATATTAAGAAGTGTCAAGTTTGTGCAGCCTACAAGGTGGATCCTAGCGGAACACGAGATCAGATGGTACCCCATCCCAAGCCTTCCAGGCCATGAGAAATGATCTCTACAGACTTGATGGGACCACTTCCTAGGTCTACGAAGGGCAATGCCTATATTTTAGTGGTCACAGATCATTTGAGTAAATTTTCCTTAGTGTTCCCATTACGGAATGCCACATCTGCAACATGCATCAGGCGAATTGAGGAACAAATGTTTCTGGTGTTCGGTGTACCAAGACTGATTTTGTGTGACAATGTTGTTCAATATAAGAGTGCAGAGTTCCGGCGGTTTACTAATAAGTACGGTTGTACGATAAAGTTCAATGCTCATTACCATCCTCGTGCCAATCCAACTAAAAGACAAAATCGAACAATCAAGACCATGATCGCCATGTATGTCAAGGAAAATCATAGAACTTGGGACTCAGAAATTCATAGAATAGCTTGCACTATACGAACTGCCCGACAAGAGACAAGTCAGGTATCACCGTATTTTGTAAATTTTGGAAGAAGCATGTGTTTGTCTGGCGAAGATTATGCTAATGATAAGCTATTGGGAGTTGAAGATGGGACTCAAACGCCTGGTGTTTCGAGAAATGCAGCTTTCAGGGAGTTATTTGAGAGTGTAAGGAAGCGGTTGGAGGTAGCAGGTGGAAAAAATGCCGCGAAGTATAATCTTCGCAAGAGGATGGCGACACATGCTGTTGGAGACAAGGTTTGGCGGAAAAATCATGCAATATCTGATGCTTCCAAGTATTTTAGCAGCAAGCTGGCACTCAAGTTTCTCGGTCCATACTTCATTTAGCGGAAGGTTTCTCCTTGGACGTACGAGCTGAAAGATAGGGATGGTCGTTCCCAGGGCGTATGGCACATCAAGGATCTGAAAGACAGCTTCGATGATCTCGATTAACCCCTTGGGTTAATCGTCTTGAAGCAAAGGGGGGAATTGTAACGTCTCAATTTCGTCCGCCAAAAAATGAAGATTATTGTACAGTTAATTATAGCCAGGTTATAAGAAAACAAGTAGTTTTAATCGGGTTTATTAAATAATAGTGTTCACAAGGGTAGTGTAAGAAATAATGTCCATATTTACATCACGAGAATTTATGCAATGCAATGGTTTTATTTGGTAAGGTCTATTTATGGTCTGTTTTCATGGGTTATTTTAGTAGTAAATTTTGGGTTGGAGGCCATCCTGGAGCTTCGGATCACGTGGAGGGGTCCTGGTTCGTCACTTTATCATGGGTTTTCTGGAACCAATAAAGTTAAGTGTATTCGTTTGCAGCATTTCCAGCTCAGTAAATTGGTAAACAGTAAAGTGAGGTTATTTCGTCGTCGTGTCCTTTTCCGCACTTTCCACGTTCACAGCACTTTTTGTTCCCTTTTCATGTGAAATCATAAAAATCTGTATTTTCAGATCAATCTAACGTCATAATTCGAAATCGCTGTTGGTTCATCATAACCTTGATGGAGGCTGGCAGGGTTGCCGTAGTGACGAATTTGTTGGTGTTGCTAGGAAGTTTTACATGATTAAAGATTATGTTTTTCATGGGTCAATTGCACTGCTAAGCTCCCAGTTCCCACCCCTTGTTCAGAACACTGAATGAACAAGGGGTGGGAACTGGGAGCTTAGCAGTGCTAATTCCTTTTATCGATTTTTCAAATTGTTTCACCACTCTATGGATTCTGTCGTTAGGACAAAATATGACAACCTACACTGCGCGAATATTCCTTCTCCTGTGACTGGTTCCGGATTTGCGTAGAACACGGGTTGAGTGGCCAATGTTGCCACTTGTTCACTGAGCCGTTGCAGCGAATGGTTTTTATGTATGAGTTTCTTCCATTAGAATGCCCGAATTTCTTGACCATTTTGGTACATGTTGAAGTGTGGGATCCCCTCTCTGATTTCGCAAAACCCAGATAAAGAAGGACTTACCCGGGTATTGATGCTATGGATAAGGATGGATTGATTTCTCCTCCGATTCAAGTATTGTCGTTCTGGAACTTCTATTTTTCCTTTCGGCCATTTTTCAACTAGAGTATCCTGGAGAAAAACGTGTTAGTTGTCGTGATCTCCATCGCTCTTTATTTGCTCTAGATTACTGAAACTTGGATAAGTTTGGTTCTCCTAGTGAGGAAAAAGGTGCAATAAAGGCTCAGTGGTAAATTGACTGTGATTCGTTGGCTCAATGGCTGGATGATTGAGGATTTTGGATAGTCTACCACGCCATCGTTGTATGGGATCAATTTGGAGTCACGCAACTAGAACTTCTTGAAACCCGCCCAACATCAAAAGGTATGTCGGCTTATTGGCCTGGTTTATATTTGGAAGTTTCCTTGGTTTGTTTTGGCGTTTAGAAGCCCTAACGGGTGTTCTTTATTCTTTTAGGGTTTTTCCGGGATTTTCTTCCCTTTTAACACTTTCTCCTGTCTTCCTTGCCGTTGCATTGGAATTCTTCCGTCCTGTTGTATACCAGCCGGCTACGTACCTCTAACTTTTCAAAGGCTGGATTGGACGTGGACCTGTCTGGACAGTTTGGATTGCTACGACCCTGAATGACAGAGTTTCCGGAGATAGCTGACTGTTTGGTGGAACGGAAGTTTACTTACGACACGCAAGTTTTTTACCAAAATCATTATTATTTATTATCTATCATTAATCAAATTAATCAAACTTCAATTACAATTTTATTCAAGTGGGTAATTATAGCCAATAATCTTTTATTTGGCCATTTTAATCATCAAACTCATCCAATCTTTCTCTTTATAAGACAAAATGTGTGACATTTTATTTTTGCTTTGTTTTTTTTTGTGTGAATATTTTGAATACTGCTACCTATATTATTCGGTTGAATAATGCGGGCCAGTGGCCGCATATAAGCCTGGCATTACTCATATTTATTGTGGATTATTTACTGAGTTGTGCGCCGGTGTAAATGAAAACATGATCGTGGTTTTATAGCGGCATTATAGTAACGTAAGTTGGTGAATAAATTAAGGGTTGGTTAAGGTACTGTTCAATTCAACCTTCCATTCATTTTGGGGTTTCTAAATAATTGGTTTTCTGTAACAATTATTTACATGGAAGATTAATAGAAAAATATTCGGGTATAAATAGTTCTTTCAATTACCAAACATTCTTCGAATTATGGACGTCATACATTAGACCAGATATTACACTTCGTGGTTAGTAAGTCTGGGAAAACTCTTCGAGCATTTTGAAAAAATAGGAAAATTGAACCACGTGGCGCCCTCTTATAAACCTTTAGGACCCTAGTCCGTCTCCACTGTGGAAAAGCTGGCGGCCCTATTTATTTTCTAAATTTCCTGGCAGTACTTAATTCAAGGGAGCCAACGAGGAAAGTATAATTGGTTGGTAATTTTACTAGATTCTAGTTTGGAATTTTAAAAAGCGTCACACGATCGAGAGCCCTCACAGAGGATTCTGCAATCTTGCTGGATTTATTAAAAAAAGGCGGGAATTTTTTGGAATTAGATGTTATTTGAATTTATAAAAAAATGATGTTTGTTTGAATTGAATCTTTGGCTTTTTGGCTGGGCAGTTTATTATTAATTATGGATAATGTTCGCATCACATGTTTGCAAGTCTGGGCCCGTATTCACGATTCAGGTGATGTGAATATGAAGTGAAGACTACATTGGATTTGTACATAATAATTCCTTTCATATTTACTTCACCTAAGTATTGGATACTTTTTTGCTGATGGTGGACTTGATACAAACCTAGTCGAAACAGACATTTTCGCTTGCTGCCAAATGTTCGGCGGAAAACAGTACTCTCGTGCTATTCGAGGCCTAATGCTAGCAGCCGATGCAATATCCCGATTATTTTACAAATCTCCAAATAACACACAGAATAATGGACAGAATAACAATAACAAAGATTAACAAGGCCAATTTAGAAGATATTTCTCAACTTTTTGAGAATCACAACAAAGTTGTAACTTATAACCGAATTCGTAAGCTTGAGATGCGATTCTTCAAAAACATTCAAGTACTGGTACTATTTGGAAACAATCGTTTTACTTTGGAGAATGCCAAGTGCTGAAAGGAATGGCGATTTTGAAAGTAATTTGGCAGCAGTATATGATGTTCTGCCATATCTATCAGGTGCTGGGTGAAATCTATACACAAAATGGCTACCAGTTTATTCAGCGGATATGGAAATCTCAGGCTAAGAGTACCTCACATGTACAACTTTCTGGCAAATGGCAATTTTGTGTTGAAGAAAACAAATTAATGAAACACGATTAAATTGTGTAGCTTCAGATATGGCTCTGGAACAGTCCATAAACTGCGATTGTGAAAGTTGTTCAGGCAATATTGGATTTTCACGAAAACCGTCTGCTTCACTCCGCTGGATGGTTACTCGACATACGTTGAGAGAATATTTTCAAAATTTCATTGGTATGTGTATACTTTTTAATAAAATATTATGTTCAATATTTTTTAAATCTAAGAATCGACAGTCCAAAGCCAATTGACACAAAAAAACGAAAATAATTCCTCACAGAAAACAAATGAAGTCAATATAAGGACGATGATGAGCACTTTTGAGCGTGATTGGTACAACCCATTTGACCTTAACAATGTTCCTTCGGCACTTATAAATATTTCTACCGGAAAAAAGGTGAGCACTGAGATTGAACTTAGTTTGAACATTTTTATTGATGAAACTGGAGAATATAAAGAAGCAGTTTGAAAAAAGGTTCATCACTTCTGACATTTACTGAAGCAAATGTGAAAGGAGAGACCAAAAAAGGAAAAAGTGTTCAGAATTGATGTTTCGAAGAATATTATGTGCAGCACAAGTGAATGAAAAAGATCTTTTTACACTTTTATCACAGGAACTGACTCTAGTTCCAACGTCCATATTTCATGACGATGGTTCAATGAGAAAAGTATTTAAAGCTCCAAAAAAATTGGGGAGGACACAAAAGCAAACGTTGATAGTCCAACAGTACAATCGCTGATAATAGATGGGATGGTAGCGATTCAAGAACTGAATGGAAAGGAATTTGTAACGTTCAACGATTTAGGAAGATCTTTTTTGAAATACGTGATAAATGCCAGGGGGTCAATTCTTGAGCATTCGAAAATTTAAAACGTATACGCAATTGTGCGATCAGCATTTGAAATAACATGGTGATCGCATTTTTGCGTATGCGTTTCAAATTTGCGAAGGGTCAAGAATTGACCCCCAGGCGCAGAGTTAAAGTGCTACGAATAACGGTAGTTTTTGACGCATATAATGAAATTTCATAAAAAATGGCGAACGTTTAAGACGAGGAGAGATAGATGTACGGAATTTCAATGTTACTGGTAGCCGTAAAGCTCAGAAATATCGAATGTTTTTGAAGTCGTACAGAAATAAACAGATTATCTGTGTCAAAATGCTACAGGGGGTCAATCCTTGAGCATTCGCAAATAAAAACGTAAACGCAATTGTGCGATCAGCATTTGAAATAACATGGTGATCGTATTTTTGCGTATGCGTTTGAAATTTGTGAAGGGTCAAGATTTGACCCCCAGAACTCTAAGACGATGATAAAAGATTAATAGTTGCCGGAGGATTTAAATTACCGGAAAAGGTGGTGTCACTTCATAAATACCACTCAGAAAGTCTTAAACACCTGTTTGGCACTCAGGAGGTGGCAGACTCCATGATAATTTTACACGCTATCTATGAGACAAAATTTAGCACAGAAATATTGGTGAAGTCAGTTGATACAGATGTGTTAATTTTACTCATCCACTTTTTCTGTGCAAACTCTGAGTTATGTATAACTAATCTATTAATGCAACTTGGACATCGCAGTACCAGAAAAATCTTGTCCATATAAATAAGATAGTCAGAAATTTAGGAACAACAGTTGCCTCCTGTCTCTTGGCTTTTCACTGTTACACTGTCTTTGACACCACTAATGGTTTTTATGAAACCGGGAAAAAACTGAATTTGAGGTTTTAAAAAAATATATTATTGACCTTGAAGACCAATTTTGTCTAGTGAAAATTTTGTCTAGTGAAAATGCTTTGAAAGTTGCCACAAAACGTGTTCTCCTGCTGTACAAAAACAAGGCAAACAAGTCCAGAAACTTAACGACTTGAGGATCAGATTAGCGACGACAACAAATAAGTCATCAAACGAGCTGCCTCCAAGTGAAGGTGCTTTTCACCAGCACTTCTTAAGGTGAAAGCGAATTGAATTTGTTGTTTTTTTTACTATAATATAATTGATTTCTCCTACAGGTGTATGTATCAACTGAAAATATGGTATAGTAGCGATTTAACCACACCCATCATAGATAAAGACAGTTCAGGATGGAGTTTTACTGACGAAATATGGTCGACAGTATTTTCAGCGGATAAGCCTCTGATTCTGTTCGAAAATCATCAAGTATTTATTGCTCAGTCAAAATTGTGAAAATAGAAAATGTACTTGTGTCAAAGAAGGTCTTAAATGTCGTGATGAGTGTAAAATGCCTTTCATGTGATAATATTGTCAAGGATTTCGAGACTGATATCGATGACATTTCGGACTTAGAATGCAGATACTCTTCAAACAAATTAACCTTTTTTTATTGCAATATTTCATTTCTAACAGGCAATTCACGCCATCATCGATTCAACTTCTAAATATTTCCAATATGTAGATATTCTACGATGTTTTACCAGATTTTTTTTTGGGTATTTCGCTAGTGTTCATATATCAAATCTTCTATATTACGGCAAAAAAAGTCTATTAGTGAACAATAAAACCTATATCAATATCATACGTTTTGGAAGCGAATCTGTTTCCGTCGTCAGTGGAACCTGAAAAAGGAATAATTAATTCAAATTCAAAAAATATTGTCCATTTATAGGTTTTATTGTGCACTAATAGACTTTTTTTCAGGTAAGATAAATGATCCGGTATATAAACACTAGTTTGATGGTTTTTTGATAGGGTGAGGCGAAATACCCAAAAAAAAATTCTGGTAAATCATGGATGCGCCACAAAAATACAGAGCATATCTATTCTACAATGTATTTTATTGACTATATATTATAAATTATATAGAATAGTATTGTTTATAGTCCCAGTACTCCGTACACCGGAGTTTTCGGAGTGATACATAGTCGTGAAATTTTGTGAATTGCTTCCTTATGTCAAGTCTGCCAATCCCTGAAAATAGGGTCTTTGGGGGTGGCCATGTCTTCGCACACGCAATTTCTTGAATTGTCGTTATTTGAGGGTATAATGGAGCGATATATATACTCTTCTTTTTTATCGTTATCGTCAGTTCTCGTCATTACATTGACGAAAATATATTTGGTCACCAAAGATCACGCATGGTTTTGATGGCCACCGACACCTCAACATGTTAAAATATGAAGGTTATGATATTTCATACATATAGTTCCAATTTTTTTCTGAGATGATTGATTATATTGTTTATAACAAAATCGTATACTTGTCCACCAAATTATTTGCAATGCTTTTTCCGCCACCCCTCATTGAATATGTTGCAATATAAAGGTTATCATATTCCATACATATAAGGTGGCCACGAACAACACATGAAAGGTAGTGCATTTTGAAGCTAAGAGTAGTGCTGGCCACCTGAAAATTGACAGTATCCTCACTGACCACCAATGAAAAGATAAATTGGTGAGGGTGAAAGGAGAATTCCTTTTTGTCTAATTATTCCCAAAATTATATTTCAAAAACTACTAACTATACTTCAATAATTATTTGCAATTTGAAAATTGCTTGATACAATGGGGTATAAAAATAAAAGCGTATAACATATAATCAAAATGGGTGAAAATAAATACCACCAGTTATAAAAATGAAAGTGTATAAAATATATTTAAAAAACTAGAAATTATATATTGACGAGCATCACACTTAAACATTTTTACATTTTCAATCAGTACATTCTATATACGTAACCTTCAATAATCTCAAAAACACTACTTGTAGTATTTTATTGTTGATGGTGTTTGAATGAGATACATGAATGCTTCTTGGAATGTAGCATTTCCTTTCATGAATTGAGATGCTTCTTTTTTTCTTTACGATAAAACGATGGTACCTTGTAAAAATCCGCAAAAGAACAACATCTTCCCAAGCTTGTTATGTACAGGGTGTCCCAACGATAGAGTAAAGTAGGTTTTATCATATAGGATATGAAAAATATCAATATCAATATACGTCACAGGTTAGGGGTGTAAATAGCGCACATTCTGAAAATATTTGGAAACATACAGGGTGCGTCACAAAAGTATGGCACGAAAAAGTATGATTTTTTTAAATGGAACCCCCTGTATAATAATTGATATTTCAATTCTTTCTTCAATTTGGAACAAAAATTGTGATACAACTAATGTTCCTAAATTCAACCGTTACCGAGATATCGCGTTTTAAAAATGGCATTTTCGCAACTTTGACATGCTATAAAATTCAAACTATTCAAGTTAGAGGAAAATGGTTAGCACTTGCCTATCTTAACTTTTCAAGAGCTCTCCTGTCATTTGGATAGAAGGTGACGTCAACTGTCAACTTTTTTCGGCACATTTTGACATTTTTTCACAATAATGGATTTGATCTCCTTGAATAGCTCTTGAAAAAATAAGACAGGAATGTGCAATCCATTTTTCTCTAACTTGAATAGTTTGAGTTTTATAGCATGTCAAAGTTGCAAAAATGACATTTTTAAAACGCGATATCTCGATAACGGTTGAATTTAGGAACATTAGTTGTATCACAATTTTTGTCCCAAATTGAAGAAAGAATTGAAATATCAATGAATATACAGGGGGTTCCATTTAAAAAAATCATACTTTTTCGTGCCATACTTTTGTGACGCACCCTGTATGTTTCCAAATATTTTCAGAATGTGCGCTATTTGCCCCCCTAACCTAAGACGCATATTGATATTGATATTTTTCATATCCTATATGATAAAACCTACTTTAATCTATCGTTGGGACACCCTGTACAGCGTTTATGACTATACAGGGGTTTCTCCTCATGGTAATGTAATGATAATACTCGCCGGGCTTTTGTCCCCCCACCCTCACCGGTGGGGGGACAAAAGCCCGGCGAGTAGGCCTAGTTGCCCTTTTCGCCAACTTCGTGGTTCCAACCCTCTTCACTCCAGTCGTCCTGTCTTCGTTGTGAAGCGGAGCAGGTCATCCCAGCTCAGGTCCCCCAACTCCACCCGAGGAATGGTTGCCGCTCCTAGGACCCTCCTCCTCAGGCGACCCCACCTATCACAGACTCCCAGTAGATGGTGGGAGGTTTCCTCCGCCGTTCTACAGTAGGGACATAGGGGTGATTCGCCTATTCCCAGTAAATGCAAGTGTCGGTTGAGCTTGCAGTGTCCTGTCAAAATGCCTACGATGATGCTCAGTGCCTTCCTACTCTTGTTCAGCAATTGGGCCGTCCTTGGTTTGTTGAGATGTGTGATTATCTCTCTGGCTTGCCTACAAGTCGTGTTATTCCTCCAGTTTTTGACTGTGTTCTCCCAATCCCACTCATTCAGGGCCTCGGAGATCAGTCGTTTACTCAGGCCCAGGTATGGTTCTGGACCGGGCTGGGGTGATGAAGAGCCTAGTCTGGCTAGCTCGTCCGCGCGTTCGTTCCCGAAAATGCCCATATGTCCCGGTACCCAAACCAGTTTGACCTTCTTGCTCTCGCCTAGGGCGTGCAGAGCATCACTGCATTCTTGAACCAGCGGGCAGCTGATCCTTGGCTTGCATGATGCTCTCAGTGCCGCTTGACTGTCAGAATGAATAATTATGTTATCTTCTGTTCCCCTTTGAACCTCTTCCCTAGTTGCTACCTCCAGGATAGCAAAATCCTCTGCTTGGAAGACCGTTGTGAGCTTTCCGAGAGGGAAAGCCTCCCCGGCATTCCTGTCTTGTCTGTATACTCCGGCTCCTGTAGCCTTAGAGTTGGCCTTTGAGCCGTCGGTGAACCTGATCTGCGTGCTACCTGGTGTTTCTGCCAGCGTGGTCCGCCACTCGTCCCTGGAAGGATGGTGTACCTCAAAACTTCTGTGAAGTCTAGGTCTTCCATCCGTGGCTGTCAGTCCCGCCGCCAGTAGCGGTATCTCGCGCCTCACAATAGAAGCTAATCTAGTGTGGCCAACCTCTGTGCCCCTATCCTTCCATACTTCCTGAGCTGACATCCTTATGTATGCTGCCATCGCTTCCCTCTTTATCCAGATTGCCAGTTCTGACAGCGCAAGGAGAATGTTCAGTGCAGCTTCTGGTGTAGTCCTCATTGCACCGGTTATGCTCAGACAGGCCATCCTTTGAAGTCTGGTAAGTCTGATTTCGTTAGTGGCTTTCTCGGAGGCCGGCCACCAGACCACGGCTCCGTGTGAGATCCTCGGTCTGATCACGGCTCGATAAAGCCAGTGAACGACGTGTGGTCTTAGGCCCCACCGCCTACCCACCGCTCGGCGCAGCATCCACATTGTGGCTATGCCCTTTTTAACTGTCCTTTCAATATGGGGTTTCCACGTTAGCTTACTGTCTAAGACCACCCCGAGGTACTTGACCTCCTGTTTCAGTGCTAGCGGCATCTTGTACAGAGTGGGTGGTTTGAACTTATTAAGATTCCTCCTGTTTGTAAAGAGGATTAGCTCCGTTTTTGTGGGATTCACTGAGAGCCCCATCTCTTTACACCATACCTCCAGAATTTCACACGACCTCATACGCTCGCAGACAATTTCCAGATGTTCACCTCTCACGAGTATAAGGCCATCGTCGGCGTAAGCCTGCGCATAAAAGCCCTCCAACTCCAGTCTAGTCAGGAGACTGTCCATTATCAGACACCAAAGTCTGGGTGATAGGCAGCTGTCTTGGGGGCAGCCTCCTTGCACGTCTGCCTCTACATGGCAGTCTTCTAGTGACGTTTTCACCTGGCGGTCCCGAAGAGCAGACCGAACCTAACTCACCAGGGAGGCCGGGGTTCCCCTGACCGTAAGGGACTCGCAGATGACGTCCGTTTTAGCCTTATCGAATGCTCCTTCTACGTCAAAGAACAGGGTCAAGGCGACCTCTTTGTCGTTCAAAGTCCTTTCAGCTAGTTGCACTACGGCATGTAGAGCTGAGTCCGTACTCTTACCCTTGCAGTAGGCGTGCTGGTACCTGTGAATTGGAGATCTCAAAAGAATCTTCTCCGTCAAATACTTATCGATCATCTTTTCTAGTGTTTTCATTTGAAAAGATGACAAACTGATTGGCCTGTGAGATCTGGTAGTCCGTAGTCTTCCTTACCAACCTTTGGGATGAATACCACCTTAGCGGTTTTCCATCGATCTGGGACGTGTCCCAAGGCGATGCTGGCTCGGAGGATGGATTTAAGTGTTGGTTTTAGCAGAGGCTCGGCTCTCTGCATCATCGCCGGGAAAATCCCATCAGGTCCTGCTGCCTTGTATGGACTAAACTCACTTAGCGCCCACTCCATGGATTCGTCGGTGACGATCTTATTCGCCATATCCCAGTCTGGGATAGGGGGGAGAGCTAGTGAGGGGGAGTTGGTGCTTTCTCCCGGAAAGTGAGTTTGGAGGAGAAGGTGTAGTGTTTCCTCCCTATTGTTAGTCCATGTGCCATTTTGCCTTTTCAACAGCCCTATCTCTGTTGTTCCCTCTGAGCCGAGTAGCTCCATGAGTCTCGCCGACTCTGAGAAAGATTCGATCTCCCCGCAGAATCCACGCCATGCAGCCCTCTTGCTACTTCTTACCTCTGATTTGAATTTCCTCCGGGCTTCAACGAAGGTGTCCCATTCGAGCTGTCCACCCCCCTTGAGACCTCCTGGCGTCTTTTTCAAGCCGCTCTAGAGTATCATTCCACCATGGGACTTTTTTGGTTCTCGCCTTCCTGAGAGGACAGGATGCTTCGGATGCGGACGAGATTGCCTTGTTAAGGGCCTCTACCTCCGTATCCAGTTCCTCCTTGGAGGTTATATGCCGGTCTCCGGTACCCACGGTCCTACTTAGACATTTATTGAACTTATCCCAGTCGGTTGACCTCGGGTTCCGTTTGAGAGGCAAGGTTTCTCCTTCCGCCTCTAGCGTGAAGCGGATTAGCCTATGGTCTGACATTGTTATGTCGTTCGTAACACTCCAGTTTTTCACCTTACACAAATAGTTTTGCGACACGACCGTTACATCTATCACCTCGCGCTTGACGCGATTGACGAAGGTCGGCTCCGCATTTTTATTGGCGACTTCAAGGTTTTCCGCTGTGAGGTACTCTAGAAGAGCAATACCTCTCGTGTTGGTGTCGGTGCTGCCCCAGATAGTGCAATGTGCGTTAGCGTCACAGCCGATAATAGCGGGAAAACCTGACTTTTTCGTGTACTCAGCGATTTTAATAAGTTCCTCCGTAGGGGGTAAACGCACAGTATCGTACGGAAGGTAAAGACTTATCAAAAACAACTTACGTATCGTTCCCTAGAGTTTGTATTCTAGAAGAATCACGATGGCATCCCTGGTGCCCAGCTGGGGTAGGTGGGTTACCTGCAGCTCCTTGGATGCCATGATACAGGTCCGTGGTCGATCTAGTCCTTCGTTGCCGGCGTAGGTGTTCATGCCGGTCACCCGGAGACCTCTGATGTTTTCCCTGAAATAATAAGGCTCCTGGATTAGTACAATTTCCCCCTTTTTTTCCACCAGGATGCTCGCAAGTTCTGCGGTGGCATCTCGGCTATGTTGGAGGTTGATTTGACTTACCCGTATAGTGTCCATTGCGAGGCGTACGATGGACGGGGCCCACGCTTTACTGACCTGTGGCCTGCTCCTCCACCGGGGGCTTGGAGGCTGCCGACGTGGGTGGCAGGGCGGGTCTCCGTTGGGTGCTTACCCTGAAGACCCTGAGTGAGACCAGTTCGAAGAACAGGGTCGACCCTGCCGCGTCCAGCCTTTTAACCGTTTCCCGAATAACTCGGAAAACGAGTCGCCACTCCCCTGGTTTGTCCTCAGTTGCTAGGTGTCGCCAGTTAGTCTGTTTTGAAGATCTAGCATCTCCATGATGGGCCCTACTACTGACTTGTCCTTCCTCTTTAAGGTGAAGGTAACCTTCACCGGACGAGTAGCGTCAGCGGCACGGTATGCCCTGAAGGTTCGGTCTCCCCTGACTAGCTGCGGAAATTCCGTCAGCAGCCAGTCTCGCGAGGCCTCGTCCTCCGCCGTGACCAGGAAGCAGCCATTTTCCTGTAACCCAGAGTTCCGAAAGCGAAGTTCATGACCTCGGGAGTCCTGTGAGGAACCCGCCACAGTCAACCTCATCGAGAATGAGGTTGACTCCTGATTGCTTCCGCGTCCTCTGGTTGCACTGTGAAGTCGTCTCCCTCGGGGAGGATGACGACCTCAGTAGCCGTTCGGACTGCCGAGCGGTAAGAGCCAGTCGAGGGGCCCTCGGCAGACGCCGGCGCCGATACCGGGCAACTCCTCAGAAGAGGTGACCTACCCGGCTGACCGCCGCGGCTAACCGCCGAAGAAGCACCCCCTCTGAGTCTCTTCGTTCTTCTGTCAGGCGTGGACTTGTCACTCCTGACCCTCTTCTTCCCATCTGCCGGGACCCTGGGTGGGTTGGGCTCTGGGTCTTCCCTAGTGGATGCTGGGCCCTCTGGGAGCTTGCTGGGCGTAAGCTGCTTAGCTATCCTTCTGGCATCCCTTGATGTCGGGCCTCTCCTATGGGCCTTCTTGATGGTAGATCTCTCAGCCCTTGCGGGCCCAGGAGGATTCTGACCATCCGCCGTTGGAGCGTTGGTAGCAAGGGAGGTGGTCTGCTGGCTGGTGCCAGCCTGCAGCTCCTCTCTTTTCCGCCTACGCTCCTCACGACGCTTTTCGGTCCGTTTGCGGTTTTTCCGCAGCTTCTTTTTGAGTTTCAGCTGTTAGAGCTGTTCTGGCGTGAGAGCCGGACGAGCATCTGGAGCGAGAGCCCCTGAAGCGCCGGACGCCATTGAGCTGCTACTGCCTGGAGCGTGAGTAGTTCAGCTTGCTCAGTCCCGGGGTCGATTGCCGAGACGACTGAGGGCGCCTCTTCCAAGGGTGGGGTTACATCCATTTCAGTGGTGCTTGGACTTTTGGGGCAAGGATTGCCTTCTAAAGTGCTTGTTGGCGATTTTTCACCTGAAAAAGATTCTTTGTTGTTTTCCATGATAAAGGTGTGGGGGGTGGGTTGTTCGTAAGTATGTCGGTCTACATGAAGGTAGGGTCAGTTAAAGGTAGGTGTGGTCTGGTTTTGATGTCATGTTAGAGCTCGCTTCTTCCACCGCTCCAACCCCGGCTTCGTGGAAGAATGTGCTTGCCCCAGTGACGAAATCCGGCAGCCGCGGTTGTACCACCCCCAACTCGAGCAGCAGAGTCCTGACCAGGCGCCACCTGGCACTACTACCCAAGTTGAGATTTTACACCGGTTGATGGGGCAGCCCTCTACATCGGCTAGATAAGAGTGGGTCCCTGTACTTAACACGGCGGCCTAGGGAAATTGCCGTAAGCCCTAGTTGTTACGCCGCTACTTACCGGATCGGTATCACTGGGATTCCGCCTCATCGGCGAAGGAAGGACGCGGCTTTAGTCCCCGAGCTCCCACATGACATTCCTGTCCCCCTCCTTCTTTCCTGGGCTTGGGACCAGCTAGGTGACGGCTTCAAGGCCGCGTGATGTTGGGTGAAGACACCTAGCAACACAAACACCACGCGGCAGTATACCCTCACCTAGGCGAAGTTGGTTTCTCCATATAATTTTCCACCCTCTTGCAGCCGTTATGTCGAGAGTTATGAAAAAAAATGATAAATACAAAAGTTGTATGATTCTGTTCAAATTTATAAAATCCGGTGTTGAAAAAGATTAAAAAAAAAAAAACAATTAATATCGGAAATATGAATTTCCAAATTCAATACTTTTTTCAAATGGAATGCCCACAATATTTTTATATGAAATGAAAGATTTTTCCGTTGTGTTCTCAAGAATACCATAAACGTTGATATTTAATTGGTCCAGCAGTTTCTGAGCTATAGATCGATTCGATGTGACGTAGAAAACATCTGATTTCTGAAAAAGCATGTTGAACATTTACAGTAATTTTTTTTTGAAGTACAGTGACAGTTCAAAATTTTAGGTTGAAGTCGTCAATGTTGTCAAATTCACGCTTACGCCAAATTCAATGTGGATGGTAGCATATGATTGTTGTTTGCCAAGCGGAAATTTGACTGTTCCACTTCAAAATTAAATTGAATGTAACTCAGGCATAACTCCAACCTCAATGTCACAATGAGTTTAATGCGTCACTTTCAGGAATCTGCTGAGATTCGTGACGTACTTGGAAACGATCTATTCCAGTTCAAAGTTTCATTTTCTACCATGAGAACTATTCCAATGAATCATGGTTGCTATTTGGGAACTTTTAACTCAAATAACGCAAAAACGGCTGAACCAAACATCAACTTATATGATATTTTTAAAATCACAATAAAAATATCTTTCGTTTCATAAAATTTTTACATTTCCAATACTCATTGGTTTCTATTGACGACTTTTGTATTCATCTTTTTCTTTATAACTTCTAAAATAACGGCTTTAGGAAGGTGGCAAATTAAAGGGACTCTTAACTCTCTGTAACTCTGTAACTCTTATACATTTCAAAAAATTATAGTGACAGTTTGAAGCTTGTGTATGCTCCAAACTTGGCAGTTAAAATAAGGACCGAGAGTCGTTTCAACTAAGGTATCATTCGACCCCTCCTTTCCACTTAACATTTTTGGGGTGAATCCTACCATAGACTTAAAATAACAATACACTTAACGCCTATACCTCTAGTATTGAATGTTTTGGTCTCAACACAATGATGATAGGCCAGTTTTGTTTTTGTTTACTTACCGGTGATACGCCCGATTTTCGCCTGTTTTTTTTTCTCTGGCCACACACTACACACTTTTTAGGCATTGTTTATCAATTAAACACTAAATTTTGCAATTTAGAACAGACAGAGCAAGACTTTTTCTGAATAATTGAGAAATAAGCTTCACTTACCGGTGAAACGCCCGATTTTCACCTGTTTTTTTTCTCTGGCCACACACTACACACTTTTTAGGCATTGTTTATCAATTAAACACTAAATCCCGCAATTTAGAACAGACAGAGCAAGACTTTTTCTGAATAATTGAGAAATAAGCAAACTATAAACGCATTAAGCTCACTTAAGCGGACGTTTGTGAACAATGCGCCAGCCGGTCCGTCCTCAAAGTTGCGACCGGATGTTGCCATATTTCATCATGAAATGTAGAGCTTCATACAACTGTTCACCTTCAACAATGTTTTTAAACGACAGAAAAGTCATTTGTGACGGAAAACTGAGAATACTGAATTATAGGTGTTCAAGATTGATGATTTGGTAGTTGAATTAAATTATTTTTGCCGGTATTTTTCACAAAGCTCTAGAACATTAAGAGCACATGACAACGGCGCTGAAATGAAGTAAATAGCTTCATGAGGGAGATGTTGGGGTTAGCAATATTTGTTTTGTTACTTGTCTTGTTATTTTAAGTCTATGAATCCTACCACCGCTAAGGGGATGAAAGCTGCAGCTCCCTCAATTTCATTGTTGATCTTATTTTGTGGCCCCCGCCCTCTCTCTACATTTATTGATATCAAAATATTGTGAAAAATCTTTCAAAATAGGTAGGTAGAATCCAAAAATGTGATAAGATACAGGGTGTTTCTATTCAAAACAAGCAAGTTGAGAAACACTTCCGGCATAACCTGAAGTCGTGCAACGTCGCTATAATGTCATTTGAAGAAAGCATATGTTTAATAATTTCATGCATACGAATTTTCATAATCCCAATCGGTTTATTTCCCGAGATATTCTAATAGGCCACACACCCCAAAATGAATGTAATTTATAGCTCATTTGTGATTTTATCACCAAGTAAATCGAAATCTTATTTTCTTTTCAATTCATGATATATTTATGTTAGCCATATATTTCTTGTAGTAATACTGTTCCTTATAAAGCAAAAAAAAAAAAAAAATTGGGACTATGTATGGATGTCATAACCTTCATAATGCAACATATCCAATGTGGGGTGGCCAAAGAAGCATTGCAAATAATTTGGTGACCAAGTATACGATTTTGTTATAAACAATATAATTAATCATTTTAGAAAAAAAATCGGAACTATATGTATGAAATATCATAACCTTCATATTTTAACATGTTGAGTTGTCGGTGGCCATCAAAACCATGCGTGATTTTTGGTCGCCGAATATATTTTCGTCATTGTTATGACGAGAACTCACGATAACAATACAAAAGAGGAGTATATATCAACTCGTAATACCCTCGAATAACGACAATTCAAGAAATTGCGTGTGCAAAGACATGGCCACCCCCACAGTTCCCATTTTCAGGGATTGGATTCAAAAAGTTTCACGACTATATGTATCATGTTAGAAAACCCATGCTGTACTGGGGACAATCACAATAATATTATATTCGGACCGGGAGATAACGACCATTTTTGGGTAACGTTCAATGCCCGTCGGCCGAGCTGGGGTAAGGTATATTTCAATATTTTAAGTCAATCAATGCAATAAAATTGTTCCTCCTCCGAGTACCAACTCCAAAAGCGATAATTGAAATTGTACTTAAAAATTGTAAAAAAAACGATCGGCGCTTATCTGCCGTTGTGATTTTATGATCCAGTACTAAAAAAAACTCATCGGTAACTCATCGGCAGACAGTTTCGAGTGATAGATTCTGCAGGACCTTACTATCAAACAGTTGTGAAGAATGATGAAAAAAAAACCATTGATGCCCGTCTGCCGGATCAAAGGTAGGTTTAAAAGCTGAAAGGAACCCTTAAAAATCCATCGGCAGACATAAAGGACATATACTTAATAATTAATGGCAATTTTTAATTGTGATATTCTCGTGACAATTTGTGACATTGGCAGACGGACATTTGTCATTTCATTTGCCTAGAAAATATGTATAACAAACAACAAATTCGCAATAATTATTAAGTATATGTTCTGCCGATGAATTTCCTTTGAGCATTTAAACCTACCTTTGATTCGGCAGACGGGCATCAATCGTTTTTTTTTTCATCATTTTTCACAACAATTTCATAGTAAGGTCCTGCAGAACCTATCACTTAAAACTGTCTGCCGATGAGTAACCGATGGATTTTTATAAGTACACAATCATAAATCTCAACGGCGGATGGGCGTCGATCGTTATTTTTTTCAATTTCAATTATTGATCTTGGAGTTGGTACACGGAAGGGAAAATTTTTTATACAATTTGATCGACTTCAAATATTGAAATATACCATACCCCACCTCTTCAGACGGGCATTGAACGTTTCCCGAAAATGGCCGTTATCTCCCGGTACAATTGTACTATTTCACAATGTCGACAATAATATTGATCATAGTAAGGAATTCTTTTGATCAGTTGCTGTTTTCACAAGTAATACTGCACTTCAACCAGAACGGCGACGCTGGACGACATTCGCTGAGGTTGTGCGCGCAAGATTAAAAATTCAATACTTAAATACTATAAACAAACCGCACGTGAAAATTCTTTACTCTGAAAACTTTTTCAGTTCATTGGCTTCAAATCCTACGCTGCATGTATATAAAAGTTTCTATGAATAAACTTTTTTCTCGATCACCTAAAATTACTTTGCCGAAAAAAAAATTATAGTTTCCTATTATCTAAACAAATGAAAAAAACGATCCACCTGAAACGTTGTTCGAATCTCTATTATATCTGCTCGAATTTTAAAAAATCAGCTTGCTAGCACGCCTATTTTTCGAGATATCGCGATGTTTGGTAAAAAACATGGTTGATGAATTATCGATATTTTTTGAGTTTTTTCGAAATACAGAAGTTTTTTGCACCGGAAAATGACGTAAAAACTGATTTCATATGGACAATCCTATCATCAATGAATCCCTCTATGTCTAGTCAAAGTTTACTAATATTCAATAAGTTAGGTCACTTAGAAGTCGGCTCTTTGAAACCCGTATACAAGCGCGGCCGCGGCGTCAAAGCATGCCGCTCAAAGAAACTCACCCAGCGAAAATGGTTCAAAGTGACCGACAGACGTTCCGAACTAATGGGAACTGGGCTCTCCAAGAGAAACGAAGTAGAAGGGTGGAGCCGGTTTCGCGCGTTTTCGAAAGTGGTCCAACTGTTTATTATAAGTAAACTTTGGTCTTGTTTAGTTCTACTCTAACTTTTTTTATTCCGAAAACTAAGCTACTTTTTTCGATTTCGCTCCACTACAAAGATCTTCTTAACCCTCGACCTGAAGATCGGATATAGAAGATCGGGAGAAAACTGCTTCAAGCGTTCGCCTGTGGCATTTTACTAACGGTAATGCCATGTGGTTTTTGCAACGCACCTGCTACGTTCTAAAGACTAGTGGAGACGGTGCTCAAGAAATTATCGTGGTCAACATGTCTGGTGTACTTCGACGACATAATTGTGGCTGGCAAATTATTTGAAGACCACCTGAAAAACTTGGAGGAGATATTCCGGAGACTAAGAAGTTCTAGTTTGAAACTGAGCCCGAAGAAATGCCAACTGTTCCGGAGGGAAGTTCAATACCCGGGTCATATCGTATTGGCGCGGTGGAGGGAGTAGCTGTCGACCAGCAAAAGGTGAAGGCAGTTGAGGGGTGGCCAGTACCAAAGAACATTCACGAAATAGGAAGTTTTCCGGGTTTGTGTGCGAATCAATGACGTCGTCTACAAGATCAGGAAGCCACCACGAGAAAAACCTAGAGTTGTTCATTTCAACCGTTTAGTTTGATATGCCGGGAATCACGACGATCAGGAGGCTCGAGTAAGACTGATCGGGTCACCCGAGGAGGACATGTCACTGGATTGTGGAATTTGGTAAATGAATTGGGACTGATAAAAAGTGGCTCGTTAAGTGGTTTGCGTTAGTTCAGTTATCTATCGTCGCGAAATATAAATCGTAAAACATAAATAAGCAGTGATTGTTGTGTGACTTGAAATAAATAAAACAAAACCGAAGAAGTGTTTTTATAGCGAAATCATCACAATACATTTATCATAAGTTAGTAGTACCTATTAATATTAATATTAATATACTTTATTTCCAAAAACATAACAACTACAACAGGGATAAAAGCTTTTAGCACTCAATGGAAATAAAGGAAAGGTCCTCTACTGAAGTTGAATTTAATTTCAACTCGTATGCAGAAAGGACATTCACTCTCTTTCACAAATGATTCCCCTATAAATATAAACCAACAAATAAAATGTAAACAAAATAAAAGGAAAAAAATTTGATAAAATATATATGGTATTTATACAACCAAAAAATCCAAAAACAGGAAGAATAGTACATATATCTACTTCTACATAGCATACATAATAATCTCGCATATAATCTTTATAAATTCCAACTAGACCAGAAAACCCCTTTTTTTTAATCATTTTCAGGATCGATAAATCGGTGAATTCTATTCCTAGGAATATGTTGGATCCATTTTTTAAGACTTGATTGGAAAGTATGGTATGTATTACACAGTGGCAGCAAACGTATGATATGTTGACCTAAAAACTTTCATGATCTTTGTCCCATTCTTTTATTGCATTTAAAACAATACATTTCTTTTTTTTTTTTGAATCTTGTGTTATACATATGATTAATTGGTTGTAACCACGGTTGTAACACTTTGGATTTTTTATACTGCATCAACATTATTTAAAAAAAAAGCTGTCTGGTGTCGAATATTTCACTTTCCTTGTATAAGAGGTTTGTAGAGGATGAACGATTCTTATCATATATAATCCTGATGAAATACTTTTGTAGAATTTCCAATGGCTTCAAATGACACTCATATAAACCTCCCCAACCTAAGAGGCCATACCGTATATGAGGTTCAACAAGTGCGAAATACATTTTTCTCAGCTTCTCTCTGGTTAAGATTTTTTTTTAATTCCTGAATTTATGTAATATGCGTCGCAGTTTCGTCACTACAGTTTTGACGTGAACATTCCATTTCAAAAAACGATCAATATTTTAGCCTAGGTATGTGATAGTATCGGTTTCCACAATCGCGAATCTTTCTTTTCCACAGTCAAGATCAAGTGATTTGAAACAAGGCATTTTTTTTCTTGTTGCAGCTCAATGCGATGTACTTTGTCTTTTCCATGTTGATAGTCAACCCCATACCATCCAACCAAGACTTCACTCTAACCATATCCTTTTCTGCTATTTATTTAACTTGTTTCGTAGATCGAGCTGTATACATGACTACAGTGTCATCGGCAAATGAGGAGATTTTTCCGTTACTCTTTATATGAAGAAGTCCATCTATATACATTATAAACATTATCGGTCCAAGTACCGATCCTTATGGAATGCCGTAATCAATTGTTATTGGGTCACTCCTTGTATCCTTGATTTGCACATATTGCTGTCTTCCAATCAGGTAGCTCTTAAGTAGGTTGAAAGCAATTCCCCGTATCTCATAGTCCTCTAAAATATTCAAAAGTTTTTCGTGATCGACTGTGTCGAATGCCTTTGCTGAGTCTAAGAACACACATAATACAGCAACATTGTGGTCTAAGTGGTTGTGTATGCCGTTAGTGAGATGAATAATCGCATCCTCCGTCGCTTGTCCCTAAACCCAAACTGGTATTCACTTAGAAGGGAATGCTTATTCATAAATTCTTTAACTCTCCTTTTTATTATTTTTTCAACAACCTTTGATATGGAGGATATTAGTGATATTGGTCTATAATTTTCTTTTTTTGTCGAATCCCCTTGTTTGAATATTGGCTTGACAAGATTAACTTTCAATGAATTTGGAAACTGGCCATTAGAAAAAATTTCGTTTATTAGATAGGCCTATACTTTCGTGAATTGGAATACTTCATACGTACTTATTTGAATTTCATGATTTTTGTAAACCGAAGTTGCCCGAGGTAGTAGTAAATCTTTGGGTACAAACAATACTGTAACGTTTTTATTTCTAAAAACCAGAATTACAGTTTGGAAAAATCAACTAGCTTGACAATCACTGTCGTCTGACAACACACCTCCTATTTTCTAAAATTAAACATAGCGCGTTCGCCACAATGTCCCCTTCTTAAATGTTGTTCTGTCCCAGAACAGCGTTGGTGCCAGCATATGGAGCCAATCTATTGTAATGAACAACCCAAGGTTTTCCATTTGGTGCTCTCTTGACTCGATAAATCAAGTCGTTGATTTTCTTCACGACAGTGTACGGCCCTTCCCAATGTTGTTGTAGCTTTGGTGACAGTCCACGTTTACGTCTCAGATTGAACAACCAAACTTGGCCACCTTTTTGATACCCACCATCCTCACTAGCCTTGATGTCATATCTACATTTCATCCGGTCACTGGCTTTCTGAATAGCACAACGAACCTCATTATGAATTCTATACATCCGGCGCCTCAACTCTGACACATGATCTTCTCCGGCTAGGTCTTCATGAGGTTTTAATCCAAATGTCAGGTCACACGGCAGTGTCATTTCTCTTCCAAAAAGGACCTTGGCTGGAGGCTGGCCGGTGGTTTCGTGTACCGCTGATCTGTACGCCATCAGGAAAAACGGAAGATGTCTGTCCCAATCTCGCTGGTGTCCTGATACCATTATGGATAGATACTTTCCCATGGTTCTATTCATCCTCTCAACCATACCATCAGATTGAGGATGTAAGGGGTAGTCCTCGTTTTTCGGATACCAAGAACCTCACACATGTTCTGGAAAAGTCCGCTCTCGAAATTCCGGCCCTGATCGGAGTGTAGTTCTAGTGGTACACCAAATCGACTGACAAGTTCTTCAACCAAAATTTCCGCTACGCTAGCAGCCTCTTGATTTGGTAATGTATATGCTTCGACCCATTTAGTAAAATAATCCATGGCCACCAGAATGTAGCGATTCTCATTGTCCGTTACTGGGAATGGTCCAGCGATGTCCACCGCAATCCTTTCGAAAGGGCCACCCACGTTGTACTGTTTCATGGGAGCTCTCCTTTTCTTTCCGGGCCCATTGCTCGCCGAGCAAGTAGCACACTTCCTACACCACTCTTTCACATCGTCTGAATGATTCATCCAGTAGAATCGTTCTCGCAATCTACACAAAGTCTTTGTCACTCCCAGGTGCCCTCCCGAAGAACCGTCATCAAGGATCAGCGAGTCCCATTGGGCCCAATAACATTTCAAAATCTTCGATAAGGGTGCCACCTCCGTCCAGATCAGCCGCTTATCCCCGGCCATCTTCCATTCACGGATTATTTTCAGGTTCGGGTCTTCCCCCTGATCTCGCACGAGTCTCTCAAGCATCCACTCATACGCTACGACTGTGGTCCTCAAAGTTCCAGCGACTTTTTCTTCGAGTCGTGTGCAATGCGAACAATTTAGTGGACAAGGTCCCCGTGACAACGCGTCAGCGTTCCGATGACTGTTTATCACGAAAAAATTCAAGCGCAAGCTTAGCTCAAGCACTTTCAGTCATCTAACAATCAAACCTCTCAATTGGAAGCCACGTTGGCTAAGCTTACCCGGAACTCAGAGTTCTGGAGCTTTTGGGGGGGTTTATTTAAAATGGGCGCCAGAGATTCGTGCAGGTGAATCCCAACCTTCGAGGTCTTTCCGATTCCAATTGAGTCCACTAAACAATTATGAGGTATGAAGTTATTGAACAAAAATGCGAAAAAAAAGAAAGTACGTGGCTGCCTTACTTACCGCCGACAAAACCAGGGATCAGGACTACCAACTCTCAAATCAAACCAGTTAACTCCCAAGACATTTGCATATATTAAAATCCAATATTATCTTACACAGAAATACCGTGCCTACTTGCAAAGTACTCAAAACATACGTCCGTATCGTATGTACAAGAAATCAGTAAATAATAAACTTGTATTTTCCTAAAACTCAGTTCAACTATATAGACATGGATATATATATGTGCAATTTATGTAATGAATCTGCATCAAGAAAAAGGTTCAGTACAAATCCGCTCATTAATAATTAAAAACTCTATAACCTTAATAACGTTATTCTATCCAATTTTTATAATCCAAACAAGCGAGCAGTTGAACCGATTAATTTATAAAATGATCACTCACAAACTGAGTCTCCGCTATGTGACGTCACAACGCTTCACAAAAGTATTCATAAAAAAAAATAGATAAATCCCGAATGTTTCCATTTTTCAATGATAATTTCGAACAATAAAAAGATAAAACAATATATCGATATGGCTCACCGCAACAGCTTGCTAGGTTCTTAACTCCACCAAAACCAAGAAGAAAACCCCAAAACAGTCCGTGTAGGCTGTACTGTACCAGTTCCCCATGCAGATGAACGATCTATATGGAAAACCTGTTATAGCATATTGAATAGTCATCATAATTGAACTGCACTTATCACCCAAATACAATAAAATCCAATAAAATGATCCCTGGAGTTGAATAAATCCACAGCTTAATATCAACAACCCCACAATATGTCAATTTCCCAAAATTTGACGATTAACTGACCCATTTATCAGTCAAATTTAAGCCCAACCTGAACCCTGTTCAACTTGACTTGAGAAACAACATAGTCGTTTACATGAAAATCGATTAAATAAATAAATACATTTTGCTCGAGTCACTTAAAGTAATTAATTTGTCCATGATTGATATTTACCCTAAGTAAGACTTGGAAAATAATCGACAATCAACCCCATAGTTCACTCAAAACGTTCGTCAAACGTGCAACTTTAATATAAAAACGAATGTCAACTCAATAAAAACGACATACCTTGACCGGTTTTTTATACAGGCTCCACACGAAGTAGTCAATAACTCCTCAATGCTTGATAATTAACCCCATGCTCAGATCAGGCAATTAGAAAATTGGGGTGGAGTGGATCAATCCACCCTTAACGTGGTACCGGTACATCAGTCATGTTCCTAGGCCTGAATGCGTACAAACGTTGAAGAAAAAATGCTCAACTCAATGAAAGGAAAACGAGTTACCTGAATAGACTATCTTGGGGTTACTTATTTCCTACCCCTGGAGCTAACACATGGAGATGTGAATGTCTTCCAACCGTTCACTACCAAGGTCGAGTTCGAAAAGAAAGATACGTTTAATGAAAACTGACATCAGACATCAGCGACATAAAAGACTCTTCACCAGTGCGCTGTTGCCAGTAAATCAAACGGCTACAGGGGAGATCGAAAAAGTAACATACCACGTTAATGTTGATAAATAGTAATGGGACAAGCAGTGATAACGCTTTTGGCCCGTGATAACTCCCCCTCTCCTTAGACAGGAGAAAAACTAGGATAGATTTTCGACGATAGGCCGAGACAAGATTAAAGCGAAACAAAGAAAACCTTAAAGATGAACAATTCGGACTCAAGCAAATCAGAAAACAATAACCAAAAAAAAAAAAAAAAAAAAAACTCGAGAAAAGAACTAGTGAAAGACGCCGCCCCTACTGTCTAAGGACAACACCAAAAAAAAAAACAACAAGCCTCACTAACTCAGACCCATCAAACCCGGAGGACCACATGATCCAACTCTTGCAGAGGGAAATTCCGTAGGTGTTTTGTGGAATTCCTAACCGGCATTGTGTAACCTCAATGAGACTGAGGAGACCTCGTATTCCAGCCTTACAAAAGTTGCCCAAGCGCATCCACCAAAGTCTGACCAATCCAAACCAGCAAGGAGTGAGTAGACCGAGGGGGTCTAGTATAGGACAGAAGACTATACCAACCCTTTCCCTTTTACCCCTTAGACTCATCAAACTACAGGGAATGAGCTTGACCGAACTCATTATACGGGTGGTACTATAGCGTACTACGCTAATGAGTGCTTCACAAAGAAAGACACCAGGTGGCCTCGAAAAATGACAGGTTAGATAAGTTCCACATGGAATAAACAAAATAACTTTAAACAAAGAGTACCACCGCAAGAAAACCAGCGCTGACGGCCTCTGGAATTCAGCACTTGGAGGGCTTCTACCTCATCCAGCACCCGGAGTATGGGTATTCTGCACAACCCCCCAAACAGGGTCCATAGCCTCGTAATAGAGGGAAGACAAAATCAGGAATAACGAAGAAAAATAACCGGATACGGGGCTGAGATGAAACGCAGTAGCTATGCCTCGTGGAGTCCATGTCGTGGTGGAGCTTCAAACGGTTCAATACCCCTAACCCACACCACTAGGAGTACCACCCCAGCAATAGCCCCCCAACGCCCATCCTCCCGCATCTGATAAGCAAAAGAAGCTCTTGATACCACCAAAAAGTGCAAGAAAACACGACGGAATAACCGTCATAAACCAAAAAGTCATAATCGAGAAAAATATAACCGCATAGGTTAAACGTCAAAATCGGTAAATGTAAACTCAAATAACCACAAAAGTTTACGAAAGTCAAAATCAGGGAATGTCAAAATCAGTGATGTGTACCATAACCAACTGGACTCAAAAACAGGGTTGAATTACGCAACAACCTGATGACGTGAATGTATCGAATAAAGTATAGACCTGCATAAAACAGACTGGAAGTCTAGAACCGGCAATCACCAAACAACAGCAAGGTCCCAGTTATAATCCCAATAAATGGCGAGACTTCAGCATTCATCAACCCAAATCAACACAATCCAAAATAATGCTGAAACTCAACGAGGTGCCACAATCCAAAATCCTTCAAAAAGGAAAAACGCACATCGGCAAAATGATCGCAGACCTCCCAGAACCAATACCATCGGCAATGTCACCGAATCCAAAACCATTGACAATGTAAGGCTATACTCGGCCATGAGTCATCACCTGACAACAGTCTCAGTTTAAAAATCCCATACAAAAAAAATGGCGAGAATTCAGTACCAAACTACCAAAAGCAATCAGTAACTATAGTAACTATAATCTGAAAAACCTCTCAAGAGAAAATATAAATTATTCAGGCTATAACTTCCCAAAGCTGAAACAAATGACAACCGTAGCCAAGTATGCCAAGAAAACTTGATTGAATCAGGATCTGTAAAATACATGTCACACTCGATGAAAAACGGAAAGAGTGAATTGAAAATTCACGTAAACAGGCAGCTATACCCACTTTCTTCCGTAAATTATAAATAGAATGCTTCACTGGGTATTGATGGAGAAACTCCCAACCAAAAGGTGCAGAATCCATTGACGCACGCGAAAACCCTGTCGAAACCCGATTGAATCGCCAATAAACATATTCCAACATGACACTGCACAAGACACCTGTGTCGGTCCATCAGGAAATTGCTGTGTGGGTTAAGTCACGTTGACACAACTCCAGAATTGGGAGACACTCATATTCGTAAGAAGCTGGTGGCAATAGGAATCAGAAGTGAATCTGTGTGTCCAGGATATATTTTGACGGTACCTGAATGGACTGGCACCAAAACGTCGTGTTTTTTTGTTGTTCAAGTTTTTACAAACATACAACTATTGAAAAGAACAATTTTTTGCTTGAATCACAGTTTTCAATTGATTCTATATAATTTGACTGGAAATTGGGAATAGTGGGAATCCCCCTTACAAGATGCCTCACTGTGCGATGTGCAGCTTCTTGGATCACGAATCGGACCACCTCAGAAGCGCATTTACCAAAAGGTACAGGATGCCCTGATGTTTACAAGTCTCTTGATTGGAGAAGAGGAGATCGATGCAAGTATGGATAAGTTTACTCTTCAGCGTCAAACCCAGACTGACAAATAAACACAGCACGAAAACTCCAGAACGGAAAAGTGTCCATCAAAACATCCACCATGAGACGCGAGAAAACCAACGGATCAACCGCCATAAACCACTGACTGGCACCCGAAGAGTGAACACTTGAAGAACTTGTACCTCCGGCAGTTTTCCGCCACGGGCCTATTCCTCCGCCTGGCACCGTAAGGCTCCCTCAACCAAATGAGCGTACCGTGATAAACTGGTACTCACAACAAAGAGTGAACACTTGGAGGACTTGTACCTCCGGCAGTTTTCCGCCACGGGCCTATTTCTCCGCCTGGCTCCGTAAGGCTCACTCAACCAAAAAATTAGATCCAGGGTAGGAAAACAATTTCCAGGTCACAAACATAAAAAAAGGTCAACAAATACAAAACATATCACGGCTCTCACTCAGCAAATGACAGTCACTCAACATACACTCCCATCTCGCTTTTCACGTCCTTTGATTCAGAGGCACGCAGTCGTCTGACCTGTACATAACTCTATCACAATAAGTTCAGCGGTACTCCTCAGCTAGTCTGACCTGTACATAACTCCATTACAATAAGTTCAGCGGTACTCCTCAGCTAGTCTGACCTGTACATAACTCTATTACAATAAGTTCAGCGGAACTCCTCAGACATCTACCCGTCTCCTGCACAAAATAGAAGAGTTGGCTAAGAGAAGAACTGGGTGAAACTTATCCAGATTTCCAGTTACAAGAATAGAGGGAAATATCCAAACATGATACACCAACTGACTGATGAACGATCACATCACATGAAACTTGACAAAATCTCAAATACAAAATATATCAAACATTCCAAGCCGCAAAATAGGTTATATCCATCAATCACAAACACAGTCCGCACACAAGTATGATTTGAGAGCGGCAGATCCGATCAAACGGTCAAAGTCGTCGGCAAGCAGCGCCCTTGTACTTGAAACTAGCTGATGGCCTTACAAAATTCCCCCTCTCCCTAGAGAAAAAAAAAATTCGAAGAGGCTCACTAAATCGCGTCAAAATTCAAAAAATCCCAAGAAGAAAAATAAAGGTCCCAGTAAAAAAAACTATCTCGTTAGGCTTCAAAATTTAATTTATTATTTTTTAAATATTATAACCACGTTGGGCGCCAAAATTTGTCACGCAAAAATTTAAGCGCAAGCTTAGCTCAAGCACTTTCAGTCATTTAACAATCAAACCTCTCAATTGGAAGCCACGTTGGCTAAGCTTACCCGGAACTCAGAGTTCTGGCGCTTTTGGGGGGGTTTATTTAAAATGGGCGCCAGAGATTCGTGCAGGTGAATCCCAACCTTCGAGGTCTTTCCGATTCCAATTGAGTCTACTAAACAATTATGAGGTATGAAGTTATTGAACAAAAATGCGAAAAGAAAGAAAGTACGTGGCTGCCTTACTTACCGCCGACAAAACCAGGGATCAGGACTACCAACTCTCAAATCAAACCAGTTAACTTCCAAGACATTTGCATATATTAAAATCCAATATTATCTTACACAGAAATACCGTGCCTACTTGCAAAGTACTCAGAACATACGTCCGTATCGTATGTACAAGAAATCAGTAAATAATAAACTTATATTTTCCTAAAACTCAGTTCAACTATATAGACATGGATATATATATGTGCAATTTATGTAACGAATCTGCATCAAGAAAAAGGTTCAGTACAAATCCGCTCATTAATAATTAAAAACGCTATAACCTTAATAACGTTATTCTATCCAATTTTTATAATCCAAACAAGCGAGCAGTTGAACCGATTGATTTATAAAATGATCACTCACAAACTGAGTCGCCGCTATGTGACGTCACAACGCTTCACAAAAGTATTCATAAAAAAAAATAGATAAATCCCGAATGTTTCCAACTTTCAATGATAATTTCGAACAATAAAAAGATAAAACGATATATCGATACGGCTCACCGCAACAGCTTGCTAGGTTCTTAACTCCACCAAAACCAAGAAGAAAACCCCAAAACAGTCCGTGTAGGCTGTACTGTACCAGTTCCCCATGCAGATGAACGATCTATATGGAAAACCTGTTATAGCATATTGAATAGTGATCATAATTGAACTGCACTTATCACCCAAATACAATAAAATCCAATAAAATGATCCCCAGAGTTGAATAAATCCACAGCTTAATATCAACAACCCCACAATATGTCAATTTCCCAAAATTTGACGACTAACTGACCCATTTATCAGTCAAATTCCAGCCCAACCTGAACCCAGTTCAACTTGACTTGAGAAACAACATAGTCGTTTACATGAAAATCAATTAAATAAATAAATACATTTTGCTCGAGTCACGAAAAGTAATTAATTTGTCCATGATTGATATTTACCCTAAGTAAGACTTGAAAAATAATCGACAATCAACCCCATAGTTCACTCAAAACGTTCGTCAAACGTGCAACTTTAATATAAAAACGAATGTCAACTCAATAAAAACGACATACCTTGACCGGTTTTTTATTCAGGCTTCACACGAAGTAGTCAATAACTCCTCAATGCTTGATAATTAACCCCATGCTCAGATCAGGCAATTAGAAAATTGGGGTGGAGTGGATCAATCACGGTCGTGGTAGCGTGGTAGGGGAAGAAAACACCCTTAACGTGGTACCGGTACATCAGTCATGGTCCTAGGCCTGAATGCGTACAAACGTTGAAGAAAAAATGCTCAACTCAATGAAAGGAAAACGAGTTACCTGAATAGACTATTTTGGGGTTACTTATTTCCTACCCCTGGAGCTAACTCATGGAGATGTGAATGTCTTCCAACCGTTCACTACCAAGGTCGAGTTCGAAAAGAAAGATACGTTTAATGAAAACTGACATCAGACATCAGCGACATAAAAGACTCTTCACCAGTGCGCTGTTGCCAGTAAATCAAACGGCTACAGGGGAGATCGAAAAAGTAACATACCACGTTAATGTTGATAAATAGTAATGGGACAAGCAGGGATAACGCTTTTGGCCCGTGATATGTTTCCTGGCCGATGCTCTACATCAAAATCGTACTCCTGCAGTCGCTCGATCCACCTGGCCACCTGCCCTTCCGGATTCTTAAACCGCAGCAACCATTCCAAAGCAGCGTGATCCGTTCTCAGCAAGAACTTTCTTCCATTCAGATACTTATAAAAATGTTCCATCGATTTCACAACGGCCAAAAGTTCTCTTCTAGTCACGCAATAATTTCGTTCCGGCTTCGATAGGACCTTGCTGAAGTATCCAATAACTTTTTCGCAACCATCTTGAACTTGTGATAACACCCCTCCGAGTCCCACATTGCTAGCATCGGTGTCTAGGATGAACTTCCCTTCCGGCATTGGATAACTCAAAATGGGTGCTCTAGTCAAACAGTTTTTGAGTTCCTTGAAGGCATCTTCACAGTCGGCATCCCAGCAGAACGACTTCTTTTCTTCCGTAAGTCGGGTCAACGGTTTAGCAATGTTAGCAAAATCCGGAACATAACGACGATAATAGGTGCATAAACCCTGAAAACTTCTTACCTGATGTTTGTCCATCGGTACCGGCCATGTCTGTATCGCTTTGGTTTTCTCCGGATCCACGGCTATTCCATCTCTGCTGACGATGTGCCCCAGGTAGTTCACTTTCTTCTGGAAAAGTTGACATTTTTTTGTATTCAGCTTGAGGTTCGCTCCTTGCAACCTTTTGAACACATTCATCATCGAGATTGATCATGTGTTCCTTGAAGGTCTTGCCCACGACAATGATGTCATCTAAGTACACCAAACACGTTTTCCAGAAGAGTCCCCTCACAATGAATCCATCAGTCTCTCAAATGTTGCTGGCGCGTTACAGAGACCAAATGGCATGACTGTAAATTGCCAAAGCCCAGATCCAATGGTGAACGCGGTCTTTTCTTTATCGATGGGGTCCAGAGCAACTTGCCAGTAACCACTCTTCAAGTCCAGCGTTGAGAATAGCATCGATCCTGCCAGAGTGTCATGAGTATCGTCTATCCGAGGTAGGGGATAACTGTCCTTCTCAGTAACGTTATTAAGCTGCCGATAATCCACACAGAAACGCGTCGTGCCATCCTTTTTCTTCACTAAGACCACCGGTGACGCCCACGGGCTGTTGGATGGTTCAATTACCTCGTCACTTTCCATTTCTTCGATTATCTTCTCAGCTTCTTCACGGTTTTTGAAGGGAAGCCTGCGCGCAGCTTGTCGAATGAGGGCGTCGCTGGTGTTGATTTTGTGCGTCACGATATTGGTTCCTCCTTTAAACGCACACGGAGCATCAAATAAACTCTGGTAATGGCAGATTAACCCTCGCACTTCCTTTTTCTGCGATTGTGTCAAATGTTAAAATGCAGAACGCATCATTTCATTCAGTTGCTCATCAACATTACCGACAGCATTGTTTGGACTTTCCATATGACGCACAATAGAGGCTACAGAGAAACATTCTCCGAGCTTGACTTCTTTCTTCAACGTGACGGGGTGAAGGTTCACGTTCATCACCCGAACTGGTATTCTTTCAGCCGTCGAAACCACTTCCTTCGCTATCAATACTCCTCGGCCTATTTCGTTGTCATCGTTCCTGGGTTCGAGCAGCACCGGATAACCTTTCAAAATATAATTTTCTATTGAAGCTGTTACCAAACACTCACTTCTTCCCGGTACACTGACATCTTCAGAAAGAACTACCTGAAGGCGGACGTCCTCACGCTTGTGAAGAACCAGCTCTTCTGCGCCAACCCTCAAAATTCCAGTCATTAGATTCACCTCAAAACCGTGCTTGGTCATTACGTCCGTTCCCAAAATAAACCGCTCTTCAATATCAGCAATTAACACATCATGAAAAAATTCAATCTCTCCGATTTTGAGGGTTACTTGCACTTCTCCGTGAATCGTAGCAACATCTCCTGTAGCTGTGCGAAGTCTCCAGTTAGTTGCTTTCAAATTTCGGCGTTGGTTCAGTAAATCTGGTCGCATAATGGTTTTTGTTGCGCCGGTGTCCAGCAACAGGGCGTGATGACGCCCATCGACGAAGCCATCAACAAACACGCTAACAGCGCATCCTCTTATAGAAGCAATCCATACATTCGATGGAGCACGTGGATGTTGGCGGATCGAACCTTGCCCCCCATGGTCGACCCGTCTTAGTTTAACGGTAGCGACGATATCATATTCTTACTCGCAGAGGCCTGCACCTGGTTTTTGCATTGACTCCGTAGATACCCCAATTCCCCGCAGTTCCAGCAACGAATTGTTCTCTTTTTTGTATCAGTTCCTCCTTCATCTCTTTCATTTCTCTGACCAACTGCACCATCGCATTATTTAAAGCATTCTCAGAACGATCGTCCTTCTCCAACAATCGTACATGCACTTGTCCCCTTGACGCTTCTTTTGCAGCCTCAAACTCTAGCGCATGAGTCAATGCATCTGTCAAAATCTTTGGACGCGCCATTCTAACATGTTGCTGTGCCTCTACATCTCGCAGTCCGTCGACAAAGCTCTGCACGGCCAAACAATCAAGAACGTTCTCTGGTACCATTGGATAGGCTATGCGAACGAGCCGCGCAACGTCGCTTTCAAACACTTGGAGGCTCTCAGTGGTCTTTTGTCGGCGATTCTTCAGCCGCATCTGATACACGTACTCAAGATGTTCCTGACCGTAGCGCATTTCCAATCTTCTCACTAACTGCTGATAGTCACCCAACTTGTCGACTGGCAGGGTCTGGAGAATCTCACTAGCGTCTCCTCGTAGAGCAACTATGAGGTTGGTGGTCTTCTTCTCATCCGTCCATCCATTACTTCTGCCAGCCGCCTCGAACTGCTTGTGATAGTTATGCCAGGAAGATTTTCCATCAAAGGTAGGTGGCTTTACACGGGTAGTTGACGTTGATACTTCTTTGTTGACATTTATCCTAACATCGTCTGCAGACTGACAACTGCCACCAGCCCATAATGCATCCAACTGTCCTTGAAGGATGCTGATATTTTCTTGGACTTTCTTTTCAAGGTTATCCACTTTAAATTCCATCACTTTGTCAAGCTTCTCAGCAGTCACCTTCATAGTCAACTCCAGATTTTTGAGATCCTCTTTCATGCTCAAGATGTCAAACAGGAAGCTTTCTGGATCTTCCCCACATTTCTGAAGATTCTTCCGTAACCGTTCCATAAAAATAGCCTTCTTACCGGTGCTTTCCAAGTCTCGCTCTTCAAGCTCATCCCGCAGCTCTTTCACTGATAGCTGGTCCAGCTTCTTTTGCGCCATGACAGTAACTTTTCCGAACACTAATTATCCCACTTCTGACACCAATTGTAACGTTTTTATTTCTAAAAACCAGAATTACAGTTTGGAAAAATTAACTAGCTTGACAATCACTGTCGTCTGACAACACACCTCCTATTTTCTAAAATTAAACATAGCGCGTTTGCCACAATACCTATTCACACGGTTAATCTCCCAAGCACCATTTTTTTATTCTTTTGCTGAATAAAACCTAAATTTTATTCAGCGGTGTGGTGCCTCTAGTTTCTCTATGCTTCAACGTTAAGCTATTGCGTAATATGCTTTTCGATCAAAAGACTCACGCCCAGTACTCACCGATGAATAGCAGTCGTTCGCTGTGGTAAAGGACGAATAAAAATTGAAAAAACAACATCACAGATACCGCCCGGTAAGTAACGTTAAAAGTAATGGCTTTTTCTCCTGACCACTTTATTGCTACCGCTGAATAGACGCGTAGCACCAAGGTTGTCGAACACTGTACAAATCGGAGCTCCCAACACATAAAACGTACGTGGAAAAAAGAACGACAGGAGGTGGATCGCGAAGCGCAGTGAGAACACCGTACAGACATCTAGCGAACCTGATGTTTGCAAGCGGAGTGGAGTGCAGATCTGCACGTACCTTGAAAATGAAACCATTATCATTGAACTTGCTATATTGGGACCATATTATTACCTCCTTGAACAATTTTTGAAATATTTTCTCTGAGAAGACTATGATATTGTAACTGGAAGTCCGGCTCGCATATTTGTAAACAGCGCCCAGTATCGCGAATTGGGTCTGGCACGATTGTAGCGAATATTCCACTCATGTACAAAAAATCCCATAAGAGCAGTTGAATTTTCGGAGGCTTACAGCGATAACACCAAATCGAAAATACCACTCTGTCATGGCAACACAAATAACCAGGTTGTCAAGGCAATCGATATGGCAACGACCATTTTTTGACACAAATAACCACGTTGTCAGGGCAATCAACATAGCAACGAAAATTTAGTGAAGTTATATTCTAGAATTCTTGAAATATTCTTCTAAATACCATTCGTGCTTTAAAATTAACCGGATAAATTTTCGCTCATGCGTGTTTTCTCTACAAATTTCACTCGACCTTCGGTCTCGTGAAATTTTGAGAAAACACGCATTCGTGAAAATTTATCGGTAATTCTTAAGCACTCGTGGTATTACCTTCGAAAATCCACCTTGTAAATAGCAGACGATATCGCGAATCCGTCGTGTAAATAACAGTCATTGCAAATCTTGGAACTGACATATAAATAGCACACGATATCCCCAAATTTAACATGTTATGGGATATCTAAGATCGGAAACAATCGTCTTATAGTGATTACTTCTGGATCTATTTTCAGGTTTTTGTTTTTGCAATGAGATAAATTATCATTAATTTGCTGCCAACCACAACGTAATTTAATGAAAACACTGATAGGTCAACTTTTGACAAAAAAGAAGGAAATAGAAATGCGTGGATGAAAATACATAAAAACTGGTACTTTGTTAACAAAACAGTTCTACCTATTCCCATATTTGTTGTTAATATTTATTACTGAATATTAAGTGGTTCCTATTTGCTCGTTAGAGTTTTAAGGTTCATTCACGATGGTTGGGATGAAAGATGGAACGAAAAACTGCATCATAAATCTGATTGCGTTATCTTACAGAGGAGAAAAAATACACTGGAAATGCAATGTCAAATGAACACAGGAAGAAATATGGATTCTGAAAAATTCCTTTGCAAAGGCATATTCGACATAATTGTTTGGAATTGCAAATATGAATTCTTGAAACAGTATTTCTCCGAATAAACAAAAAAAGATCGATGGAAATAGACTTTACATTTATATTAGGTCTGTTCGTAGAACAATCACAAACCAGTCAGCGTTTAATCGATTGGCCAATATCAGTCAGAAATCAGTTTGCTAACTGCAATAACAAATGAAGGGTCCGATGGATAAAGGGGGTAACTGTCATTCTCTCAAAAAGTAACATTTTTGCATGAATGAAGGAGACATATATGACCAACTTTCACTTACCGCCGACTTTGGTTCTAAAATTCAAAAAATTGTGAAGTTAACAGATGGATAAAGGAGATAGCTGAGATAGTTTGATCGATTTCTGATTAATGGATGAGGTAACGGGCATCTCTTGCCTCCTTTATTCATATTAGATATGAGTTGTCTCCTTCATCAGCATAAGCACACCTCAATATTGTATAGTTTGTTCTGTTTTTTTCGTGGTTTGTGTAAAATAAAGTCTAAAAATGCAATTCAGTTCAGGGATGCAGTGAAATGGATTCAAGTTAGTGAATATGGGAGCTAACTCCATTTAGAAATATCAATGTAATTAGAAACGCATGCTTGAATGATTCTTTTCCTTCTGATATTGAGTTACCAAGAATCGAGAGGAGATACGGAGAGCAACACGACGAAAAAATTGAAAACCTGAATGATCAGATGAAATTTTTGAGGCCTCATTATCTACCAACCAAAAAAACGGGTTCAAAAATCTCACAAGATTTTTGGACCCGTTTTTTTGATCATTTACAATATCTTGTATTTTAAGTGTCCTCGTGAAAAAATAACATTTTGTAACCTTCTTCAGATTCGTAATAAGCTAAATTGATCCTTCTTTCATTATGAATGAAAAGAGGTAACTAACATTTTTTTCAAAATTTCGGATACAGAAAAAAAAAATGAAATCCCTTGTATGCTACAAAATACTTCCAGTCATAATACATCAAAAAATATTACTTTGAATATAAAATTAGAATCACGCAAGATTTCTTTTCATAATTTTTGAACCTGAACTTCTCGAAAAAGTCATTTTGTTAATTAACTCTGCTGATTGGCTCTGACTGGTTTGTGATTGTTGTACCAGCAGACCTAATGTTTACTTACCAAAGATGACACAATCTACAATGATAATGGCTTTTTCACATCCAAACATCATAATACTGTTTATTACTTATGATACATCGTTGGAATCAGAATAATTATTAAAATTGGAGTCTATCAAGCGTAGAACGGAATTGTTGAAAATTAAACAAAAACATTATTACATACTCAATAGTGCCTTTGAATCTGATGACTCTAATAATATCAAACGATCAATTTACACACTGCTTTGTACGTAGGAAAACTAAATTTACAAGGAGTCGATTCCAGTGAGGAAAAAATTACATAATAGGACCTCCTCAAAAGCAATGACTATCTCCGCATCGCTTACAAAAATGTGTTGAGGCAATAAGCCCTCAGCTTCATGTATGTTTGTATAGGGATGCCTTAATTCATACAATTATTCCATGAAAATATTTCAAGCATCAGATGCAACCCAAAATTAAAACTTCAACTCATTACCCCGAGGTTAGTGAAAAAGAAAGAAGATTTTAACAAAATTCATCTTTTTCCTTTAAGGTTCTCAATCTTCAATGAATATAGGATCGTAGTATAAGTATGATAGAGTGGAAATTGAGTATTGAGAAGTTTTCTCATTGTGGATAAATGTATGAGAAAATTCATTTGAATTTGTATTTATACATAGACTGACAATTTTAAATTTTTTTTTATCATGACTGCTGTTTACACGATGGAATTGCGATACCATCCATTCAAGGAGTCTGTTTGGCCACATTCGGGCAGGACCGCGTATTTCGAAAGAAGTCCTCGATTCGTCCCCTGCATGGTGCCGAAATAAGAACGCATTTATCAACACAAAATGTACTAGAAAATCGTACTCAAATCGTCAACTCAGGGAGACGTATTGGGGAGGCTTTTCTAGTTAAATTTGCAATAAATGCTTTAGTAGATCCGTATCGATTTCGGCTCTTCGATTTTTCTAATAGAAGGGTCAAAACCTGTTGCTTGTTCTTGCGAGGCGTAGGTATTATTTGTTTATCTACGAGTGTAGCTTTACGTACCTAACCAAACATAGAAACATATATTCAAATTTCGTATTGTTTGAAATGATAATGGACAAAGAAAAATGTGAAGCCTTTAAAAGTTCCATAGTGTCCGATTTTTGAGCCTTGCACATTTGCGGAGGAGAGAGCAGTGAGCAATTTAAAGTGACATCACAGTGTAAATTAGAGCGTGGTGAAAGTTTTGATGAAAAATGCGAAATATTTATGAAAAGCTTTTTTGACACCACAAAAACCAACGATCTTGTTTTCTTTAATGAATAACACATAAAACAAAATCACATAATTCATGATAATCAATATCTAGTAATTGAAATAATACATTTCATAATAATGATCCTATAGCCGACTTTAGCAAAGCAATAACAGTTTGTTCTGCCCAAACAAGTTCGGATTAACTTGCGCATTTACTGCAAATCTTACATGAAAAGCGTTCTCGATTTGTCTTGTAGCAAGTTTCGCTATAGAAAACACTGTTCAGTTTTAATCTATTTATTTCAAGTCACTATGTACAGCACTAACTATTTACAAACAATTTATGTTGCAATCGCGGCGTATTTATGTTTTAACGATTTATATCTCGCGGCTTATCAATAACTGAACTGAACTTACTAAAATGACGGATCTCACTATATACTCTCGCCAGGATTGAAAGAACATTCCAGAGATTTGTAGAAAAGCGAAGAATATTCGACGCCATCTAGCCTCGCTAGAATGTACCAGAAGCCAATCGATTCGGCGCCTTCACCATAAACTGAACAATGTTTCGTCACATTGCCCCCTTCTCAAGGCAATTCGTCCCAAATTGCCCTCATGTCGGTATCGGCAAGTGTCCCCAAACCGGCAGTGTGATGTTTGGTGAATATAACAGTCGACTGTCCTTTGGTTCGTCTTCCAGGAGGGATAGCAGCACACCAGGATGTCGATGCCACTTTCCTTGAAGATCACTTCCAGCATGCTTCTCACCACCCGTCAGTCCACTCGGTCATTAGTCATCTTCGGAATTGCCAAATGAGTCAGGTTCTGTGACTGCATCAAGTCTTGAAGATGACTTAGGACTTTCCAGACATCACTGTGGGTGGTCAGATGTTTTGGAAGCTTCTTCGTCACAAGGTAGAGCAGGTGTCGTGACCCATCCGTGATTTGGAGCGGCTTCCCCTTCTCTGGCTTTTGTCGTCGCAGATGGTCCAATCGTCCGAATTTTGGTTTAAAAGCTGCAGCAAGTCCACTCCTCATACTGAGGTCTTCAGTGACCCAGTGAGTCAACGAGTATTCGGCCGTTGCTTCGAACAAATCCAGCTGCCTCTCCTGAACAATGCCATCCTCGAATTTCCGGCCATTGGAGTATAAAGACATGAAAGTCTCCAGTGGCATGTCTTCCTCGGGTGACCTGATCTGCCTCACTTCGGCGTCCCGACTGTCGTGGTTCCCAGCATACCGAGCTAAACGGTTGAAGTGAACAACCCTCGGTTTTTCTCGTGGTGGCTTCAGAATCCTGTAGTCGACGTCATTGATTTGCTCCTGAATCTCGTACGGGCCCTCCCAAGAACTTTGCAGTTTTGGGGAGAATCCACGTCGCCTCTGTGGGTTGTGCAGCCAAACCAGATCCCCAACCTGGAACCCGCCTTCCTCGGCGTTTACGTCATAGGCCTCCTTCATCCGGTCGCTGGCACTCTGGATGTATTAACGGACTCGTTGATGAATGACGTCCATCTTTCTTTGAACCATAATCTTCCCCAGCGACATCTTTACCAGGCGGACAGCCAAACTTCAAGTCACAGGGCAGCCGGAGTTCACGACTCATGATGATCTTGGCAGGTGTTTTGCCCGTCGATTAATGAACTACTGACCTGTATGCCATGAGGAACAGGTGGAGATGTTGATTCCAGTCTCTTTGATGGTCAGAGACAACTTTGGCCAAGTGTCGATTGATGGTTCGGTTCATTCGCTCCACCACGCCATACGATTGTGGATGCAACGCCGTTTTCCTTGTCTTCTTGATCTTCAAGACATCACAGACATTCTGGAATAGCGTCGATTCAAAGTTTCTGCCCTGGTCCGAATACAGCTCCAACGGGACCCGAAACGGCAAAACCATTCCCTAATCAAGACATCGGCAACGGTAGCCGCCTCCTGGTTTGGCTAGGCATACACTTCAGCCCACTTGCTGAAGTAATCCATGGCGACCAAGATGTATTTATTTCCTTTGTCCGATTCAGGAAACGGTCCAGCCACGTCGATTGCGATCCTTCCAAAAGGGCTTCCCACGTTGTATTGACGCGTAGGAGCTTTTTTCCGTTTCTGGGGTCCGTTACTTGCCGCACAGACGGTAGTACGTGCACAGACCCAGGTTACTTCTTAGCTCGTGGAGGTTCTTTGGTACTGGCCACTCCTCAACTACCTCCACCTTTTGCTGATCAACGGCTACTTCACCAGCCGACACGATATGACCAAGGTATTGTTCTTCCCTCCGGAACAGTTGGCATTTCTTTGGACTCAGCTTCAAACCGGAACTTTTTAGTCTTTGAAATACCTCCTTCAAGTTCCTCAGATGGTCTTCAAATGATTTGCCAACTACAATAATGTCATTCAGGTACACCAGACATGTTGACCAGGATAGTCCTTTGAGCACAGTCTTTATCAGCCGCTCGAACGCAGCATAACCCAAATGGCATAACAGTGAGCTGCCACAGCCCAGCTTCAACGCTGAAAGCAGTCTTCGGAGGCCATTTCCACCTGCCAATATCCGCTTTTCACGTCCAGGGTTCAAAAAATCTTTGATCCGGCCAAGGTATCCAGAGTGTCGTCGATCCGTGGTAGCGGGTAGCTGTCCTTCTTCGTCAAGTTGTTCAGCTGACGATAGTTCACGGAGAATCTAGTTTAACCGTCCTTCTTTTTGACTAGAACAACTGGCGATGACCACGGACTACTAGAAGGCTCGAAGACAACGCCTTTCTCCATGTCCTGGATTATCTGGTCCGCCTCCTCATTCTTGGCCCAAGGTAGTCTTCTAGCTGTTTGGGGGATCGGTCGTGCTCCCTCTGTGTTAATGGTGTGCCGCACCACTTTTCCCCAGTCCCGTTGTCGAAGATGTCGCCGTAATTCCCTATCATTCCTTTCAATCTTTTGTTTTTGTCTCTTATCCAGGTCTTTTGAGGAGGTGACAACTAACTTTTCCATCTCTCCGGTGAACTCAGAGATGGTCTTCTCAGTCTCACATACTTGTCGCACCACAGAGGAAGTTGACGAGCAGAGCCCTAAGACTGTGTGCCTTGCCAAACTTACAGAGTGATGATTGACGTTCATCACTCTCATGGGCACTGTCTCTCCCACATGTACCCCCACATGCTCTTTCTACATGCAATGCCTCGTCCTACTTAAGAATCGTGTATTTTAGGCTCAAACATCACGATGCTTCCTTCTTTCATCTTCCCTTCCAGGCGAGCCCACAAAATCATCTCGCTCCTCTCAGGAATTGAAGAATCCCCAGCCAGCAAAACACGAACTGTCTCTTCCTCTCTCCCATGCAGTACCACCTCTTCGTTGTTGGTTCTCAGTGTTCCATTTTTGAAATCTAATTGGAAGCCTCGGGTGTTCATGATGTTAATTCCAAATATGATTTTTTCCTCAATGTCAGCAACCAGCTTTGGATGTTCGAAGCTGGTACTTCCCAGAGTCACTGCTACCTCCACTTCACCATGGATTCTAGCCGGGTCTCCTGTTGCCGTCCGTAGTCGCCACTTAGTCGGTGTGACAATATCGGGTCTGATGATCGTCCTCGTCGCACCTGTATCCAGCAGAATGGTGCGATGTTCTCCATTTATCAAGCCATCCACAAACTCGCTGTTCTGTTTGGGTCCTGAAGATGCGACTATGGCGGTTTTCCTTGGGGCATACTGGCTACAGGTCGACGATTGCTCCTTCGCATCGACCCTCTCCAGTTTTCCGACGTCAAAGAAGGTGCCCGTCTCTCCTTCTTGCATCGGCTACGAATTTGGCCAAGCTCTCCACAGTTCCAGCATCGCAGCTACCTTCTTCGTCAAGTTGTTCAGCTGACGATAGTCCACGGAGAATCGAGTTTAACCGTCCTTCTTTTTGACTAGAACAACTGGCGATGACCACGGACTACTAGAAGGCTCGATGACACCGCCTTTCTCCATGTCCTGGATTATCTTGTCCGCCTCCTCATTCTTGGCCAAAGGTAGTCTTCTAGCTGTTTGGGGGATCGGTCGTGCTCCCTCTGTGTTAATGGTGTGCCGCACCACTTTTCCCCAGTCCCGTTGTCGAAGATGTCGCCGTAATTCCCTATCAGGCCTTTCAATCGTTTGTTTTTGTCTCTTATCCAGGTCTTTTGAGGAGGTGATAACTAACTTTTCCATCTCTCCGGTGAACTCAGAGATGGTCTTCTCAGTCTCACATACTTGTCGCACCACAGAGGAAGTTGACGAGCAGAGCCCTAAGACTGTGTGCCTTGCCAAACTTACAGAGTGATGATTGACGTTCATCACTCTCATGGGCACAGTCTCTCCCACATGTACCCCCACATGCTCTTTCTACATGCAATGCCTCGTCCTACTTAAGAATCGTGTATTTTAGGCTCAAACATCACGATGCTTCCTTCTTTCATCTTCCCTTCCAGGCGAGCCCACAAAATCATCTCGCTCCTCTCAGAAATTGAAGAATCCCCAGCCAGCAAAACACGAACTGTCTCTTCCTCTCTCCCATGCAGTACCACCTCTTCGTTGTTGGTTCTCAGTGTTCCATTTTTGAAATCTAATTGGAAGCCTTGGGTGTTCATGATGTTAATTCCAAATATGATTTTTTCATCAATGTCAGCAACCAGCATTGAATGTTCGAAGCTGGTACTTCCCAGAGTCACTGCTGCCTCCACTTCACCATGGATTTTAGCCGAGTCTCCTGTTGCCGTCCGTAGTCGCCACTTAGTCGGTGTGACAATATCGGGTCTGATGATCGTCCTCGTCGCACCTGTATCCAGCAGAATGGTGCGATGTTCTCCATTTATCAAGCCATCCACAAACACGCTGTTCCGTTAGGGTCCTGAAGATGCGACTATGGCGGTTTTCCTTGGGGCATACTGGCTACAGGTCGACGATTGACCCTTCGCATCGACCCTCTCCAGTTTTCCGACGTCAAAGTAGGTGCCCGTCTCTCCTTCTTGCATCGGCTACGAATTTGGCCAAGCTCTCCACAGTTCCAGCATCGCAGCTACCTGCGTTTGGAGGACTCTACTTTCCTGATAACTCTCCTCACAGTAGCTTTGACGGTGTCTTCTTCCAGAGGATCCTTCTTCTCCATCCTTCGCACGCGTGCAGGAACCCTCACAGACTGCTCCGCCGATTCGAATTCCAAGGCTTTGGCCAGTGCGTCGACTAGTCGGTCGGGTCGATGAAGTATCAGTGACTGTCTTATCTCCTGATCCCGAAGACCATCCAAAACGGTTTGCACTGCCAGCCTCTCCAACACATTTTCTGGCGTGGTTGGATAAGCCAGTTTTGCTAGGCGAGCAACATCCGCTTCAAACTCTTGCATGGTTTTGTTGGACTTTTAAATGTGGTTCTTCAACTGGGAATGGTAGACATGCTCCAAATGAGTTTGACCATACCGCAGCTCCAGATGTTTGACGAGCACATCGTAGTCCTCCTGTTCCTGGGTGTTCAGCGTCTGCAGGATCTACGTTGCCTTCCCACAAAGCGCCAGAGTTAGTGCCAGAGCTTTCTCGGTTGCGGTTCATCCATTTGCCCTTGAACTGGCGATGGTTATTGTTCCAGGACAGCTTGCCATCAAACTAAGGGGCTTTCATGTGGACTCGCATGGTATCAGACTCCATTTTAGCACCTTTGCTCTCGAATGGGACGTCTGGTTGCTTCATGATCACTGTTACATGCCTTTTCATTTGCTCAATTTCTTCTTCCAGAGCCTTCACTGTTTCTTCTATCTGTTTCCCGATTTCTTCTGCAACCTGATCCTTCATAGCTCTAGAAGTTTCTTTGAGCTTCTCTTCCAATCTCTCTTCCATTATAGGATTCTTTGAACTTTTCTTCCAAAGCTCCAGAAGATTTTTCCAACTTCTCCAATTTTCTCGAGTTCTCTTCTATTTTCCTCGAGTTCTCTTCCATGGATTTGGAAGATTCTTCCAGCTTTTCTTCCATAGCTCTGGAGGATTCTTCGAGCTTCTCTTCCATTTTCCTCCAATTTTCATGAAGCTGATCATTCAGCTCATCTTTCAAGTTTTTCGACAATTTCTCCACAGCGTTCGGATCAGGAATTCAATTTGGAACGTTTCAGGATCCATGCCTTCTTCCACTAAAGCCTCACGAAGCCGTTGTTGTAGATCAGCTTTCTTCCCACTTGTATCTAAATCACGCTCCTCCAGCTCCCTCTTCAGCTCAGTCACCTTCAATCCGGTTAAAAACACTAGTTTCGTATCCATTGCAGCAAGTATTCATGTCCGTTTCTATAGCACACGATAAATCCCACTTTTGACCAATGTAGCTAGTTTCGCTATAGAAAGCACTGTTCAGCTTTAATCTATTTATTTTAAGTCACTATGTACAGCACTCACTATTTACAAACAATTTATATTGCAATCGCGGCGTATTTATGTTTCAACGATCTATATCTCGCGGCTTATCAATAACTGAACTGAACTAACTAAAATTACGGATCTCATTTTATACCCTCGCCAGGATTGAAAGAACATTCCAGAGATTTGTAGAAAAGCGAAGAATATTCGACGCCATCTAGCCTCGCTAGAATGTACCAGAAGCCAATCGATTCGGCGCCATATACTGAACAATGTTTTGTCACAGTCTCCTTTTGTTGACGATCTTGGTACGGTTTTTGTGCACATTTTAAATTGATAAATACGTACCTATTTCGGCACCATATAGGGGACGAATTGAGTACCGCTTTCGAAATACGCGGCCGGACCCGATTCGCGATTCCGGTAGTTATTTACAAATATGCATCCGGCTCTACCACTACCACAAATCCTTCCACCTTGACACGCGTGTCGTCATAAGTGATATGATAGTGACAGGGGAAGTTACATGTTAACTGTTGGAGGAAAAGTTTGGTACAGATCCGTGATTAATGCCAAAATTAAAATTTATCTCGGCTCTGTGCCAACCTTCCGTTCCACATCGGATAGCCATTAAACAATATCACTTTAGATGTGTACTGTGATCAGGTTATTTTGGATCATTCTATAGTAGCGGTATAGTTTGCAAAATGATGAAAAAAGCCCTACAAATTCTAAAGACGTACGGTTTTGTTGTCACAACAAGAGACAACTATCTACTGTGCCTTATCCCTTATTAAAGCGGCCTTCCACTTATGCAACAACGCATGCAACTGCGCATGAAACATGACCATAACAAACGCATGCAACTGTGCTTGCCACTTGCGTCTTGCCTAAATGTTGTTTCCATTTATGCCTCTAATGTTTCTAAACATATTGCCTGCCTCTATGACCATATTTGTTAAAAAATTTGAAACATTGTTGGGCCCTTCTCGTTTGAATTTGTCTTTATAACTACATCTTATCAGATGACTTCCAAAGCAAATGGGACCGCGGTAATCCTTGATAAACTCAACGCACTTTTCATCAGACTACTCCATAATACTCCTACTTACACAAATATTACATTTTAAAACTGCCAAAACGATATTAAATCATATTATTCGCAGTCTGAAGTAGATATTCAATAAAAAAAACGTTGAAGAGACAGATAGACGTGACTCTTGCTACCAGAACGAACGAATTGCGTCTACTTACAACTGCCTCGTATGCAACTATTTTCGGCATTCCTCTTTCCTTGCGTCTATGCGCTCCTATCACAGAATTCCTATCGTGCAACCGATGCACCACAGGTCTGTATGGCATGCGTAGTTGCATAAGTGAAAAGCCCGCAACCGGCAACCAATGAGTTTGAGGTTTTATATGTTTTACAATGGTAGTGCAGACCCGAGAGCGTATTTATTATTTCAAAAAAGAAGTGAAAATAATTATTGTCAAGAGAAAAAAAAAATGTTAACAGTTGCGGAAAAAAATAAAAGTACGTTGGAATAAACAGTATTTCCGGCGATGAGGTATCCAACATATATCACTCAATATATATAGGAAACTCCCATACGATAGTTTGAAATGAAATTTGCCAGCGCCCTACTACGGGTAGTCCTCGTACTTATGAATTGTATTCCTCAAAAACGTTAAAAAATCTGTTTTTATTGCATACGGTGGAGCCATCTATTGGATAAAATACGATTTATACCACGTTCGAAATTATAATTCAAATATTTATCACATGGTATATCAAAAGTTATTCTGAAAAAATGCATAACTATTTTTTAAAAACGTTGATTTTAGAATGTCTAAAAACTATGTCCTGGACAAATACAACCAACCTGTCAACCTATGCATATTTTTCAGTTTATAAATTTTGATAAGCCATGTGAATCAATGTTCAAATTAAATTTCAAATGTTGAGTGTATGAAATGCAAACCACAAAATGTATAGGACTTGTATACCCAGTTGTGCTTCAGTTTTGTTGTTCAAAAATCGGATTTTCAACATGCTGAACCAATTTTTCTAAAACAGTGGAAGAACTTTTATTGGAAAGGAAAGGATGCGTTTTGTTAAAAATATCCACACATCCAGGGGACGATACATTTCTCAAAGAACTTACGATAAGCTTACATTATAGTCCAATCCAAGGTTCAAACACAAATTTCGAGTTAATCTAGGTACTGAAAATTTGGTCTTTCGGCACAAAATTCAAATTACACGTGAAATGACAATGACGTCTAGGGTTAGGGATTGGTTATTTATGGCAACCGTTGTCAAGGAAAACCTCCGTCTCTACCGCCATCCAACGGGTAGTCCTCTAAACAAATCCGACTTGATTATCTTGTTGCCTAAAACTTCATTCACATTGGCTCCCATTCAAGTTTCCTATATATTTTAAGTGATATGTGGTATCCAATAGATGAAATGAAACAAAAATCGCATTCTCCGAAAAAAGTCATTTTTTATAGAAAATTTGGATTGTTAAAAAATTGCGATTGTCGTTAAAAAAATTAAATTCTATACAGGGTCTTCAAAAATTTGAAAAAACAATTTTTCTTTCGGAAAAAAAAGTTCCCATATTCAACAATTCTCAGCATAATTTTACTTTTAAACATTTTAGTAGACTCAATTTTTGCGCACAAATGATAAATAACTTGCATGACATTCACCGGAATCCTCACTGCACAGTTGAAGACCCTCTCGACCTTTTTTTTCCGTCGGGCTTCCCTCCACACAACGAGAAGTCACAATGAAAAACTGTCTAGGACCAAAAGGCTGAATTTCCAGTACGTCGCAGAAAAAATAATCATTTGTCGTGCTAAGTACTGTTTCTCTCTTGAAGTGATTTTGAATAAATTAATGTGTATTCTTTGCTTCATGGTTAACATTTGACATTTGCACACTAATAATATATTCATGTTTTATTTTGATGAATACTTTACTTCCGAATGTAGGAAGGTACTCAACTTTTGTGAATGGAATGATTTTTCAACTTTTTGAAGACCCTGTATAGGATTTCAAACTTTTCATCGACAATCGCATTTTTTTGGCAAGCAAAAATCTTTACGAAGAATGAATTTCCTCGAAAAATTAAATTTTTGGTTAATTTCACCCATTGGATACCCCATCGCCGGACATTCTGTTGAGAGAATGATCCATATAGGTAAGTGCCTAATTTTTGAGAATCTTTACATACAGGGTGACAATTTAAAAAGGACCAGCATTTGATTGTGTCCAAACCAATGATAGTATGAAGATTTGGCGGGACACATCACTTTAAATATCGGGAGGGACAACTTTTGAGGTATCTGTGGTTTTTGTAGAATCAACCCTCACACGCCCAGGGTAGCTACCCCTGAAATTTCAAATAGCAACCCCCACTTATTTTGCGATTTTTGAAATCTTCACGTTATTCTCTGTCGTGTCATTTGTCGTGCTAAGTACTGTTTCTCTCTTGAAGTGATTTTGAATAAATAAATGTGTATTCTTTGCTTCATGGTTAACATTTGACATTTGCACACTAATAAAATATTCATGTTTTATTTTGATGAATACTTTACTTTCGAATGTAGGAAGCTACGTAACTCTTGTGAATGGAATGATTTTTCAACTTTTTGAAGACCCTGTATAGGATTTCAAACTTATCATCGACAATCGCATTTTTTTAGCAAGCAAAAATCTATACGAAGAATGGATTTTCCTCGAAAAATTAAATTTTTGGTTAATTTCACCCATTGGATACCCCATCGCCGGACATTCTGTTGAGAGAATGATCCATATAGGTGAGTGCCTCATTTTTGAGAATCTATACATACAGGGTGACAATTTAAAAAGGACCAGCATTTGATTGTGTCCAAACCAATGATAGTATGAAGATTTGGCGGGACACATCAATTTAGATATCGGGGGACCACTTTTGAGGTATCTGTGGTTTTTCTAGAATCAACCCTCACACGCCCAGGGTAGCTACCACTGAAATTTCAAATAGCAACCCCCACTTATTTTGCGATTTTTGAAATCTTCACGTTATTCTTCATACGCTAAATCACTTTTTTTCAAAATCGAAGTTCCTAACCTCACAAAAATCATTCTCAAACGAACAGAACTAATTATTCTTTGAACTGATGATAGAATGAAAATCTTGTGAGACACGTCAATTTAGATATCTGGGATGACAACTTTTGAGTTATCTAATAATTTTCTGGATTTAACCTCCTTACTCTCAGGGTAACTATCCCTAAAATTTCAAATAGCAGCCTCCACTTATTCCATTAAAAAAAAAGAATCAATCTAGAAAAACATGAGAATCTCGAAAATTACAAAAGAAATAGGGAGTTTTCATTCAAAATCTTGAGGTTGGTGCTCTGGAGGTTGGGGGGTTGAAAGTAATATGACAGCTTACACCTCAAAAGTTGTCCCCTTGATATCTGCATTGATATCTTTCACAAATTCTCCATACCGGCATCAGTTTAAAAAATTATAATTATACGTAATTCAAGATAAGATCGCAGCGCCGTTACGGTAGATTGCGGTACTAATCCATGAGCCATTATCTTCTTTCTTTACATTCGTTTTTGAATGATTATCATTGTGTTTTCGTGTCTCCTTCTGAGTTTTGAACGTTTTAAGAGTTGTAGATTGGGTTTTTTGGACTTTTTTCATTATGCGATTGAGTATATTAGAATATATTCGTTATTTAGAGGGGTCAACACATTTCAAATGTGATATTTCGACGCACGCGACGGCAGTGACCCATGATTAGTAGTGACCATAGCCAAAGACCCACCGCCTTTAGCGGCCTAAATTTATCCTGGGTCTTTTTGGGCACTTTGGATCGAATCAAGGATGCAATTTGGAAAAGATAAATATTTTTTTGAACTATTTTCCTTTGTTCATGCCAAGAGGCCATTGAGCGCTAGCGAGTGCTAGTACTAGTGCGAGTGGTCATGTTAGAACTAGTGCGCGTAGTGTTGCTAGTACCAGTGCAAGTGAAAGCTGACCTCTAAATCCTCCGATGCTGGTTTATTTCTTCTTTCCTTTCTGCTAGCTACCCGAATATCTTTGCTTGATGAACCCTCCTCTATGTCAATTTCGAATGTCCGATATTTATTTGGAACAGCATTTTTCCGTGATATTCTGCGATTTTTTTGTCTAAAATGACTCTGAATGAAGAAAAGCAACGATCTACGTCTTCAGGCCTTGTAGATCGGTTCTTTTCTTCATTTGTTTAAAGGACCTCTTTGAGACTATGGACGATTTCTCTTTATATAAAATAATCCTTTCGCATAAGCCCACAGAATTATAACCAAGAAAACCAACAACCTGCTACTTAACCTTATGAAAATAGTCTTGTTTGAAAAATGAAATGATTACACTGCTCGCATATGATCTGAAACTTCTTTCCCAATTTTTAACGTGTTAATCCAAACATTGTTTTCCGTCTACCAGTTCTCTATTGCTAAGTTTGATTTTCACAATGAACAATTTTTTTTTGGAAATATGAAAAATATAAGGATTAGTAAGTTTGGATGCCATTGATGATGAAAAAATCAACCTACGACCAATGTAGTAATCACCGATTAAAGAGCGCCAATCAACATCCACTACGTCACGGAATACATTACCCTTCTCCGTCTGGCATATTAACTGTGATAGCTCTTTCTCTTTCGAGAGAGTAATTTAGCTCCGCCCCGTTCTCGATCATACAGTGAAATTTGCGTTCTTTTTTTTATTCATTTAGTATATTTTTGGGTATTTCGGGAAAATTTTTTCGCTGATGACTTTCAAATATTAGCTAGAATACGTATATGAAATTCAAAGTCATTTGAAAATGTATGCAAATTGTCCATTATTGTTAATACTTTGGATAATCCTTCCTTTGCAAATGTATAAAAACAAGATAAAAACTAATTTCAGTTTTTTTTATGCATAAGAATCACATCCGGGCACACAGCAACAATGATTAATTTCTTTTATTTTCAAACGTACTAACATATTGAATATACGTAGCAACATGAATGAAAACAGAGAATATCTAGATGATTATGTTAATTACTTCAATGCTTTCCAATGCAAATCAATAGAAATAATGACCCATAGAACAGTTCGGTAAATCGTGCCTAGAGGGCGTGTCGCTTAGCTTGAATAGCGTGCTGTCCGTTTGGAAACAATTGTGAGGTTATGTAGTCCAATTTGAAAACATCTATGCAACTTATCAAGAATGGCATAGATATTTCAAAAATCGCGGAATAAGTGGAGGCTGCTATCTGAAATTTCAGGGGTAGCTACCGTGGGCGTGTGAGGGTTGATTCTAGAAAAACCACAGATACCTCAAAAGTTGTCCCTCCCGATATCTAAATTGATGTGTCCCTGTGCGTAAGGGTGTTGAATCCAGAAGATTAGTAGGTACCTCGAAAGTTGTCTCCCTCGATATCTAAATTGACATGTCTCACCAGATTTTCAGACTATCATCAGTTCGAGAAATATTTAATTCCGTTGGGGAAGTGACTAGTGCACTGTCTAGACAGATTCCCAATAAAAATTGCTGCACTGTCCAACGTCAAACATGCGCAGTTGTTGTCATGTTCACGATCACGATGAATATATAAATAACCTAAAAAAAGTTACATTCTCAATTCCTGCTTGGGTTTGTTTACTATCTTCTTATTTCCTTTAATGTTTATTCATGTTGTGTAGACTGAAATAGACTTCAAAATATGGAAATTACCACGATTACGACTGCACTGAATAAGTTTCTATTGATATTCAAGTGGGCGATACATTTCGTGATTTGGAACACTTTGAAAACAATTTGAAGAAGCTATGCGCTTCAAAATTTATTCTATTATACAAAAAGGATGCGAAGACCATTCAATCAGCCATAAATAAAAAAATTTATCAGTATTTCTTTCAGTTGGTTTTGTTTCAGGTTTTTTTGAGTAAAAATAATTCTGTGATACAGGTTTATTCCAGTTTTCTAAGAATATATCTTTTATCAGGGTATTCGTTAACATTTGAAAAGTATGCCATTCAATGAATTTGATGTTAAGTTAATTTAATCAGCAATGCTGAATAGAACAAAAATATATCCATTTAACTTTTCTCAACTCCTAAGAGTATTGAAAAAATAATATCAAATTATGGTATGTAACCTGTTCCAAAAGACATCCATCATCAGACTATTACAACAAGTATCCAATTATTTTTTAACAAAAATAGAAATGAAAAGTTCAGATTCAAACACATTGATCTCCGAAATGGCGCTTTTACGGAGCCATTGCTTACTTTAGAAAATCATGCCGTATTTGGATAATCACTGTCTCCTCAATATAGACAGCCAGCGCAGCAATATCATCTTCCCGCACGCGTGATTTCTAAACATCATGAACTTGTGAATGGGGTTAACGCTATTGGCCCAATGAGGGTCACGTGTGCAACGTGTTTACTCGATCAGCTGTTGGGCTCCGGCGTATATTTATTATTCATCAATGGTATTTTGATTATTTTGGATTTTGTATACGAGTATACGGACTCAACAACTTCACCTATCTATTTGAGTTGAGTTCAGAAAATATCAAATGATAATTTATTTTGTGTGAATTTATTTTGCAATTTTCGCAAGAGATTATTTGTGTTGTGTTGTCTTTTAACTATATACCTATATGTTTTGTGTGATTTTTAGTTTATTGCCCAGTAAAGTTGTCGTCGGCTTATATAGGGATCGGCAAAAAAAAATCCAAACAGAATGATATTTTCAGGGATGCTTATTGTGGACTGCATCCTGAGCATCCAACCAAAAAAACTGACTCGGGTAAGTTTTGTTTGCGCTGAAGAGGTGGTTTTCTAAACATTTTTCAAAAGCAAAATGACCTGAATAAAAGTTATAGAGGATCAAAAACTAGACATTTTTGCCTTATAATTTTTTTTGACAGCTGTAACACTTGATGAATTACAGCGCAACAAATGACAAAATTCCACTGGCAACAGGGATGGTTTCCAAAACATGTTTCTAGGGATCATGAAAAAAGTTATGGAGTAAAGTTGTTTGCTTCTCTGAAAATTTCATCCATCAGGATTTTTTTAACAAAAAAATGTTTTTGAAACCACTCTTATCAGCTTATTTTTGTCATATGATGCGCTGTAACTCGTTTGGTATTTGAGCTATTATGAAATGTTATAAAGCAAAGTTGTTTAGTTCTTGGTCCTCTATAACTTTTATTCAGGTCATTTTGCATTAAAAAAATGTTTAGGAAACCACCTCTTCAGCGCAAAACGTACCAGAACCTAATTCTAGTCAGATTTTTTGGTTGGATGCTCAGGAGGCAGTCCACAAGCACTCCTGAAAATATCATTCTGTTCGGAATTATTTTTTCAAAAAACCTGGGCTATGAGTATTTGGATCATACATAGTATTGGTTTCTGTTATCATGACAACAGTGAATATTTTTCTTATCAAGAATACCTAGTTGTATTTTTCATTGAAGCAAATAGGTTTTTTTTATAAAGGAATACTTTTTGCCGATGAATGATATTTTTGGTACATTTGCTCTCTTGGGTAGTCCATCGCTGGACATACCTATTTTATTATAAGGCTGCGTCAAAATAAAAGGGGAGAGCAACTCTCATTAAAATAAATTGCCTATGTTCAAATTATTTATAACAGACTAAGAGCTGCGATAGTGTTTTTTTTGCGCAACTATAAAAGATGAAGGAGAAGGTGGTGGTTTCCACGAACTATAAAAGCACAGAATATTATTAATTTAATAGGTAAGATAGGGAAACAGGTATATTGAAATACCTTCTGGATACATTTCTGAACAAATAGGTATGTGATACTTCAATATCTGTTTCATTTAATGGACAAGCATTTTTTGATGAATTCTCTTCTCATCAGTTACGTGTTGATACTATGAAAACAACGTATAGGTACCCCCTGCAGAGCAGTTGGTAGTTGAACTTATGAGTTTTGTTTCTAGAAAAAATTTAATTTTTCTTGAAAGCTTCTGAACTAACCTACATAATATCCTCTCCACGCCATTTCAAGAATCTGTTTTCTCCAATGTCGGATCGTTTATTCTAGTTTTTTATTGAGAGTTGAATTCAAATTTTGTATTGATCAAATTATGGAAAGCGGTCTCCATGGTACTGAACAAAAACCGACATAATATCTTTAAATTTTCAACACTGTACCTATGTCAATGATAAGCGGACCTACATTCTACATCAAGAATCTACACCTTTAAGAATCAGCATTTTATTCTAAAACACTCTGCTTATGATAAATTTCGTCATTTTCGTAATACAAAATTAAGAATGGCTTTATTAAAATGTTTCCAGTTTCAAATAACGCGGTTATTTTCCTAAGGCGGAGTTATGCCATGTTGCAGCCAATTGGCGGCCTCTCATTCACAAGTCCATGATGTTTAGAAATCACGCTTCCCGCACTGTCGGTATCTTGCGGTTCCGTCTAGCTCGACAACACACTGCGCATGTTAGACAGTGCAGCAATTTTTATTGGGAATCTGTCTAGACAGTGCACTAGTCACTCCATTCTGTTTGTTTGAACATTTTTGTGAGGTTATGAAATAAAAAGTTATGTAGCTATTTGAAATTTCAGGGGTAGCTGTCCTGGGCGTGAGAGGGTTGATTCTAGAAAAACAACAGATTACTCAAAAGTTGTAGCCCCCGATATCTAAATTGATGTGTCTCGCCAAATCTTCATACAATCATTGGTTTGAACACAATCAAATGCTGGTCCTTTTTAAATTGTAGCCCTGTGTTGTGAAATTCCTGTATTGTTACCTGTTACTTGTATTGATATTGTCAATGTCATAAGTTCTTGAAGTTGTCATTTCATATGCAGAATTTTTGCTTAATAAAGCCTATAATTTGTGAAGGCTTAGAAATCATTACAATTTATTAAGCAAAATACTTACAATGGACAGATTTCTGAAACCAGAAAAGCTTGATACATCCCCAGAAAAGCCACACGCCGATCAAGAATGGGAACATTGGTTCAAGACGTTTGAAAATTTCATTTCATCTATAAAAGACTTAGAAGATGATGATAAGCTCAAACTACTGATTGCTCATGTAAGTCATTCAACCTATGAATATATGTCCGCCTGTAAAACATACCAAAATGCTGTTCAAGTTTTGAATGACATATATGTCAAGCCAAAGAATAAAATATTTGCAAGATATAGCCTTTTTATACGTAAGCAACAAGGTAATGAAACTGTAGCACAGTACCTATAAGTACTGAAACAGCTTGGAAAAAGTTGCAATTTCAAATCTAGAACTGCCGAACAGAATCAAGATGAATTTATTCGTGATGCTTTCATCAATGGACTAGCTTCACAAACAATTAGACAACGACTTCTGGAAAATCTTACTCTCTCTCTTGAACAAGCTGAATCACAAGCTCAATCATTAGAATCTGCACAAAAGCACTCTGAAGTTTATAATTCCCAATCAACCAACTTTGTTTGCGTTACTCAAGGAAAAGATGGTCTACAAAATCAAATTTCTGATGTTCTCCCTATTACTTCAGCTGCTACATCATCGCAAAAATGTTACTTTTGCGGTAATAGGAGACATCAGAGGATTCTTTGTCTAGCACGAGATATTGTCTGTAGAAATTGTAACAAGAAAGGACATTTCTCTAAGGTTTGCATGAAAAAAAGTATGGAAAATACTTCTTCTTCAATTACTCCATCCGACTTGATAGCTGCTGCTCCGCATTGCCTTGAAAAATCAATAGTGAAAATAGACAATAATAATAAATCTGCTGATGCTCTTATTGATACAGGTAGTTCACAAACCTTTATCAATCAAGATTTTGCTGAAAGAAAAGGTATATACATTCATTCAAGTAAAGGAAGAATAGCTATGGCTTCCACAAACCTATTTTCCCAAGTAAACGGATATTGCAATGTGAATATTGGGCTAAGGGGTCATCAATACCAGAATTTCAAGATATTTGTTATTGCAAATTTGTGTGCTGACATTGTGATTGGACATGATTTATTGACTCAACATTCAAAAGTTGAAGTACAATTTGGAGGCTCCCAATCTCCTTTAGCTATATGTAGTCTAGCAATAGCACATATTGAACCAGTATCCCTTTTCACTAATTTATCCCAGCAATGCAAACCAATAGCTACTAAATCAAGAAGGCATCCTGATGAAGATTCAAAATTTATATCCGATGAGGTGAAGAAGTTATTAGCCGAAGGTATTATTGAAAAAAGTTGTTCCCCCTGGAGAGCTCAAGCACTAGTTTCCAAGTCTGATAATCATAAGAGACGAATGGTTATTGATTACTCTCAAACAATCAATCGATATACGTTCCTAGATGCTTATCCTCTACCAAATATCGAAGACATTGTGGCAGCTGTTTCAAAGTATCGAATCTTTTCTACTTTAGACCTCAAAAGTGCTTACCATCAGTTACCTATTCAAGAAAACGAACGATTATACACTGCTTTTGAAGCCAATGGACAACTGTATCAGTTCACACGAGTTCCTTTTGGAGTTACAAATGGCGTTGCCTGTTTTCAAAGAGTAATCGATGGTATAATTGAAAATGAAAATTTAAAAGGAGTTTTTGCTTACTTAGACGATGTGACCATATGTGGAAAAACTGAAGAAGAACATGGTCAAAATCTAGGAAACTTTATGGCAGCAGTACAAAAGTATAACTTAACAATCAATGGGAAGAGGTGCTACCAGATGCTTTACATTCAATTCGTTCTCTTCTCTGCACAACAATCAACTGTACGCCGCATGAAAGAATGTTTAATCATGCACGTAAGTCAACATTTGGTAATTCAATTCCAACCTGGTTATCTAGTCCTGGACCAATCCTAATTCGAAAACATGAAAGACTAAACGTTGACTTCAAGGGTCCTCTACCAAATTGTAATCAAAAGAAATATTTATTAACACTCGTTGATGAATTTTCAAGATTCCCATTTGCTTATGCCTGCAAGGATATGACTTCTAATACTGTGATCAAATGTTTTGAACAATTATTCTCAATATTTGGAATGCCCAGTTTTGTCCATTCTGACCAGGGAACAAGTTTTATGTCCAACGAGTTGCAGAATTACTAACATACAAGAGGTATAGCCACTAGTAGATGTACCCCATATAATCCTGAAGGAAATGGACAGATAGAACGATACAATGGCATTATTTGGAAAACTGTCACCCTAGCTTTGAAGTCTAAAGAAATGAACATTAATCAATGGGAAGAGGTGCTACCAGATGCTTTACATTCAATTCGTTCTCTTCTCTGCACAACAATAAACTGTACGCCGCATGAAAGAATGTTTAATCATGCACGTAAGTCAACATTTGGTAATTCAATTCCAACCTGGTTATCTAGTCCTGGACCAATCCTTATTCGAAAACATGTAAGACTAAACAAGTATGAACCTCTTGTAGAAGAAGCAGAACTGATAGAAGCTAATCCAGATTATGCATTAGTTAGACTGTCAGATGGAAGGGAAAAAAATATATCTCTCAAACATTTGGCTCCACGAGGTGATCTTCGACTTTTGGGAGAAACAACTATACCATCAACTGTAGATGCTGGAAAAGAATATCATTCCTCAACTGAAGATCACAATTCAACAGCTCATTCTTCAAAACCATCAGAAACATTAGTCACTCAAGAAGACCAGCTGGATGACTTAAGGCCAATTGTTGAAACCCCATCAGATCAATTGGGTACAAGAACAGCAAGACAACGTCAACCTCCCAAGTACTTAGAGGATTATATAGTTTAAAAATACAAGACGGGGAAAATGTTGTGAAATTCCTGTATTGTTACCTGTTACTTGTATTGATATTGTCAATGTCATAAGTTCTTGAAGTTGTCATTTCATATGCAGAATTTTTGCTTAATAAAGCTTATAATTTGTGAAGGCTTAGAAATCATTACACCCTGTATAACACTGAGCTCATTTTTGGGGCAGTGAGTGAGTCAGTTGTAGGGCACCAATCAACATATTTTTTTTTCAAATGATCGTCTCTGTTACCAGGATTAACGAGATCTATTCTCTTTGTTTCGTTTTTGCTTATTTGTTTATGAAAAAGTACAGTGACTAGGTTTACAGGGTCTTTTTTTTTAATGGACAATAAGCCTTATATGGGAAAGTGATAATGATACGCTTATGAAACTTTATAGACAAAAGTTCTCGACCAGGAACTACTTTTTTAAAATAGTGACAGTTCTCTATCTCTATCCGGTTATACAGGAAGTAGCCACCAACTTCCCTATTTTAAATGGCAACCCTATTTCTCGTTCCACATTTAGATTCTTCATTGAAAATCAAGGTCAGTTTTATTGAATAATATCTATGGCCATCTTTGACCGTTTCGGAGATATTTGCATTTTGAAAAAAAGATTGTCAGTTAAGAAGGTCAAAATACCGCTTTGCATCTCAGTGATTATTAGTCGTAAAACAATGAGACCTTGGATGTGTCTTTAAGAATTTTTTTTTTTCTCAATAAAGTAATTTTAAAGTGTAAATGACTTGAAAATCAATCTTAGGTATTTTTCAAAAAATATTGGTTTAACAGCTTATCCGATTGACACAACACCGTCTAATTGTGGAGACAAAGAAGCCGGCTAAACTCAAACCTGTATTTAAAGAAAAAATAAACAGAAATCGACAATTCCATGTGGATAGACACAAACAATATAATTTAATAAAAAACAAAACATTATTCTTTTAATCTACACCTTCACAGAAGGTGAAAATACATGTATAATAATCTCCACAGGTATATATTTATTAACTGAATATATACAGTGTGTCTCACCGGGAATAAACTCGATCTGTATACGGAAAGTCATACATAGGAAAATGTTGAAGATTTGACAGTACAACATCATCGATGGGGGCCACCAGGCTAAAATATTTTCAAGATGTTAGTAATTCCGGTTGTACCGGAAATAGGTATCAACTAGCTTGTTTCAAATGGAACACCCTATATATTATTACATTTTCCAATTCTACATGAAATTCTAGGAAGATTTTATGTATGATGTCCTATACCTAAGTATAAGCGCTTTTGAAATATTTCAGTTTCCATGACAAAAATGAAGTTCGTAGGTTCCTATTGAAATGTAAATTTTTTGTATAAGAAAGCCTTTATGGTTTAATTTGTATTGGACTTCTTGTTGAAGGGGACCTACTTTGAAAGATTTTTTACAGGGTGGTCCAAAAATAAAATCAAAAATAAAATTGAGAAGACCAAATGGAAACCCCCAGTTTTTATCATTTTATCTTATCAAGCATTGAAAATAAAAGTGAGTTTGTATAAGATTGTCCATTCCAAAAATTCTTATTTCTATTTATTTTTTTGAATTTTTAGAATGGACAATATTCTATAAACTCTACTTCATTTTCAATGCTCAATAAGATAAAATTATAAAAATTGAGTTTCCATTTGAAAAAGTTGATCTTTGGCAGTTTTCCCTTTTTTTTTTGAGAATATTTTTGGGCCACCCTGTAATAATAATTATCAAAATATTGTAAACAATCTTTTAAAGTAGGCCCCCTCTAACAAGAAATCCAATACAAATTAAACAATAAAGGCTTTCTTATACGAAAAATTTACATTTAAATAGTAACCCAGATAACAAAATTAGCTTGAAACTTGCTAAGAAAGCACTAAGCTTGAGCAGAAGTTTGCTTTTGGTGCACTACATAAAAGCGCTTGGGTAGTCGACCGGCGTCCCTCCGGCCGACTCAAAAATAGCATTTCATAAAAAGCACTTTGAATAAGTGCCGTCTACGAACTTCGGATATGTGCTCACTATGTGCTACAGAGAAATGCGTATTGCACGCGCAAGAATTCAGCTCGTCGTGGGATCAAATATACTACTCGATGTACGCTTAAATAAATTTAAACACTGATATCCAAGACTCTATTTTCCAGTACATAGTCAACGATGGACAATAATTCGAAACAAATCATGCATACCTATTAACCAATTTGAAATTTTACCAATTGAGTACCTACATGCTGATGATAATATACAGTGTAAATAACTAGAAATAATCACATAAATGACTTAATACAACATGTATAAAACCCTTGAACCAATATTCTCAGCATAATAATTATCCAGTATAATAACAATTATTCTCGAAAATTTTATCATCGAGAACTTCAGATCACTACTTATCAGGCCTAATTATTCGTTGTCCTAGTGAGCCATGTCGTAGATCCACAAACACAAAAATACAAAGCCGTTCCAGAGGATCACAATTCACAATCACAAAAAACTTATGTGGTCCACCAAAGCCAAAATATCACGAATAACTTTGTCAATAGACCTATCCATTTTATGGGAAACAAAGATGTAAATAGGAAACCGAGCCCGCTAGACAGAGATACCGATATTTTTCATGCGCAAAGGTAGGACACATTTAAGGTGGGCGTATCGCAATGTTATTCTCCTATACCCGACATGGACCCACTAAATGTTTTAATTCGGGAGAACAACACAACTTTGAGACGCGATCATGTTATGTACATGATGTACAATGATATACTATTCCAATGAAGTAACATGAATTAGCTAGATTCAATTTGAAGAGTTTTCTGGGCAATCAAAAATGACCTATTTTTGGATGTATCGAAACGGTCACATCAATCGCTGTTTTCTCGGCTATTTCTTCATTTTTCATCACCAAAATAACTTATTCGAGGCACATGGATTTGCGTATCAATATAACATTGCGATTTTAATCAACAAACAATCCGTTCTTGGATGGGGAAACTTTTTGTGAAATATTTTGGGATTTTTCCAAGGTTTACAGTAGACAAAGAAAGAAGATGGGGCATATTGCATAGGATAACGGAGATGGAAAGGAATCATCTGTGGGTAGGTCAGGTAGGAACCACGATTTGGCATTTTTCTGGGGTTCAGCTTTTTACTCATAGATGCGGCGAGTGATGATGTAGAGAAAACTGTAATTTGAACATTATCGATTTGGGGGTTTCGGAAATTCGTATTCATAGATTCTCGATTGTACGTTTTGTATTTACAGTACAGAACATGGGTTTGCTTGGGACCTGATTCTCGAGACTGATGAATGGGCCCAAGAGAAATGATATATTTTTTTGTGTGCTGTGATGAAATTACCTATAATAGTAGAAAATGTACTTGAGTGAGCCGTTTTATGAGACGGCCATAGAAAAATAATATAGGTAGGTACAGGGTGTTTCATTATCTTTGATAACATCCAGTAAGCTATAACTTGTTTGTTTTTGAATGTATCGAAACGGAACAAATACCATATTGTATAGTTATCTCGTAAGTTGTTTTCTGTTTGAAAAATAAAACAAAAAACTGTCATTTTTCCGAGATAATAACCTAACTTATATTTTTTTGAATGAAACGCCCTTGTACCTATTTGTATTATTGGACATTTCTATTCTACCCAATATTCTATGTATATTTTATAAAGCCCAAGATATACTTATCTTCGACGGTTTGTGAGGAAACGGCGTCGAAACCAGTCACACAAAAATTTTGAAGTCTTCTTATTGATCGCAAAGTGTGCCAATGAACAATAAAAACTAATTAGATTTTACAATATCGCCTTTGAAATACTTTGACAAATCACAGAGTTTGCTAATTACACGAGGTGTTATGTGATTACACGTTTTTATGATTGTCACTATTGTCTGTATGTGAACCATTCAATTTTTGCAAAATGTTTCGACGTCATTTTCTCCCAAACCGTTGAAGAAAGGTATATGAGATGCTCTGTGAAATAAACTTGGAATTTTGTGTGGAATCGAAATATCCGATATTATACAGGGCATTCCATTAAAAAAAAAAAAACATAATTTCAATTTTTCAGAAAATCGTTAGTCTTTTGTATTATTTTTTGTACAGAAAAAAAACTTGCTAGAGAACTATACAATCTGATATTTGTTTCGTTTCGATACCTTCAAAAACAAAGAAGTTACAGCTGATTAAAATGTTATCAAAGATAATGAAACACTCTGTACCTAATCTGAATACTAATATAGGGTTTCCTTCAAAAAAAATCACCACCCGCGTCCAATGGCATCAAGCACTGGGTGTTAGGGAGGTTGAACTAGCACCATCCAATTTTTAATAATAAAACTTTGTGAATTGTTTCGTCGAATTTCAAAAATCTGTCTAGTTTCGCACAACGTGGATGGTCACTTTTTAAATAAACACTCTGCCTATAAAACATATGAATTACTTTTCCCTAAAAATGACTTAGTACTTCAGCTTCATATTTGACAGTTACCTATTTATATTCAGGACTACAAATCGATGGTTCCAGGTATTGACTTTTTTCCAAATTACTAAAGTACCTACCTATTTAATTTATAGGAATGAGAAAAGAATATTATTATTTACATTTTCCACGATTTGATAATAATATGACGATGAAATGCAAGTATCAACACCTCAAATATTTTGTTTTCTTTTTCAATTTTTATCGTGATTTGATTCTAATTATAAATTGCTGTAGAACAAAGTCGCCGAATAAAATAATAATTGATAGGAAAATTGAAAAAAGAAAGATTCGTTATAGATTATTTTCATAAAAATGAGCGTTCACATAGGTATAGGGTTTTTTCTTATAATTTGTCACCCTCTAGTTAAACAAAGGAAAGTAAGCTTTGAAATTTTGGACTTAGCAAAAAATGTCCCATTTTTGAGGGAATCATGAAAAAGTAACTGATGCAGGATTCAAGTTTAATCAAATTTCAGGCTGTTTTACTTCATTTGCTCAGTCCTACTGTATGCATTATGTATTTTTATTCATACAGTTATTGTTTATTTACCCCACCCAGCACCACCCCTATTCGCTCCGTGTCCATAACTTTATAAAAAAACATTCAGTTTTCGCACTTTTTTCTCTCACAAATGTCTTTACAAATCAAAATAAGTTATATGGGTTTGCTTATTTTTACAGGAAAATTGTTACTTTCGACTGCGCTATATGTCGCGTCACCCCGATTTATCATGCAAATAATGGCCCAACGCCCAACACTAAAATACCTATAATTATTATTGACGGATCAAAAAACATTAATACGAATTTCTTTTAGAGTAAAACTAAGTAAATCGAATAGAAAATTAATGAACAAGATGACCATCGAGGACATAGAAGGTACAGGGTTATTCGCATTATATTTTGACACCCAACTACAGAGCTCTTTATTATAAATGATAGAAAAAAACTCTTAATAAAAAAGTTTTAGGTTTTTTCACGTGTAGTATCGTTGGTGAAAAAAAATCTTTGCAACATTGAAAAAATTGATTGAGTAATTTTTTTTTGAACCCTATTCAAGTTCAAAGTCTCATGAAAATTACATTGCGTTGAACTGGATTCTACAATATCTTAGCAACCCAGATTTTTGAAAAAAATATGAATAATTATTGGTTATTTTTGCCTAGTTCAAGATTTTATAGCTAGACTATCTTTTGTTCAATAATTGTGCAATTTTCAAAAAGTATATAATTTTATAGTATATTTCGAACGGTGATGGCCATTTTTATCAAAAATTACACAGAAAAAAGTTTTTTGAGAAAAAGAGCAAAACACAATCGCCAGGACACGTAAACTGATGAATTGCGATATTTATGTATTGTGCTCGTACACACATATGAAATATATTCATAAATAGTGATATTATGTTACTTATCTAATGATTACTCTTTCAAAAACTTACCTCAACGGAAAATACTCCAATGTTCGTAAAAATTAATTGTCTATAATGTTTATTCAAAGATCCAGAAAAACTTTGCAAAGTTCAGAAAAAGCACAAACTCAACGGCAACCACCTTCGACCATACACGCTTGGTATGGTCGAAGGCAACCACAAAAAAATATCCGCATCCGAAAATAATATTCACAAGAATACACACCCAGAATAAACCAAGTAATAGCGGGGGGGTGTACGATTTGCCCATAAGATAAAATTTTGTGTATGTATCTGAAAAAATATCTCTAATTATGGAATTTCCCCGTCGGCGTCGAGGTGGTGTCAGACACGTCAGGTTTATTTTCCCTCGAATGATCAACCTCTGGCGCTTCCTCCAAATCATTAAATTACATTGCCGACACGTGACCGCGAAACGCCCACCTTAAAAGCTGCGCAAGCATTAGTGCGAGAGAGATAATAAAGCACGTACGTCTAGAGGCTATGTTGAGACGTACGTGTATTTAGAGAATGTTCTTAATGTAAGGTTTGTATTCAATTCGTCTTCGAATTGGAACTGTCAAATTTCCCCTTGGCCAACCGGAATCATATGCTACCATCTACAATCAAATTGTCTTTGAAGTCAAGCTTACGTCAAATTCATTGTGGATGGACTCGTATGATTCCCATTCGGCAATCGTAAATTTGACAGTTCCACAAATGAAATTAAATGTAAACCAGGTAGATGACCGTCGACATTTGTCAGTGTTGACAGTTCACGTATGTTGATTGTTTATTTTTTCTTCGATTGAAACAGGATTGAAAAGTGTACTCGTGTATTTATTGTTTTTGTTATATCCTGCTTGTATTTTGTGCTCCTGTATTTGTTATTTTGTTTTGTGTGATTCATTCAATACTCTACTTATAATAATGACTGATACAAGTGTATCGGTGAAAGACCTTTCGCTTTTCGAAGGCTTTCATTTTGGGATTGCGGGAGCCTTTTTCACAAGAAAATCGTGGACGCATAGACAGAGTCATCGAGGCTACAAGTTTTTTGCTGGAGGATACATCCATGATTTCTTAGACCATACAAATGAGTTCACCATCAAGGCAAAATGCTTCAGGAGTCATAAAAAGAATGAGAGCCCACATAGGCTTCATTTGAAATTTTTATCCATAGACGATCGAAGCTCACAATACATGTGAAGTGGGGTAAGAAACGATAACTATGTTATAGTCAAATGGGGCACTTCGGATAAGATTTTTTTAGACTGATTCAAAATTTACTAGATTTTTTTGGGTATACATACCGCCAAGTCCTATCAACAATATTCTTACTAGAATGACTTAGCTGACGCAAACTTCATTAAAAAAAAATTACGTAGGTACCTACTTACTTAGAAATTAGATTTATTGACACTATGAATAAGTAACTATTTACCCCGCTATTTACTTAAAAAAATAATCAAACCAGTGCTTACGCAGCTGATCTTTATTTGATTTCCAAAAAAGAACCTATTAGTGAATAACAAAACTTCGTAAGATATTGTTTCTGTTAAAAGCTATTTGTGTATTAAGAGCGCAAAGTGATAAGTGCCGCTCTGAGCAAGGAGATGGACGCGCCACGCGTAGCGGAGCGCGGCTACCTTGCGAGAGCGGCAATCCCACTTTGCACTCGAATTACACACAAGATTTTTTCTACAACCGCAGATTTTAGAAAAACATGAGTTGTATTGAAATAGATATTTTTATTTTCGATGACGATCTTCGAATACGCGTTGTTCATGAAACTGTTGACATAATCTGTTAAATGCTGTTCAGTAATTTAGATTGGGAGAAGTTGACAAAAGGGGTGACATCTAGTAACGCATTTTGAACTTGCATAGCGGTGAACAACAACAAATATTTGGTTATAACTAACCCTACTTGTATTTCTCAGTTTTAATTTCATTATCATTTTATAAAAGAAGTGTTCTTAGTGATACATCTTTAATCCGTTATGTCGTTCAATGCCCACTGTGCTGTCAAATGTCGCAGAAACTTTTGACATTTTTCTAATATGGTTTCCATATTCAACGAGCGACAAAGTTACTTTGCCGCTCGGCGAGCGACAAAGTAGACTCCGCGGAAAAGTGAAACTTTGCGCTTCCTTTTTGATGCGCAAACATGGTACTTTGCGCTCGGTTGTAGAAAAAAATATATAAAGGTTGAATCTTGGGTTATATTCTCATAGGTTCATAAGCTCGTTTTCCTGCTTTCAATTTCTTACCAAAGACACTACTGTACCCACTAAATGTTAGTTTTGATGTGTGATATGTGGATTGATAATTTCATTTTCCTAATCAACAAATCATTCTACTTATTATCAATACTAGGATTTTACTAGAGTAACTAGAGGAACTGAAGAACATATTGATCCCATCAATTTGATGAGACTCATGGAGCTCATAAGTTTCGAATGTTTTTCTAGAAGATATCAACTTTTTTCTCAATTTTATCGAACTACGTTGTATTGTGGAAATTCTTCACGCATTTTTTTGCTGGGACAAAGACCCTTTAGTCACGAAGGGTATGAAAGCAAAGAAACATACTATCTAGTTCATATAAAAAAAATCTTGAATGCTGGCATGTTGGTCCCTAAATTTAATGACACTCCTGCAAATTGGTTTTTCTCGAATAACTTCCACAGTAAAGGGTGATCCCCTATTATATATTCTTTTCTCTTGAGCTTTTTTATTTCAAGTGTCAAAAATATTACATAGACTCACGTGCAAATCAAGGATAATTTTTAATGACAAAATAAATAGTTATATTTTAATTTTGCATAAAGTTATCTGAAATGGTTAAATGAAAATGTTTGTTTTCACGATTATTGAAGTACCTTTTTCTTTGGTCGCGTAGCACATTTTCATCAAACGAATTGGTTTGAGAAAAATTAATAGACAACTTTTTCGTGAAAAACATCAAATTATTTCAAGTAGGTACTTTTTGAGTTTTTGGAAAGAAGATATCGATTTGGTGGATGAGAAATCATGCATGGTTTTACCTACATGCAAAAATTCTAGTATTGATCTTTTCCTTGAATTTTTAAAAACACTCTTTAACAAACTGCGTTTGTATTTTCACCAAAGGACAAAATGCATATAAAAAAGTCTGTTCCTCGAATATTCTTTGGGGTTTGGGGGCCCATCTTAGTAAAGAAGGCCTGAAGACTGTCCACATATTCTGGGAAATCGTGGGTGAATCCAATATAACCGCTGCACAAAGAGTACATCAACATCAGTTACCCTACACTCACTATGACTATAAACAAAAAAAAACAAAAACCATCAAATATTTGAGCTGTCAGAAAATTTTTAAATCAGCTAATGTCACTAGATGCTGGGACCTGGAGTATACACACTTACCTGAAATTTACGAATATTTTATGTGATAAAAAAATATGAAATATGTCCTGAATCACCCTAGTTGACTGTATGTATGAACTTTGCGTTCATTATATTTAAAAGTATTGACGGAATATTGCTTTTTTATAGAAATTCTGAATCTTGCAATCACGTGGTTGGACTGGGTTATACTATCTGCAGCATCTGATTTTGAATGTGTTTACAAGAGTGCCATTAAGAGCATCATGCACTTCAATCCCAATGAAGTGCAAAGGGAAACCAAAATAACGACAAAACAAATTACTGAGATTGTTTTCATCGACCCGACAAACATCAAGGGGACAGAAATCTCTCTGCTTTTTCGTATGAAAAACCGCATACGGAAAAACCTGTTGATCGAAATTACCCGGTCGAGTTAAAAGAGATCAACCCGCCCATACCATTTGCCACTACACTATCTACCGAAAACATGGCTGATCAAGAAACAATACAACTGGTATGGTATGTAGTACCAGCTTTGTAATTCGTAATGGTTTTTTCTTAACCAATAATAGGTATTTATGTGCCAGCGTCTTCGCTATTGGGGCATATGACACATTCCAAACGTACAGATGTTGTGGGACGTGAAAAGGAAAGTCTGGACGAGTGGTCCCAATATTTATTAAAGTGAGAATTTGAAAAATTAAATTAATAACTCTTAAAATTTTGCCGTAGTTTCAACAAAATTGTGTAGTGTTTTTTAGTGCAGATACCCATAAAATGTTTTAGGAATAAATCAAAGAGATATGGTTTTATAATCATTATTACAATATACATTTTTTTGTCATAGTAAGCAAATAAGCAGGAAAATATAATACTTTTGTGAGACTTCTAGAGTATACCTACTTTTAAACTGTACTTGATCAAATGTTGACTGAAAAATATGAAAAATAAAGGATAAACTTGCAATATGTGTTTTTATTACCGATATAAAAATAATTGATATAAAATAAAGAATAACAAGTACTTGGGTATTCATTGATATTAACCTATATCCAAGGCTATACCTAAAATAATTACTAAATTGTAGCCAAGACTGTATAAATTTGTTGCATTGACCCGAAACTAGAAATAGCAATTTTTGATGATGATTTTTCAATCTTCCATATTTTTTCTTTTGTCATTTCCAGATTCCAGAGTACAGTTTTAGGCAAAAAAGTGGATTAGCGAGGAGTCATTATTGTAATCGTTGGTTTTCTTGCTTAAGATATGCAACCTCCTTCTCGTTATAGTTTGCAAGCTGGAAAAGTTTCCTCTGTAGCTCCTGATATCTTTGGAATCCTCTTCTCCCTGAAATGTATAATAGTGTATTATGCTGAATTAACATTTATTGTTGCTAGTTTCGTGACTGGAGCGGGACGGAAATATGTAGCAGGAGCTCGTGGGGGCAGTCAATGATACGAGGAAGGCTACTTTCTTTTTTATTCAATTTTCAAGCTTTCGGAGAAATTTTCCAGCATGTGCTGGTGCCTTTTGAAACTGTCCTTCACATTCGACTTCCTGAAGAAGGGAAACATCTCTCCAAAAGCTTGAAAATTGAATAAACAATACTTAAAGTAGCCTTCCTCGTATTATTGACTGCCTCCCACGAGCTCCTTTTACGTATTAACATTTCACAAACACTAGCGAGAAATGTTTTATTTATAAATTCTTTCTGCAAATAATGCAATAAAGCTACCATCATTTTCACTCTCTTTCCTATAAAAAAGGTTGATAAATATGTACCCTGTATATTTGTGTGGCATTATGATGAACAAAGTCTTGTGTAAATCTTGTGGAGATCATAAAACTTCTCCAACAAAAGATAAAAGAATGCGAATAAGAGGAGGAAAAATAGTATTGGATATACAGGATGTCCCTGCACAACTTCTAGTGTTTGAAGAATATTGAGAAAGCATAAAAAAATAATTTGAGTTGCGACATCAATCGCCGTTTCCAAAATACAGGGTGTACAAATTTTTTCCTCTGTTTTGAAAACGCCTTCGAAAATCTTGATAAAATTTTACGGGGTTTATACATATGATAGGTATTATTGAAACTTTCTGAGCCATTGGAGCGCATTCAAATTATTCAGGGCCGGACTTGGAGAATTTGTGTGTTGTATTTTTGATGAAAAAATTATACGCCACACTTTTTTCTCAAGAAATATTCTTTTTTAGAATAACTTATTTCAACTTTCAACGAAAAAGGTCACGTGAGATTTTTCTCTCCGACGCACGATTTCGAGTGAAAAAATAAAAACTAATTTGGTGTCTTTCAAAGCGTTCATTACCTGACATTTTCAGTTTTGGGAACAGTCGGTTTTTCTCGTCTCAAGGAAAAACTCAAAAGTCCCTTTTCATAGAAATGAGTATTTAGAAAAAAAAGATCTGTGTAAAAAACAATGGCATACTTTTTTTTTCGAAAATACAACAGATAAACTATATTTTGGAAACGATGTACCTGCGGCCATCGGTGTCACTGTATTTATGCGTCAAAAATAACCAAAAGTTACCCTATAAACATAAATCGGCAAACGCCCTCTAAGAGAGATATGATTCTCATAGACTACGCCCTTCCACCTGAGGATGGAATATTTCCGAAAAGGTTTAAAATAAAGCTTTAAAACTTTGGAATCTTACTAATTTGAATGTGCTGAATTCAAATAATATTAATTCAGAAATTTGATAACTTAGTAGGATGCGTATCATTTGGGGGGTAGAGTGAGTATGAAAAATGATTTGAAACTTTTTTATAAGTCCTGTTCGTATTTTTTTTACAAATTTAGAAAATAACCACACCATTTTCAAGAAAAAGGAAATTAGAACTTACGCTGCATAGTATTCACAATATCATATTACAGAGTATTTCCTAAAAATTGGCACAAAATTCGTCGAGTGATTCTAGAAGATTTTCATGAGACATAGTTCTCATAAACATTAATTTGTCGAAAAATGCTTTCCAAGGGAGCTACGGTTTTGGAAATATTGAGGAAAAACTGTCCTCAGGGGGCCCTATTTAAAGGGGCGTAGCTCTCTTGGAAAGCATTTTTCGGTCAAATGTTTATGGGAAATTCTTTTCATGAAAATAACCCAGGAATCACCCCACGAATTTTTTATAGATTTTTAGCAGGGTTCGAAGGATAAATCAAAGATATATCACGATATCAAGATATTTATCATGATATTTATATGCTGATATATCATGGATATTTATAACAAATAAAAAATTAGTGCACATCAACCATGTCGTTCATCATTATTCGATGCCTAATCGTTTTTTTGAACGTTAAATCCCCGATAGAGCTTCTGTAAAAAAAGTATTTCTTTCCGAATGCGCGAAAGCATCTGGACATATAAAATTGATCCTGTAGCCGGTAGGTATATTTCTCGAATTCTGTTGATGAACCCATGAATTGATTATGTAAAGTGAAATCCTTTGAATTACCTAATTTCAAATCTTATTTCTTCAATGAAATTTTACAGGGTGAATGAGGGGGAAATGGAGATGTTTTATGGATATGTTTCAAAGTCTAAATCAGCAAAATATGCTCGTAAGATCAACTCCGACTTTAAATTCTATCATAGATGCAGAAAAAAAAACATAAAATGATACCTTGAGGGGATTTTTCAGAAATTGCCGCTTATGAAAAGGTGTAGTAGGACTTTGAACTAAGATGATATGGATTAATATTCTTATTTTGCAATTGAACAATCAATAATCTGGGAAAACAAAGTTGAGTAGTTTATCTTTGAAAGTATCTTTTCGAGTAACTCGATGTATAATCACAGGTCCGATACATAAAAAGTGAGTAATAACTTTAATTCACGCAAGCATACCTCTGGTGGATTCCTCACAATATTGGTGGTAGTGGTGGTCAACGTACTATCGAGCATACTATGTTCCTTCTCAAGTAAAAAAATCACCATCTTCTGCGTCATTCAACCATGTCGAAACCTACAAAATATTCCAGAAAATCTTAGATCATAAAGCAATTTTTTTATGCAATACCTTTGATGTGGAGTTTTTTTTATGTTTGGTATTTCTGTCTGTTTTAACTCTATGGGGCGTTGCCGAAGTGTATTCATTTTTGTAGGGTTATTCGCTGGTCCAGTTTCTGATGATAGATCTGCCCTTTTCATTGTACTGGATAAAGCAGAGAATATTTTCCACCGGATTTGAGAAAGGCAACGTATTATTTACAGATTCCGCATTTGGAACGGCGTTTTTCCTTAATTTGGACAAATGTTCTCCGAAAATAATATCTTCTTTTTTGAACTGCTTAGAGCAAACCTGAAATGCCTAGGATAACCAAATCATATGAATTTAAATCTTACTCTTGGTCTGCGATCCCATTTCACTCCATAACAGGTTACTTAGGGCCAATGATCTACACTCAACCAACCACTGACCCCACGATTTTTCTGAAATAGAAATAGATGAACCAAAACCAGATATTTATCGAATCAGCTGGTCATTTTATGAAATGTCATTATTGTCAATATTGTCATTTCATCCTGTTTCATGTTTCATATTCTCACCTGCCTGCTTTAGCCAATAAAAACGCTCCTCCCATTGCGCACGCAACTTTCTCTGCTCAGGTGTAAATGAATAGGTCTATTGACTACTCGATACAAAACATTACTCCAAACTTGCTTACAAATAGCCGAATAAGTTGAAAAGCTGATTTGTTTGAGTGTTTGTGGCTTGTTTGGGTTCGAACATGTCCGAGATTGTTCGGAAACATTTAATAATAACTACTTAAAAAGCGATTGCAGGTTATCTGAGAATCGCATAAAAGCATATGCATTTTGAATGCGCGTATCACCCACTTTTCAAGTAATGTTGTAAAAAAGAAGCATATAATAAGCGCTTATTAAATGATGATATAAAATGCTATCTTTTTGCTTGTCGGACGCAAGAAATTAAGGACGCTGCAATCAGCTTGCTATCCATGAAGGATTTATTCGGCACTCCTCATGTGCTTCACAATTTATCAAAACTAGAAGTTGTTCAAGAAGCGCTGGCAAAGTATGTATTTTTCGTATACAAGTGAATGCATATTGTGGGCAATTATCCTTCGCTTTTGATGTAGTCTTGCCAAAAATCAGTATTTTATTAGCGCTAAGTAAGTAAATGATATAAAGTGCTCCTTTTTTGATTGCCGGCCGTAGGAAATTGAGCACCTTGCAGCAGAGTGTGCTATCTGGGAACCTACAAACGTCATTTTTGACATGAAAACTGAGATATTTCAAAAACGCTTATAATTAGGTATAGGACATCATACATAAAATCTTCCTAGAATTTTACGTAGAATTGGAAAATGTAATAATAAATAGGGTTTGAAACAAGCGAGTTGATACCTATTTCTGGTACAACCGGAAGTACTACCATCTTGAAAATATTTTAGCCTGGTTGCCCCCATCGATGATGGTATACTGTCAAATTTTTAAAATTTCCCAATGTATGACTTTCCGTATACGATCAAGTTTGTTCTCGGTGAGACACCCTGTATATTCGAGCCTAACAATGTAATACAAGAGTAATTAATGATACATAGGTAGATCATTCTCAACAGAAATATACATACACATTTTTATTGAGTAATAATAATAATTGACAAGCGATTTTTATGCAAAATCGAAAACAAAACTCACAGAATAGAGACAAATAATGCAATCGAGATGTGACAATAGTACAAAATTAGCCGAAAATATACATCGCACTTTCGGTGCAACAAGGGCACATCTTACTATGTACCTATCTATGTACCTATCATGATGTGCCCTTGTTGCACCGAAGGTGCGACATATTCTAGGCTCAAAAATTAATTAAAAGCAGCAGGAACATAGATTATACATGGTACGAACATTAGCTCGATAGTGGAAAAAATTGGTGTATTTGCGAATTTATATATAGGTGTAGGTTGAGGGGTCTTGAAGAACATACTAAAAGTCCTGATCGGTGGGGAGCGAGCTAAAGTGGAGCGAGGTCTCTGTAGGTCATTTTTCTACGTTTCTCTTGAATGAAAACGAGACCACCCAGCGAAAAAACACTGGAGTTCTAAATTATTTCATGTTAAATTAAAATGAAGTGGGGAAAATGGATAAGTTAAATAATCAAATTTTCATATTATGAAAATATGAATCAAGTTTTGACTGCTTACTCTGACGAGCCACCGATGCACACATCACTCAGTCATTGGCCCCACTTCTCACTGAGTCAAGTGGTCTACTATAGGCCTGTGCGGTATGAGAAATTGTATACCGGTATTGAAAATATCGGTATGATACCGGTATTTCGGTATTCATACCAAAAAAAGGTATACCGGTATACCTGTTTTACCGGAATGTGCCGGTAATTATACCGTCTGTAATCGGTATACCAGAATTCGCTATACCAATTCTGAAAAACACTACGGTCTCATATCAGTATGCGGCATGAGGAGTTCTAAACCGGTATTTATAGTATTGAGAAATATCGGTATAATACCGGTATTGCGGTATTCCGCTACTCATACCGAAAAAAGATATTGCAGTATGACTTTTATACCGAATGTGCCGGTAGTTATACCGTCTGTTATCAGTTTACCGGAATTCGATATACCGATTAGAAAGTTTTACGCTACGATTAAACGGCATATCGTTGTGGACACGGTATTTTAGATGTAATTTCTGTGTTCTCGTGGCCATATTACCGAAATCTGCTATTCCGTTTACTGTTGAGTGTTATGACCTGACTTTTTTCCGATCAAATTTCGTCGTCGGACTTTGTTTTTTTAAATTATTAAAAATAGAAGAATCAATTGAAATTACTGTTATAATGATTCTTTAATTGAGGCAGAATAAGAATAATATGATCTATTACACATTATATCAATTACTATGAAGTTGGTGAGATATGTTTATCAATTGACACGACTGCTTGCAGACGTAAAATTTCATCGTCCTGAGAAAACCCAATCCTCTTCGCTTGTTTTTCTCATCACCTATGCTCCTATGCTTACTCCCTATACCCACCTAAGAAATCACATATAGAAAGCGAATAAGTAAAATCACAAAATAAATGTTAATAAATATTCGTTTAACTAAGAAAATCGCGGTGTTCGGGAAAAACGTGACATTCGCGGAAAATCCGCGAAATCGGGGATTCGCGACTTTTATTTTTTTTCCTCGCAAGATACCCATCGATTCTACTAAAAACTTTCAATTGAGAGTTTCTTTATATCAAAAATAAACTGAGGACGTTCATTTTACTCGAAAAAAACGCGAAAATTAAAAAAAAATCATTTTTTCCGATTTTTTTCGCAAAAACAAAAAAATTCTGGCTTGCGGAACGCGACATTCATAAGTCTTCGGTAGTATATATTTGTTTATTTGATCATATTGTTGTTTTACACTTATGTTAAATACCATCTTTGCAAACAATGTAGATCTCTGTTTTTAGAACACCTTATTGACTAGAGAAATCATGTACAGTGCAAGTTGAAAGCTTTAAAAAATACAGAAACGTTATAGGAGAATACATCAAATCATGCTTATCACAGAGTATTTCAACATTGAACAAGAGCACAAAACAAGGTATTTATACAGAGAATAAAGAACCACTGGGGGCGGCCGAAAAATCCCCAGGTGTTCTTCGCCATTTTAGCCCGACAGTCTTCGCAACAGGATCTGGGACGTGGACATGGCAACGCTGTAGCTGATTCTGTTGATGAGGCCTTGCAGGTCGAAGTTGGTGAAGCCACAGTGTTCCTGCAGAATCCTCAGGAAGGATTTGTGGTGGTTGGTTTTGATGACCTCCCCAAAGCAACCCACCACAAGTATGCCCAGGTGGACTGGGCAACGGTGTATCCTTCCCTGTTCCGCGACCAGGATCATGTCCCGCTGGACTGCCTCATCGTTCTTGTGGTCGACTTTTACGGCAGAGTAAGTCGCATACCTGGTGGCTTTGATCCTCTCCTGAAGTCACCAGTTTTGAATGTGGGTTACGGATATTTCGAGTAGAATGATGTGCTTGGGGTTGGAAAGAGTCACCATTGTGTCCTGCTCGTTGTGGTGTAGCCTTTTCTCCGTCAGGATTTTGCTTCCTGCCCTGATTGAAACCTGTCTTTCCGCCCATGTGAAGTTGGCGTTCAACGTGGCTGTTCCAAACTGCAGCCGTTGGTGGAGGTCTTCCGTCGCTCCCATGCTATTGCAGATAGCCTTAAGGACCCAGTAAACCACATTGTCGTGCCTAGAAATATAGCTTTTAGTGTTACAAGCACTCGCCACGTGGTAGACGGTTTCGTCCGCCTGACAGCCCCTTCTGCATCTCCTCCTTCTGCCAGGAATGCACCCCATACCATGCAGTTGCTCCTCAGCTGCCAAAGTCAGGAGCGAGAACCTCCAGATGTCCATGAAGGGTGAGAAGTGGGACGGAAACTTTATTCCGCTCCTCTCCTCATGAACCACTCGCCACTCGCCCATAGCTCATGTTCTGCCTCCACTCTTCTTCAACAGCCTCTCTATGCCTGTTTTTGATGTGACAGGACAGAGCTTTGAGGTTTTTCTTGAATGTCGCTGCCGTATATTGGAGCTCTGGGCACTGGTACTTCTCCAGTACAAAGGCACAGTCGGTGAGAAAGTTCCTCCATCCAGCTTTTTTCAGTTTCTGGTAGACCTGTAGGCAGGCCTCCATGTCTGGATGAACCTGCAACTATACCCTCCTCCTAACAAACTGGATTTCCGCCTCCAGTTGTATCGACATCAGCCCCAGGCCTTCCCTCTTGCTGGGCAAGTAAACCCGAGCGTTGGAAGCTGTTTTTCCTTTATGTTATTTGCCACCAAGATTTCCCTTACCTCGGTATCCATGTCCCGACAGTGCTTTAGCGTCGTGGCACTTTTTTTGTCTGGGTAAAGATTTTCCATGATGTAGTTTGCTGACGGCGCTATGGTGGAGTTAAACAGGGCGGCCTTCTGGATTGTGGTCAAATCCGACTTGAAGATCGCCTCTGTCTTTTCCATGACCTTCCTCCGGATGTTGTCTACGTTTCGGATGGTGTCTCGCTCCTACTGCTCCAATCCCAGGTATTGGTACCCCTCTCGGATGGTTGGTAAGAAGGGCGCATCCGCCATAATATCCTCCTCCTGCTCGCCGGAGTAGGCACCACATTTTCCAGCGTTTAGTTGCAAACCAAGCTCCTCGGTTGTCTTTCGCAGTTCCCTCGTGACCACTTGGAGACCTCGCTTTGATGTGGTGTGGCATTTAATGTCTTCCATGAAGGCCAGTACATGGTGCTTTTCCCTGGTAGCGCTGTTGACCACTGGACTGGTTCTCATGTGCTCCAGTATGCTAGCAGTGATCAGCTTGAACAGTAGTGGACTTATCGAGTTCCCTTGGTAGACTCCTCGCCTGACGTATATTGGCTTGGTTTTCTGCCTGTCCAGCCTAACCTGGAGGGACCACAAGTTTATGGAGCCGCGCAGAGCGTCTTTGGCATTTGGATGGATTGGGAGAACGCCAATTAGTCTCCTGAGCTGCCGATGAGATATGGAGTCGAATGCCTTCTGAAAATCATACCAAGCAGAGTAATGTTTGGCCCGGCTCAACCTTGCCGGCTGGCTTATGGATTTGTCCAGAAGCAATCCATGGATGGTCCCCCAAGTTTCGCTGCGAGCTATTTGCTCTTTTGGTATTGCCCAATCTGGGAGATCTTCCGCGATGGTGCGTGTCAGCGTTGCGGTCAGGATCTTGTAGTCCGTGTTCAAGAGGGCAATTGGTCGGTAGTTTGCCGGGTCCTCTTCATCCCCCTTCTTGTGGATCATCACAACACTCGCCCTCACATCTACCTCTTCAAGCTGGTAGCTTCCTCCATAGACACCCACAATGAAGTCCGTGAGGACTTTCCGGGCACCTGCGAAAACTTTATAGAGGTAATTGGGGATCTGGTCCTCTCCAGGGGCCTTCCACGGCGCAGCTTTAGCCAGCGCTTCTGCTATTTTCCGGTTTAGAGTCTGCAATGATATTTGGTGGTCAAAACCGAGGGTGGTCTTACCCGAAGAGAACTTCTGGAGTTTGCCAAACGTTGGTAATTGGAGTCTGATCTGCCTCACGTGGGGCTGAGTACATGTTGCACTCGTACTTACACTCGTCCTGGATCTGTTGGCATCTTCCATTCTTCCTTGCCTAAAATAATGATATTAGGACAATCTTTAAACCGGAATCTGAGTTTCTGCGCTGCTGCTTGCTTCTTCTGAACAAGGAATTTTTCTTGCAGGTTCTTCATCCTGTCTGTTGTGGTTATGATGTATTGTTTGGGGCCCATTCTTAGTTTCCTCATTATTTTGTCTTCCTTTGTCAGTTCTTTTCCTTGACCAGAAGAACTGAGAATTTCTCTCGCATTCGAGACGTGTTTTTCCAAAGTTCTCATCTTCCTTTTCGTCTTGACAAAGGCTGGGATGGGTAGTTGACTTGTTTTTTCCCCAATCTGTTCTTGCAACAGTAAGCCTGCTACATAGATGTAGATTGGGTTTTTGCTCTTGTTGTACAAAAAATTTTGTTATTCTTTTTTTCCTCTTACCCGTTTTCCGCAGTAAGTTCTCCAATCTCGGTCTTATTTCTACCAATAATCGAGGGTCCACCTGCTGAGGCTCCTCCGGGGCATCCTCCACTTGGGCTGGATCTGGTTGATTTTCCTCTAGACCATCGGCATCATCGGTTTGGTTTTGATTTTGATTTTCCCGTTATTCTACAATATTGACTCCCTTCTCCTAATCTTCACTGTCTGTTTGTTGTGTGTTCGCTTTTAAGTGATACACATCCGGATATTTTTCCCTTAATTTTGTTGCAAGGGCTTTCTGGGTTCTGCCTGGAAAATCGTTCATAATTGCTTTTAGACGAGCAGTTATTTGTTGTTCTGGCCGTGACGCGTATGCATTCCTCAACCTTATCTCCTCGTTTTTCATCCATTTCGCCGGGCACACTTTATGTGTTTCGGTAGCTGCATTTCTGACATTCTTCTCTCTTATGCACTTTTTCTTAATGGCTGCTATTGATCTGTGTGCAATTTTTTTCCGGATCAATTCGTGGTCCTCACCTGTTATAGGGCCATTTTTCTCATCAAGATACTCCCGCACAATGTCTATTTCCTCGCTGTTCCACCTACTCATCACTCTGACTGTATGTCCACGCGTTTCCGATCACGCTGTTCCTCACACTCCTCCACGTTCCTCCAATCAACAAAACTATCCCGCACAATACAAAAATGTTTATATCAATGTTTGGGGGTGGTTTGGACCACCTTTTGACACAATTCGTATGAAAATGACGATTAAAAATTATATTTACTCGGCGCCCACACGCCATGCGTCCTCTCTCGTCGAGAGTCGAGAAGGTAGTCTTCTTCTCCAATAGATGATATTAGGGGTATATATTCTTTATTTACAAATTTTACAGCAATACATGGCATCTGTATATATGCAAAAATCAAAGTTTACAATATTAATTATTGTTCTCGCCTATGGTGATTGCGCGGATCACTGATAGCGTCACCACAGCACAGAAGTTGGTATATCACAATTATTCAGTTAAACATATCACAGGCTAGTCACCACAAACAATTCTATACAAAAGTAGTGTATAAGTGACGTCACAGTGTAAGATGTTAAAAGATATTAAAAAGGGTGTATATAAACTCTCCACAGGACGATCACGGATAACCTAAAATGAAGACATGCATATCACGGAGGAGTTTCGTTCAGTCTCTTCGTAAGGATGTTTGTTGTTGAGAGTGCCACGCTGTAGCTGGCCTTGTTTTTCAGGATTGCCACACTCCTCCTCGTCACTCCCATGCGTTGTAACGTCCGGAAGAATGCAGTCTGCTCCTCCGTCTCAACCAGCTAACCGTAGCACCCCACAATGAAAACTGACAGCTTCACTGGACATCGGTACATCCAGGACAGCTCTGACACAAGATTGGCATCCCTAGTCACGGTTGAAAGGTCAAATTCGGTAAGGTGTTGGGTTGAATTTACCTCATACCGGGTCCTTTTCAGTCGCTCCTGGCTTCGCCAGTTCTAAATATGCGACACAGCCACCTCGGTGACAAAGATCTCACTGGGGTTGGTGAGACGCACCACGATGTCTGGCTTATTATGGTATAGCCTTTTCTCTGTGAGGAATTTATGCCCAGCCTGTACAACAACCTCTCGGTTGCCTTGGTTGAAGGTACCACTGTGGGGATTACCGTGGAATTTATGAGGGTTATCTTCTGCAAGGTAGTAAGATTAGACTCGAGAATTATATTTAACGTACCCTCCGTCCTCTCCTCCGCTGGTTGAAAATTCCGGTGGGTGTCCCGCTCCAGCTGCTCCAGGCCAAGATATTCGAATCCTTCGCGGATTAGCGGCAGGAAAGGTGCAACGTCGGCCTCGCATCGTCCCCTGCGTCCCTGGAGTGCCACATTTGGCGATGTTCAGCTCCAGTCCGATTTCCGCCGCGGCCCCAGTCAGCTCCTTGGTGATACACGCAATCCCTTCTATGGTGGGTGCATGGCATTTGAAGTCGTCCATGAAAACCAGGATGTTGTGTTTTCCCTTCGTTTCCTTGTTGATGTCGGGGTCTTTCCGGATGTGGTCGGTAATGAAAGCGGACATAAGGACAAACAAGAGTGGGCTGATGGAATCACCCTGCAGAAGGCCTCTTCTAACTGGGATGGGTGTCGTGAGAGTTGTCTTGTCGACCTTGACTCGGAGAGACCAAAGTTGAATCGCTGTTTTAAGGGCGTACTCACATGTGTCGTGGATCGGCAGGCTATCGACCAATCTGTCTAAACAACGGTGGAAGACAGAGTCGTACGCCCTCTTGCAGTCATACCACGATGAGAAGCTGCTCACTCTCCGTAATCTGGCGAGCGAGGAAATGCTTTTGTCAAGCATAAGCCCGTGTGTGGTCCCCCACACACCCTGTCTTGCCAGTTGATCGGTTGGAACAGCCCACTGTGGCAGTGCCTCTTTAAGCGTGTTCGCCAAAACGGAGGTTACAATTTTATAGTCCGTGTTTAGCAGAGATATCGGCCTGTAGTTCGCTGGGTCTTGTGGATCATCCTTCTTGTAGATCAGGATGACCATGGCTCGTACATCTGACTCCATGAAAGGGTCCTCTTTCCTGAGGATGGCCTTGATGTACCTGGTCAAGTACGCCGTTGCTGCTGGTAAGGTCTTGTACACAAAGTTGGGGATACCGTCCTCGCCCGGTGCCTTCCAAGGAGATGCCCTCCTCAGATACTCCTCAACTTGCTCCTCCAACCTCTTGTCCTCAACCTGGTGTTCCAGCGCTTGGTCCCTCGTGAACTTCTTCATTTTTTGAAGCCATTTGTTAAGTGATGGTGTGGCTCGGCTATGGTCCTCTTTTTTGTAAAGCTTCATGTAGAAGTCCTTGGTCGCCCTCGCGTTAAGCTCACTGCTTTGGTGGTTCGACACCTCTAGAGTCTCTATTGAGGGCCGTTGGTAAAATCTTGCCCTCAGCTCTAATATTTCCGACCTCTTCTTCTGAAATATTAGTCTCTCTTCCATGATTTTCTCCCGCTCCTCAGTCGATGCTATGTATTGGTATGGGTTCATCTTGAGCTTTTTCATGATCTTTGTTTCCTTCAGCAATCTTCTGGATAGAGGCTGGCACGACTGAATCTCCTGGGCGTTCTTGACATGCCTCTCTAGCTTCTGTATTTTCCTCTCTGTGAAAAGATGCTTAGGTTTTGGGTTAGCCCCTTTTCCCAGTACAGTATTTCGCAAAAAGGCCCCAGCTACGTAAATAGCGTTTTTAATTGCCCTTCTTTTCTGAACCCTGGTTTTCAGGCTAGCCTCGATTTCATCAATTTTCCTTTTCAGGATTGAATCGACTTTGGCCACCCTTGGGTTGGAAAGTCGAAGGTAGAATTTCCTTATCCTTACCTTCTTTTCTCCTACACAGCGAAACATTTTGTCAAACTGCCCCTGCAGCTTTGCCGTTTCCTCATTCATGTCATCGAGGTGGTCGGGTACGGAGGGTGGTTGAGGTGTTGGTTCCTCAAGACTCTCGTTCTCCAGGGCCTCGATTGATGGGGTCTGCTGAGAAGGTCCAGGTTGTGGGGATGTTGGGTTGACTGGGATTTGTTCCGGTGGAGGTGGAACAGGGCTAGCAGTCCCGTGGTTTTCCTGTGTTGTTTGCGCTTCGTCATCAGATGTTTGTGTGATGGTGTAATCAGACGAGGACGATGATGTTCTCCTCATATAATAAATATCGGGACATGCCAGTCGCAGCTTTGTGGCGATCGCCTTCATGGTGCGCCCTGGAAAGTCATTAATAATGGCTTGAATCCTCGCTGTCGATTGGTTCTCCCTTCAATCCTTATACGCCTTGATTAACCCCTTCGTTTCCTCTTCCGTCCACTTAGAGGAGTCTTTCTTCCTCCTGTCATCCTCCGAAGCATTCTTTATTTCCAGGTATTTCTTTTTGATGGCCGCCGCAGATCTACCTGGGAGTCGTTCTTGCAAAGAAACAATGTCCTCCTTACATAGAAAGCTATTATTCCTCCTTATCTCACTCCTCAATACGTCAATCTCGCGTTCGCGCCAAGTCGACATTATCGATAAGAGTTTTTTGGGACGATTCCATATACAAAAATTATACCAAACTTCACCAACCTGTGATTATTCAGTGTATTCAATGTTCCCAATGTCTTCACTGCAGGTAAATTGTCCTTGTTCGGATAAAAACACCCACAATACGATTGTTTATGTTTTTTCTGTGCCGATGCGGCCACTCCCTGATAACGGAACTAGCACATCGACGAACTGCCCGTTACACTGTATAATTATCTCAAATGTATGCCAGGCAATTGTTTACTTCTCCGAGCTGGACTTTTTTTTTGAGGAACCGGGGAAAAACTAGCGAAAATGCTTTCTTTAGCGGCGCTCAACAAAACACGTCCGTTCTGCTTGGAAGCTAGTAGGTAGTATAATAATTATCACAACTGTATGCCAGGCAATTGTTTACTCCTTCGAGCTGGACTTTTTTTTGAGGAACCGGGGAAAAACTAGCGAAAATGCTTTCTTTACCGGCGCTCAACAAAACACGTCCGTTCTGATTGGAAGCTTTAGGTAGTATAGTATATCCCTTTATTTCATATTATGTTTTACAGTATGAACCTATTCTAAAGTTTCACTATAAACATTGAAACGTGTCCTTATGGAGTGTAAAGTGAAATTTATAAATAAAAATATTATTGAATCAGCCCAATCGTTCTCTTTCATCAATTCGTTTCAGTAACATATTGCTGGTGCTTACCGCAACCGAGTAGCTACATTTGTTGATTATTATTTGGATATCTTTCTTATCGATACCCATCTTGATCATTAAGTTACAGAGCTTTGTCATTCCATCTGTCTCTATGATTTTACCAAAACTACCTATAATGAAGACTCCCAAGTGTACTGGACATCTTAGTTGTTCTTCCAATATTCCAATTAGATTGAAGTCTCTTGTAACACGGTTTACATTTTCAAAATTGATTATTTTCACAGAGTTTTTTGAATATCTGACAACTTTAACTTTTTCTTGTTCCCGTGAATTTTGGATATGGGAAACAGCGATTTCATACACGAAAATTTCTTTTGGATTTGTAAATTTGACAATTATATCGGGTCTGTTGTGGTAGATTCTTTTTTCAGTGATGATTTTGTTTCCGGCTTCCACAGTAATTTCACGGTTGTTGTTTTCAAAGGAACAATGGACGGTTGCTTTCACAAATTGAAAGTTAAGTTATACTTCTGCTGGAGCCTCAAGATTTTTCAAAATAAATTTAATTATCCACTGTACGGCAAAATCATGTCTACTTATGTATGCTCGTGTAAGACATGCACTTGAAACATGGTATGAGCAAAGTTTACTAATAATAAACAGTTGGACCACTTTCGAAAACGCGCGAAACCGGCTCCACCCTTCTACTTCGTTTCTCTTGGAGAGCCCAATTCCCATTAGTTCGGTCGCTTTAAACCATTTTCGCTGGGCGGGTTTCTTTGAGCGGCATGCTTTGACGCCGCGGCCGCGCTTGTATACGGGTTTCAAAGAGCCGACTTCTAAGTGACCTAACTTATTGTATATTAGTAAACTTTGGTATGAGTTCTCATCTGAATTGCAGCCTTTCAAACATTTGGATCGTTGTAGTGGATTTGACCCAAGACCATGAAGTTGTTCTTCGCTTGCTGCATTCAAAACACTCAATCTCCAACTATCCATGTTTGGTGATGAATGAGCTGGGAACGTGATAGTCGGTTCATTTACAACAATGTGTCCGTAGTGCATGTTTGCTATCCAGTCTTTTTCAATATCTTTGTAATATTTGATCTTCATTTCTTCGAAAATGTCTCTGCAATAGAGTTTATAATTGTTTTGATATTCATCCAAATTTATTTTTATGCCGTATTTTTCTATCACAAATTCGAAGTCACTGATTGGATTTCTCCATCCTGCTTTTTTCATTTTGTTTTTTCCAATTCTGGCTGCATCAGTAAATAGGCACCCTTTCGGACGTACTGCATTTCAGCTTCGAATTTGATTGTTCTAAGTCCCAAACCACCTTTTTGTGACGGCATATAAACTCTAGCATTTGAAGTGGTTTTACCATTTATTTTGTATTGAACCAGTTTTTTCCTTATCTCTTTGTCCAAGTCTTCGCAATTTTTAAATGTCGTGCTTCGTTTTTCATTTGGCTGCCGGATTCACAGAAGAATTTAGAAGATGAATTTTCTGTAAAGTTGTTAATTCCGAGTTTAGTATGGTGTCTGTTTTTGCGAAAATATTGTTTTTGATGGATTCAAAATTGTCCTGATTGTCTCGTTCTAGTTGATTTATACCCAAATACTTAAAGTCATCTCTAATTATTACTGGAAGGAATGGTGGATCATCAATTTTTTCCTCTTCTTCACTATTATTGTTGTAGATTCCACATTTGTTGATGTTGAGATGTAGTCCTACTTTCTGAAGCACTGTTTTGAAGACACTCTGAGATAATTTTGATGGATTTCTTGTCAGGACCATGGCATTTTATATCATCCATAAAAGCGATAATGGACTGTTTTCCCTTGGCAGCTTTTGTCACTTTGGTGTTGGTTTTGACTTCATTTATCACAGCAGCTGTTATCAGTTTAAATAGCAGTGATGATAAAGTGTCTCCTTGGTATATATCTCGTTGGACAGGTATTGATTTTGTGAGTTTTTTTCCTATCACCACTCTTATTCCCCATAAGTCCATCGCATGTTTAAAAGTTAATTTTATGTTTGGTTTTAATGGTAAACAGTCTATCAAGCGCTTTATATGTTTATGATATATTGAATCATATGCCTTGGAGAAGTCAAACCATGCCGAACACTTTTTCAATCTTCTCAATCTCGCTGCTTGGGTTATGGCTTTGTCCATGAGAAATCGATGAACCGTACCCCATATATTTGGTCTAGCAAGTTGTTCTTCAGGAATTGCCCATTTTGGAAGAAATTCTGTTAATATATCGGATATAACACCAGTCATTATTTTATAATCCGTGTTCAATAAAGCAATTGGCCCATAACTGGATGGATCTTTTTGGTCTCCTTTTTTGTATAAAATAATGACCTGTGCCCTCGTATCAGCTTCTGTCATTTTATTTTTATCAGCAATTATATCTTGGATGAAAGACTCCAAGTATTTTCTTGCAGTTGGTAAGGTTTTATAGATAAAAGTTGGTATTTTATCTTCACCAGCTGCTTTCCAAGGTGCTGCCTTTTGGAGCTGGCTCTTTACTCGAAAATTGATGTTATGCGTCTCTATTTGTTGATCGAGCTGTTGTTGATTGGTATATTTTTTCAATTTGGATAACCATTGATTCAGGACTGGGCTGGGTATATCCTCTTCTTCTTTTTTAAATAACTGTTGATAAAATTATGCTGTCTCTTTAATGTCTGGCATAACTTCATTTCGGATTCCTCTTTCAATGGTCCGTAATGATGGAGATTCATTCATAAAATTTTGCTCTCACATTATGACGATGACTCCTTTGTTTCTCCCATTCTAATTGGTTTTTCAAAATATTTATCCGTTCTTTGGTTGAATGAATATATTGTGACACAGATAGCTTCATCTTCTTTATAATTTTCATTTTCCTCAGCAAGTGTTTTGGAAGTTTTGAATTATGGTTTTGAATTATTTTTTGTGCATAATTCAGATGTTTTTCCAGTTTTTTCACTTTCTTCATGGTATAGTTATAAAGTAGAAGGTATTTTTCACTTTTACCTAAAATTGATTGCCTTAATAAAACTGCAGATGTGTATATGGCGTTTTTGATCATTCTTCTCTTTCGATGGTATGTAAGTTGTTGATTTTCAATCTGAGTTATTTCATTGTGCAGGATTAGATCAACGATCTTCATTGTTTCGGAATCTTTTGGTTGGACTAAAAATTTCTTCACTGGTTGTTTAATTTTTCCTTGACATTTGAATATTTTCACGAACTTCATACTCATTGGTGTTAATTTTTCATCATCAATTTGTTCTTCAATTTCGTTATGTATTTCTTCATTATCTTCTTCGACATTGGTAATGACTTGAACAGGTGTAGTTGGTGTTTGTATTGGTTCATTATTTTGCTCTATGTTAGGTTCATCTGTTTGATATATGATCAGTTCCTCTTCAAATTTTGCTTTCATATAATAAATGTCTGGATAAAACATCCTCATTTTGGTAGCAATTGCCTTAAGAGTCCTACATGAAAATAGACGCATGATTTCTTTGATTCTTTTACTGGATTGGGTTTCAGTTCTGTCACTATATGATTGCACTAGGAGTCTTTCCTCCGCTTCTGTCCATTTTATCGATTTGGATTGGGCAGGTGGTTGTTCATCATTAGGTTCGTGCACGTTACGTCTTCTAGTTTTAAGTTCAAGATATTTTTTCTTTGTAGCTGCTGCAGATCTACCCGGTAGTTGCAGTCATGGTCTTCTTTTGATAGAAAACCTCCTTTTTCTTCTAAAAGATCTTCGATTATGGCTAATTCATCATCTCTCCATTTTGACATTTCACTGTCAGTGTAGAAGATTTCCTGATTTTATGGATTTCCTTCTTTCTGTGAACTACCCACACTTGTATAATTGGTTTTTGACATGAAGGGTAGTTTTCCACTTCCTCGCCCGCCTTTCGATGGATTCTTTCGGAATAAATCGCGATTTTTTCCGGAGTTCCGCGAGAACGATCTGACGTATGTCAGTTGCGAAAGGTAGTATCTATATATAGTATATCTCTTTATTTCATATTATGTTTCACAGTAGAAACCTATTCCAAAGTTTTACTATAAACATTGAAATGTATCCTTATGGACATTTACATAATAGAAGGAATACAAATTAATAAGTGTAAAGTGAAATGTATAAATGAAAATATAAATGAATCAGCCCAATCGTTTTCTTTCTTCTATTCGTTTCAGTAACATATTGCTGGTGCTTACCGCAACCGAGTAGCTACATTTGTTGATTATTATTTGAATATCCTTCTTATCGATACCCATCCTGATCATTAAGTTACAGAACTTTGTCATTTCATCTGTCTCTATGATCTCACCAAAACTACCTATAATGAAGACTCCCAAGTGTACTGGACATCTGAGTTGTTCCTCCAATATCCCAATTAGATTGAGGTCTCTTGTAACACGGATTACATACTATAGTATATCTCTTTATTTCATATTATGTTTTACAGTATGAACCTATTCTAAAGTTTTACTATAAACATTGAAATGTGTCCTTATGGACATTTACATAATAGAAGGAATAAAAATTAATAAGTGTAAAGTGAAATGTATAAATGAAAATATTAATGAATCAGTATAGTATAGGGGTATCCCCGCCTGTCACGCGGGAGACCCGGGTTCGATTCCCGGCTGGAGAGTATCTTTTTGAAGGTAGTTTTAAGACAAATTATCAACACAGTCTTATCTCGTCAGATAACTGTCATACACGAACAACATCCGCGATAAATCACTCAAAACGCTATGATATGTGGAAACGCGATACAAAAACCGCGAAAACTATTTTTTTTTGACAATTATGTAATATGAAAATGCGCGATTATAACTTTAATTGATTTAAAATACGCGAATTAGAAAAATTCCACATGCGTCATATTGGGCATCATGTATAGTCATATGACGGATGCGGAGTTTTACGTGATGTACCAATCTAGTCATTGAAGAAGAACATTTTTTGTACAGTCAGAATCGTGAACATGCACTCAATTCACAACAATTTAAACCAAATCCATGAATAACCCCTTTTAATCAACAACAAAATGTAAGACCAATTAATTACCAGAATAACATGAACAACGCAAATTTCCAAAGACAAGGTTTTTAATCCGAATTTTCAACGAAACTTTAATCATAATTTTCAAGAAAAAGTTTCAACCCAAATTTTCATAGACCAAACTTTAATCAGTATTTTCAAAGACCACAAATGGATAAGAATTTTCAAAGACAAAATTTTGGATTTAATAGAAATCAATTTCAACCAAGTTATTCGCAACAGAGAAATATTCAGAGACCAATTTTTAAACCACCATCCCAAAATATGAGACATAATCAATTTAATTCTAATCAGCCGGAACTAATGAACACATCATCTTTTTCAAGTTTTGTGAAAAGAAATAATCAACCCTTAAATTTTGCGTAAATTAATTATCAAGAAAATGCGTCACCAGCAAATAACCCTGATGTCAACTCTTATGACTCATTCACAGCAAACGGTAATGCTAACTTACAAAATGAAAACAGAGACCATTGTACTGACAATGAACCATTGTCCCATGTAGATAACACTCATCCATATAATATGCATGATGGAAATTTTACCTTGGACAGTTTTCAGATCGAAAAAACTTAATACATTTAGATAATATCTCATCAACCTTACCACACAATAATACCCCAACTCAACGCAAAGTTTTTGCTTGATACTGGAAGTACAAAAAGTTTAATTTCTCCTGAAATTGTTGAAAAGTTTTATCCACACAGAATTTTTAATGAAGATTTTCAAATTGAAACAGCACACATGATAAAGTTATCCAAATTCCAATTTTTGACATGTTTAAAGTAAATGAATTTCACAAGTTTTATATTTTTGAGTTTAGTGAAAAACACAATGAATTAATTGGTATTGATTTATTAAAACAACTCAAAGCAGTACTTGACATTGGTAAAAAAAAATATCAACACCTTTGGTTGGAGTCCCAATTATCCAAAATGAAGTTCAAACACCAAAACAAAATAAAAATTTGAATGACAATTATTCTATTCAAATACCCTAGAGAACAAATATGATCGTAAAACTACCAGTGAATTTGAAAAATGGTTTTGCTTTCTTTGACTATTTAAAATTTGAGAATGTAGTAGAAACTCCTCAAGCTGTTGTCAAAGTTAAAAATAATTTCGCATTTACTTCCATTTCTGATGCACGTGATGAATCAATCAGACTTCAAATTCATAAACCCTTTGAAGTTGGAAGTTTAAATATCAATGAAGTAAACTTTGTAGAAAAAAACAATTTTCCACAAACACCTGAATTTGACAAAAGTAAAGATAATACTTTGAAATCTAGTTTGAAAAATCTAAGATTAGAACATTGCAATCTCGAGGCAAGGAAAGCAATAAAAGACCTTTGTTTTGAATTAAGAGATATTTTTCATTGTGACCAATTACCCTTGACTTTTACTAATCAAATACAACACCCTATCAATTTAAGTGACGAAACAGCAATTTTCACTAAAAGTTATCGATACTCAGAAATTCATAAAAAAAAGTTAAAGATCAAATTCAAAAAATGCTGGAACAAAAAATTATTCAAAATTGAATTTCTCCTTGGTCAAGTCCTATTTGGAATGTTTCTAAGATGCTTCAGAAAAAAGAAAATGGCGTCTTGTAATCGATTATCGTGAACTAAATAAAAAACAATCAATGATAAATACCCCCTTCCAAATATAAGTGACATTTTAGATAAATTAGGCCGATGCCAATATTTTACAACACTGGATTCAGCAAGCAGTTTTCATAAGATTGGAATGAAACCTTCCGATAAACAAAAAACAGCACTTTCAACAGAAAACGGACATTATAAATTCAAAAGAATGCCTTTTGGATTAAAAAAGCACCATCAACTTTCCAACGAGTGATGAATGATATTCTAAGAGGTTTACAAAATGAAGAATGTTTAGTTTATCTTGACGATATTATTATTTTTAGTACGTCTCTTTCCGAACACATGGACAGATTAAAAAAGGTTTTCAATCGCAAATTTCAAATTCAAATTCGAAATTGTTACAAACAATTTATAAGTCTGGTCAAAATTCAAAATTCAATTGGACAAATCGGAATTTTTAAGAAAGGAAGTTAATTATTTAGATCATGTTATTACGCCAAATGGAGTTAAGCCTAATCCAGATAAAATCGGTGCAATCAAGAAATTTCCAATTCCAAAAACTCCAAAAGAAATCAAAAGTTTCCTTGGATTGGTAGGCTATCATAGGAAATTCATAAAAGATTTTGCCAAAGTCACCAAACCAATGACTCAATGTTTGAAGAAAAATAATAAAGTAATTCATGATCAGAACTTCATAACATCTTTTGAAACCTGTAAAAATTTACTTTGCAGCTCCCCAATTTTACAGTACCCTGATTTTTCAATGTCATTTATTTTAACAACAGATGCATCAAACGTCGGCGTCGCCTTAGGGGCAGTCTTATCACATGGTTAGTCGGTTCAGACAAACCGATTGCGTTTGCATCTCGAACTTTGAATGAAAGTGAATTTAAATATGGTACTATCAAAAAGGAATTGCTAGCCATTGTATGGGCATGCCAATATGTTAGACCGTATTTGTTTGGTAGAAAATTCACAATTTACACTGACCATAGACCTCTAGTTTGGCTTTTTAATCTCCGTGAGCCTAATAGTAAACTCGTAAGATTTAGATCAAAACTAGAAGAATTTGATTATGATATTGTATATAAAAAAGGAAAATTAAATGTTAACGCCGATTGTTTATCTAGAATTCAAATCAATCCTCTTGATACTGAATCAATGATTAATAATCCTGGAGATCCAGAAGACCAATTTGACTCACTCGACTATCTTAAAAGGATCACCGAATGTCCTGAAACTTCTAAGACTAGCGAACTATATAAACCATCTACTAGTAAACATCAAATTGAAAATCAAAAAAAAAAATAACAATCTTATCAGATGTTCAAATCAAACTACCCTTTCAAATTGAACAAGAAGACTCAAATTCTCAAATGCAATATTCAGACTCAAATACACAACATTCCACACTCAATGAAACAACAAACACCGGAATAAAAATTTTAGACGAGATGATTAATAATAAAGTTAATCAAATTTTAGTTTTTCCCCATGTTCTTCCGAAATTAATTGTGAAACAAGAAAATTATTTACATCATAAAATAATCAGAGTAAATATTCCAAGAAGTGAAAATGAAAATTTAATACTTGAATTTCTCAGGGATTACCCAATCACTGGAAAAGTCTACTGCATGTATTTTCATACTTTCGAATTAAATGCTCAATTCAACAACGTCTACTTGAGACATTTCTCAGAAAAAGGTCCTAAACTAATTAGATGCACAAAAATGGTAAATACAATAGCTGATTCAGAAGAACAAATAATTTTGACTAAAAACCATCATGAAGGCAAAAGTAATCACAGAGGTATCAATGAAACTCTTGAATATTTCAAAAAAAACTATTATTGGATAGGAATGAAAGATATAGTGGCAAAATAAACTCTTGTGATATTCGTCAACGTGCTGAGTATGCATGAAAAATCCATACACCCATATTATGCTGACTGATATACCCTTTTCGAATAGTTAACATTGATGTTTTCTATCACGACAATCGTAGTTATTTAACTCTTGTCGATGCCTTTACAAAATTTGGACAAGACATCGAAATACCTGGTAAGAATGCAATTAGTATTTCAAATGCATTAATTGAGGTTTTTAGTTTCTGTGGTATTCCTGAAAAATTAGTTATTGATAATGGAACCGAATTTAATAATGGAACAGTGAAGGAAATTATAAATATACCTACATAGGATTAAAATTCACTTCACAACCCCACAACATCTTGAGTCAAACAGTATAGTTGAACGTTTTCATTCCACTCTCATTGAACATTTGAGATTTCTCAAAGAATCTTTTCCTGATGAAGAAAGATTAATAGGATATGCAATTATTGCATATTACAACTCCATCCACAGTTCAACAAAATACACCCCTTTTGAATTAACCCATGGACATACTAATTCACGCGACCCAGATGACATTTTCGAGACCCTCCAAAGGACAATCAATCAACCCGATTATGACATCAGCAGCCTACTCTCACTTGAAGCCACGGTACCAAAAAATTCTGTGCCAAACCCCAGAATTTTCCACTAAGGGCGGAGGAGTTATGCATGGGATGCTGAACAACTCTTTCTATTATATCCAATTTATGCGTATTAGTGCAGTAATCTAGCCTAGTCAGCAATTTTCAGTTTCTAAATATAGTAACCAGCCTTAGTCCTAAGCTTTAACATGTCTAAACTCTTAACCAGTAAAGTCTAGATGTTTTAAAGTTCACATACCCCACAATAAAATCTTTTTCAAGAAACCGTTCGTCTATGTCTCAACATTCATTTTGCAATAAAATACAAATGTTCAATTTAAAAGAACGAAACTTTCATACTTCTAAGGCTTCTGGGACACCCTGTATCATATCAAAATGATTTTACAATATAACCCAACAGTGAAACTTCTTTTAAGTCACGTATAGTAAATGCCAAACAATTATCGTTGGACGTCATCACTCAGCTGGTGGATGACACGGAAGCTCTCAATCTAACCGTGATAAAATCTAGACAAAACATCAAAATGTAGCTTCTAATTGAATGAATTATACAGTTTTTTATTTAACTTTATAACCCACTTGATTGTAGTTGATATTTATATCAATTAAAATCGTAAAAATTGGTTTAGGTTATTCCAATTTTATGAACGTCAAACTGGTATTATTTACGTTACGTTGCCGCCGTTATTCATTGCTTATGATTTCGAGTTATAGGACTAACGATAGTGCGATAAGAGGGCTTTTGCATGTTGGATAAATAAATTAATTACGCAAAATATTTCACCAGTTGAAGAAAAATATATCACCAATATAAAGACTCGTCACATTCTTCATACTACCATTATAATCTGGCAACGCTGCAGTCATGTTACGTCATGAATAGGGTATGACGTCCAACGGTAATTGTTTGACATTTACTGTATTTTGGCCACAATATTACGATCCGTATAGCCGGAATATCACAGTTTAAAGGGGACTCCGTCAAAGTGAGTTCAGTTTTAAAACATAGATAAAATGTGTTATGAATTAGTATAAATAGTGAGTGTTTATAATAGTGAAAATAAATTAGGTAGCTGAAACTGGACAAGTGATTTCTATAGCTGAAAAACGCTACAGTATCTTTTTAGTAAGATACTTAATAGTTAATAATTCCACTCTTTTTTAGTAAAAGGCGAATGCTGAAAATCATGTTTTATCAAAAAAATCAGAGGAAAAATCATAAAATTATACAAACCGGTGTGAATTTGGCAAGTAAGTACGTTGTTCCTGTGAGACAACATTACTGCACTCGAGGTTTGCTCGATGAAGACGGATTATACAGATTGATCAAACTCAAGTCGGCATTATTGCTAACATCTTTATTATCTAAGTTATCCACGTGGTCGCTCAAATAAGAGAGCTAGTAGTATTTTTGCTGCTGATTAACGTGGTGCTAACAGAAGAACAATTGAACATCTCGTACTTGATTTATTTAAAAAAAAATATTGTTTTCAATTAGACACCGTATATATTTCTCACTAATCAATTGCCCACTTTTTTCTAAACATAGAAGCTAAGGAAAATCATTTCGAAACCATTTCCTCAGTCAGACCAATCCACTAACTTTTATGCCTACTCGACTTCATCAGCGTGACTTGGGTCTGACTGAAGAGTCAGTTTCGAAATGATTTTCCCTGCTTTCTCGGGAGGATTTATCCGCCAACCCATTATAAGACCGATTGAGGAGGAAAATCATTTCGAAACCATTTCCTTAGTCAGACCAATCCACTAACTTTTACGCCTACTCTGCTTCATCAGAGGCTTCAAGATGAGTTTTACAAACAAAATACGTTGGGCCCGATATAATAATTTGAATAGCAAATATGGCAACCGATATGTATTATAATACCAGAATTTTAAATTTCATTGCAAAATTGATGGAAAATGAAAAAGCTCATAACCCCGGTATTTTTGGTTTCAAGGTATAGCTCATAATAACCTCTCATGTTCAGAAAAGATTAGACAATCGATCGGACAAAAATTGACATTTGACATTCTCAGCTGTCACTACTAAAAACAATATTTTGGCAATTTTGATACATATCAGCACAATCAAATAATAATTGTTGACGTCCTGAAGGTGATTTAAAAGTTTTGATATTTTTAGCAGAATTGTTAAATGAGAAATCAACCGGCGGACCAGAAGATGAAGTGAATAATGATGATACTGATTCGCATGAAAGTAGGAATGCAAATAAGGTTAGTAACTCTGCCTTTGTTCTAAAAGTGTTTTATACAGTGTGTCCCAAAATTCCATTTATCTCACTTACCATTTTAACATGCTGTAAAAATTTTTGAACTAAGGAAGTGAACAACATTCTGCTTCCGATGAAAGTACCGACCGTCAAGTTTTCATTTTTGAATGAGAAACCTACTCTTTTATAAATATAAAAAAATAAAATTAAAAAAATAATTTTTGGATTGGATAATCTCATACACTCTTACCTTTATTCATAATGCTTGAAATAATGAACGTGGGAAATAACAAAAAAATGGCAATTTTCTCAATTTACTTGTTGATCTTATTTTTTGACCACCTTGTATTAATAGTTATTGAAATGTTGTATATAATAAGTGGCTCTTTTTCAACAAGAAATTCAATACATATTGAAAAATGAACAATTTCCTATAGGAACAGTTCACATTTGAATTAGAGTCTGGAGACGTCATTTTTCACATGAAAACTCAGATATTCCAAAAACGCTTGTATGCACTTAGGTATAAGACATCAAATCTTCCTAGAATTTTTCGTGGAATCGAAAAAACCAATAAAAAATGAGTATCTTATTTAAAAATGAAAACTTGACACTGAATTATTGGAAATTGAACATCCATCGAACGCAGAATGTTATTTACCGCCTTAGCTCCAATTTTCATAGAGTATGTGCCAATATTAAGTGAGATAATTATTGGACATTCCGGGACTTTCGGAACACACTATGTATAAGGGAATCTTCGAACATTGGACCACTAGAAGCATAAACAAACATTGTTGTGTGAGTCGAAGTTGTCCATATAAACATGGGGGAAAAGGGAAAAAGCAAGCTTCTTGTTTTCCTTATTTACTTTCTTGAAAGTCCTTCCACCAGATTTTCTGTCATCAATTCTCGATAACGATGACTTGAAGCTTTCTAACATCGGATAAATGTATTTCTTTATATTTTAGGAGAGTGTAGATTGTAGCGTTTTTTGTCATCGCTATTTCTACTTGTTGAATACTCGAACGGTTTTCCTTTTACACAAAGAAGAAAAAAAGGAATTTTTACAACAATGGCAACGTGAGATACTCGAATAGAACTATTTGGAATGCGTTGCCATGACGTTGACAGATGCGTCACAGTGACAGTGTCATTTTCCATGAAAATAATTTCATTTACCATCGTGCTGTAGATTTCGTCTTGCGATTATGCTAAAAAAATGCTATGTTTGTGAAGTTTTTTCATGGGTGGTTGGATTGTAAACATCTTATCACAAATAAGTTGAAATAAAGACAACGCGACTACCGCGAGGAACCATTGTTGTCAGACATGAAGTAATTTTTTTTACAAAGGTATTTTCTTTACTTAAAAAAAATTAAATTCCTGTTTGCAATGAATAAATTCTTACTTAACACAGTTCTCTGTAGAAGTCAAACTAGAATCGTTAAGCATGTATTCAAGAAAAAGATAAATTATTGAAAACTGGGTTTTATATTATTTCTTGGTTTTATATTATTTCAAACGACGCGCACAAACGTCGCAACATCACTTTTCGAATTTAAAACAAAATCTAAATGTTATTGACTCAAACAAATCGCCTATGTTCGGGGTGTTATGCTTATTCTGGTCGATCAATTTTCGAAGAAGAAAACTGTTTTATTCTATTGTTACACATGACCATTACAGATCAATCATGCGGAAACAAAAGCAGTACCATACGTACCAGGAGACTTGACTGATGAAAACAACCGACCAGAAAGTTACGACAAACTTGTTGAACATCGTTTCAATCCTGTGCAACATCTGCCTTGTAAGGGATATCCTCCATATAGGGAAGATTTTTCCAAACCACTATCAGATGCAGATGAATCTTTCACACATAATGTGGATTTTGTTTTGAAAAACACTAATCAAAATATCATGGTTACCGAGCCTGTCATAAGAAATAAAAATAGCTCACGTCTCTTATCACCGATTATAAACGCGATATCAAATTTTAATCTGGCTAAGAAGCTTCATAAAGAAAATTTACAGCATGACCCTCTTCCTGATACTATAACAGATGCAATATACAGGAAGTTGCAGATGCAACGCGTTTCAGAACATGAACCTGGCCTCACTTTGGATGTTGAAAACTTTGCTTGTGGCGTTGGTTGGAAAGGATATGCTAGTTATGGTCCCACGAAATGCACCAAAATGAAAATTTATCGACCAAATACTTGCGTACATCATACACAACATGTTGATAATGGATCCAGTAGCGTTGGTAGCTTTGATAGAAAATGGAGATTCATACGGCAAAATAAAGTTGATCCAATCGACCTGGCGATTTGCTGGGATTTGACTCCTGCTGATTCGAATGACGAACCACGGAGACCAACGCATATAGATGGATCAAATGGCTCTCAGGCACCAGCTGTTTTCAATCTTGTCCATACCCCCAAGAATGAAAATGAGACCATATCTAAATGTGATGGCGTGCACGGTTGTGGACCTATTTTTGATCACGGAGCAAAAGCAAACAGAGAAAAATCTAGTTTGGTTATGACCGCTTATAGCATGGGTTTTGATAAAAGTTCATCTGAAATTAGAAAAATGTCGAAAAGTGCCTATAATTTACATGAGAAAGACTCACCAGAGAAAAGTATAAAACCCGAAGAAATCTCTTTAAATAGCAAACATAGTGTTCATCACCGTAGTACTCCAGATCTGAGTCGAATGTCTCCGAAATCTAAACTTTCTTGCAATCAGCATTCATGTAGAAAGCTTGGTCGAAGAATCTGCGTTGCATGCGAGCTAAAACATTTACCGGGAGAACAAAAATCTAAAACAGAACATAAGCTGGCATTCAAAGCAGGATCGCCTCAGAAACAAGTAAGTAAGGCATCTCCCAAATTAAAAGTTCCGAGACAAAAAGCTCCATACAGAACACTAAAGTATACTATAGATAGTTTAGCACCGCCTTTTTCTTTGCAGAAGCACTCACGTGATGATTATCCGGAACATTGGAGAATGGCTACTGTTTACCAACATTCTTATAAACCTCTTCAGGCGAGGAAACGTGCATTAATTCATACTGTTTATAAATGAGAATTTTATAGTATAGAGGCCACTTTCCTTTGCGCATAACCAACTACTTTGTAGCAAGCGAGATCATTTCAAACGCTTTTCATATGAAATCAGTGCTGAATGAATAATGTGACAATCTCCACATTATTCATTAACGATTCATTATTGCAAACACGTGTCTATTAAATACTATCTAGTCTTGATTATTATTGTAATAGGTAGGTACAAATGTATTGATGCAAAATAAACATGGAATAAGGTTATTTGTGGCATAAAATAATTCAAAACACCTTATTATATCACAAATTCGTTAAATCATTGATTTTTCCTCAAAATATCCACAAAACACACACTTTCTCAGCAGAAGCCTAGTTCTTGGGCGGAAAACTTTAGCGAACGAACACACACCGATCAAAACTGTATTTAGATCCCTTCTCTAAAGAGAACGTTCATTCTACTAGAATTAATGAATAAACGTCCAGGGGCCCAATTTTTGACGAAAATAGAAGAGAACGTTCACCACGGATCGTCCATCGCTTCTTTTCAACCGCTGTTCTCTTGAAGACCGTATTTTCATATTCTTGAACAAGTAGGGAGGAGCATGAAACAGGATTACAGAGCTGCAGCGTTGCTAAGGTTCTGGACCAATCAGATCAGAAGCCCGATTATTTCAACATATGACAATGAAATGAATGAGTCCCGTAAAAAGAATAACAGATATGTCAGATTTCGTTTCTTTTTTATCAATATAATGTCATGTTCTGATTGTCCTGTATTCCTAAGATCGAATTATAACTAATTTCGAGTCATGCAATCTTCCACATACATGATGTAGTGGCAAAATGTTTTATATGAATATATTTTTGAACCCGGGAGATAGAACCAAGAACTAGGCCAAATTCTCAAAAACTGGGGAGTAGAATATGAAACTTGAGATGGGGACATACAGCCCTAAAGTGCTTAGTTTTCAAAATACAGGGTGCCAAACTTTCATTTTTTATTTCAATTTTTGTCAATTATTCCTCATCAAGACGACACAGCGATACGAAATTACGCATGGGGGTTTTTTTATGACAAGAAATCCAAATTCATGAAAGGTTCTGATATCACTAGAAGGGGGCGCCACCTACGGCACATCGAGCTCATCTAGATTATCAAAACTTTTTTCCAGTTTGGTGCATCGATATGAATATTGACCTTTTTTACGTAAGAAAGGTGTACCTTGTTCAAGTCTCTAGTGTTAACCGTTTTCGAAATAGCCTTCATTGAAATTTACAATGCAACGGAATGAATTGGAAAAAATTGCAAAAAAAATGCACTTTAGGGCTGTATGTCCCCATCTCAAGCTCCATAAAAATGCGAGTTCCATCACCTCTCAAGCGTTGTCGGTTGAATATTGCAACACCCTGTATATTAGGCATCTATATTACAAATTGTATTATTTTATATTATTGTTTTAAGTATTATATTATGTAGAAAATATCACCAATTTTTAAGTGTTTTATTCATTTGTGGTATCTTTTTTGAGATAAATTAATATACATTCATTTGATGCAACTTTGTGTGTATTCTTTCAATGAAACCATTGACTCATAGCAAAAAATTGATTTATTTCATGAGACCAAATAATATTTAAGGCGATATTTCATCTGTTTGTGACAAACAAATATTTGTTTGATCTAAGGTTCAATATTGTTGCGGTAAGTATACCATGTTTATGTTAAAACAATGCTTCAGTTGATTCACCGATTCATATACCCACCTGAAATATGGCGGTTGTAGAAAATTAGTACTCAGAAAATTGAATCTAATAAAGGCCACAATTAATTCAACAGTCTACTCGAAATAAACGATAAGCTTTATCGAAATAGTATATTTATCTCGCCATATCCAATTCTAGCATTTACTAGATGGAAAAAAATTTGAGGTTGTTTGAAATATGCCTTTTTCTCAGTGTAGTACACTGAGAAAAATCGGCATCTCCCATGAAATAAATTCTTCATTCAAAATCACAGTGTTGGCAAAAGTCTATCTTTATTGGGTTGGAACAATTTTTTATTGAAAGAATAAAGCCCCGTTATTTGTTACGCCATGATGATATATTTGATATGATTTCTTTCAAACAAGATGTTTCTAGTTGTGACAACCGCATGCCAAGTTTCTATCAAGAAATTCAGTTTTTGGAAAAAAATAACCCTTTGGTGAAAAATAAATAAAATTATTGGTTTCAGATAATGCAACATGTAATTCCCAGAAATTATCGATGATATTTCTTCCAAATATATATTTATTGTTATAAAATGGATACTGTATGCAAAAATATTGGTTTGGCCAAAATATATCTTTGATCAGCTGAATTTGACAAAAAATTAAAATAATCCAACTTCTTCATTTGTCGTGACTAAACAGATTGATTGACTTCGTTTCTGAAATAAAATGACTTATTTGTCTTAACTTGACTTAAAATTGAACAAAGGAGATCCCTGCGTTCGATGAAGAAAGTCGTTTTTAAAAGTTACATAAAACAATATCTATTTCTAAGGAATATGTCGTATGGTGGGTACAAATAGACTACATTTCCTTCAAACAAACCGTTTCATTCGCCAACCGACCTGAGCAGACACATGCGTCGTCAATGTCATCTTCGCCATTGTAGATCTCCTGTTCATGTTGTTTATATGAGTCACATGTTTCCGCTACTGATAGTGCTGATTTAGGATTAAGTGCAGTGATAACCTGATAACCATAGCAAGGATGCGCTCATCAAGCTCTTTGATTACCATATTATTTGAAGGTGAGAGAAAATAATGATTAGTTAAAGAAATCGGTACGTTTACATTAATGCTGGCCCAAGAGGTGTACACTCTTCAAAAACTAAATATAAAGTATAATATGCATGGGGTTGGAGAATAAGCAGCATGTCTTAGCTTAGGTCACAGTTCATACCGTACTCGAAGTTTAGCATTGCTTTCGTTGTCGTTGTCAGATGGGTGATGGGTTAAATGGTTAATTCACACTCAACAGTCACCGAACTATCTATTTGTATTTTTTGTTGGTTTTCCTTGTTTTTCTACAATGTCCATGTTTTATTGATAATATAAGTCTATTTTTGTGAGAATCAAGACATTTTTCACATTGATTTCATCCCATCTGACCAAAAATTGACTTCCTACAATCATGCAAGTATGATTTTATTGTGAAAACACTCTTATATACTAGGCATCTATATTATAAATTGTATTATTTTATTTTATTGTTTTATGTATTAATTTATGTAGAAAATATCACTTATTTTAAAGTGTTTTATTCATTTAGTTTGAGATAAATCAATATACATTCATTTGATGCAACTTTGTGTGTATTCTTTCAATGAAACCATTGACTTATAGCAAAGAATGAATTTATTTCATAAGACCATATAATATTTAAGGCGATATTTCATCTGTATGTGACAAACAACTATTGATTCACCGATTCATATACTCACCTGAAATATGGCGGTTATAGAAAATTAGTACTCGGAAAATTGAATCTAATAAAGGCTAAAATTATTTCAACAATCTACCAATTCTAGCATTTATTAGATGGAAACAAATTTGAGGTTGTTTGGAATATGCCTTTTTCTCAGTGTATGAAACGAACCCCTGTCCCTGCCCCTGCGCTGTTGCTTTGCTTTAGCTCAGTTGTGTGACGCCAAGCGTACAAACCACATGATATTTCATAATTAGCCAATTTAGTGTGGAAGTTACAAACTTGAGAAGAAAAATGACATCAGAACATTCAGAAGTTAGAGACATTTTGAATAGATTCAAAATAAGTCACCTCTGGCCTGTACTTGAAGGTAAGTACTTATTTTATGTTATATTTGGCATGACACATTTTTGGCACCCAATTTCAAGCTCACCAAGCATACTTGATATGCGAGAATTAACATTTTAATCACCAAGGTACATGACTGTTTAAATTTAAAAAAATATCACCATCTATCAATTCGTCATTCGTCTAAAAAATAATAAGTAGGTACTATAGATTTTTGCCAAAAATATGCAAAGTGGCGTCAATTGAATCATTTTATAAAGCCATGCAACACGTTATCTTCGTTCCTATTCTATTATTTGAAAGAATACTTAGTTTGTTAAGATCAAATAAATAAGTTTCACGGTAAAATTACGTTTGTTTGAATAAAATAAACAATACTTTGAACCAATCACCGTTTATTTGAATCAAATAAACAATACTTTGAACCAAAATACCTTTATTATATTTATCTTTGTATTTACGCAGAAAAAATGTCAATATTCTAAATAAAAAAAAACTCAAAATTGCCCTTGACACAGCAGGTCGTCGATTGAAAATGTATCTAGGTATTGGATCCAGATAAATCGTATCTTCAAAATGTCTGATTGATAATTACTCAAAGGTTTATCCTGAACCTTTCGATTCTGATCAAAAATATTTTGAAATCCAAACTCAATCTGTCAAGTTTTTATATTATTTTTAAAACGCCTTGTGTGGATACTGTTTCTTGGATTTTAATCATGATATTTCTTTCCAGGCTAGCATTCGTATAGTCGTGGATCGAGAAAACCAGTCTCAATCAACGGTATACAGCTTCCAAGATTTTCAAAGTATTACACGAGTGGAGGTCACGTGAAGAGTGCGTTTATTTTAGTTTTTTTTTTACATAAAGTGAGGAAAGTATAGTGCTTAAATTTGCTTTCATGTTCAAAGTTGAGGATATTCCATAAATTGTGATATCGTTTATTATATTCTTTCCAACCTATCTTTTATGCTATAGTATTATTTGCATTGTATCAGTAACTTGAGATGCTAAGTTGTTCATTACGTCTAAATTGATTGCTCGTGAATAGCACCAAATTTAAAAAATATCGCATATTCCAAATCTCTCGTTTTTATACGAGAGCTTAGGTATAAGAAAGTTCCCGGTTTTAAATGGAATATGCGATTTTTAAATCAAGTGCTTTCCACGAGCAATCTAATTAAACGTGTTCAACAAGCCAAGAAAAATGTATTCTCAGCAAATAAACATTTCCTCCTCCTCCTATGTGCCTTCTCCTTTGAGGTTGGCGATTAAAATGGCGTAACTATCTCTATCTTTACTTCTATCAAGTAGATCATTTCCATCAGTGTGAGTCCAGTCTCTGATGTTTCTCAACCAGGATTTTCTCTTTCTGCCGATGCCGCGTCTTCCGTCGATCTTTCCTTCTATGATAAGTTGGATCTGCTCATACTCATCATGGCGCATCAGATGACCCAGGTAGCTTGTTTTCCTAAGCTTGATGGTAGTGATCAAATGTGCCCTGGTATTCACTTTGTTTAACACTTCTTCATTGGTTGTTCTACTTGTCCAGCTTATCCTCAGCATCCTTCTATAGAGCCACATTTCGAATGCGCTTAACTTTTTGATGTCGTCCTGTTTAAGTGTCCAAGTTTCACAACCGTAAAGAAGGAGGGACCATATGTAGCATTCAAGAGTGCGTAGCCTGGTACTTAAAGACAGTTTAAGGTGGCATAGTAAGCTTCTCATTTTTATAAATCCCGACCTAGCGATCTCAATCCGGCGTCTGATCTCTTTGGAGTGGTCGAGATGCTCGTTTATTTCTCTGCCTAGGTAAATGAAGCTATGAACATTTTGAAGGTTCTGTCCGTTTAAGGTGATATTTCCATTGAGATTTGCTTCATTCCGTGTAAGCATCATGGTTTTTGTTTTGGAAACATTCACTTCCAATCCGGCTTGGAAGCTTACTTCCGTGAGTATATTCATTAACGTCTGTAGTTGTTCTTGTGTTTCTCCGATTACCACAGTATCGTCCGCATATCTCAGATTATTTATTGTCACTCCATTTATCTTTGCACCTTCTGGTCGGCTCTGAAGTGATGTCTTTATTATATACTCTGCATACACATTAAACAATAGGGGAGATATCAGGCAACCCTGGCGCACCCCTCTCTGTATGTCAATATAGTCGGTGTTGCCGCTCTCTGTTCGTACGCATCCCTTATGGTTCCAGTACATGTTCCGCATTATTATTATGTCCCGTCCGTCCAGACCTATCTCCTGTAGTAGTTCAATTAACTTTGGATGTTTTATACGGTCAAACGCCTTCTTGTAGTCGACGAAGCAAACATACAGATTCCTTCGCACTTCAAGATATCTTTCAGCGATGAGTGATAGCCCCAGAATAGCCTCCCTCGTGCCGGTCCCTCTTCTGAACCCGTACTGCGAGCGGTCCAAATATCTGTCGCATTTGCTCTGAATTCGGTTAAATATAATTCTCATGAAAATCTTGACGGCATGACTCATTAAACTTATTGTTCGGTGGTCTTCACATTTCCGGGCCTTGTTCTTTTTTGGCAGTGCTATATAGGTGGATTTAAGCCAGTCAGTTGGTATATGACCGCTTTCGTATATTTCGTTAAACAGCCGGGTAAGTTTAAGGATAGCATTCTCGCCAAGGTGTTCAAAATGTTCTGCTGATATGCCATCTTCTCCAGTCGCTTTGTTAATTTTTGTGTCCTTGATTGCTTTCGTAACTTCTTCCAGCAAAATAGGCAGGCTTTCCCCTTTGACGACTTCTGGCGCTTCCGTTGGTCTATCACCACCAAAAAGATTCTTGAGATACCTTTCCCATATCCGTTTTTGCTTTTCAGGGTCCAATTCTATGTCGTTGTTTTCGTTAGCTATTATTGAAAGATGTTTAGGTTTCCATATTCCTGTCACTTCCTTCACTTTCTGATGAAGTTCTCTTCCTCGATGTTGCTCTTTAAGGTTTTCTATTTCGCTGCACTGATCGTTCATCCACTTTTCTTTGGCTTCATGGATTTGCCTTTGGATTTCTTTGTTCACCAGGTTATATTGTACATTATCTCTATTTTTATACTCCCGTCTTTCTTCCATTAGTTCCAGTATTCTTTCCGTCATCCAGGGTTTCTTCTTTATCCTATTTCGTTCCCCTACAATTTCTTTGCCCCCCCTTATCATGGAGTTCTTAATATTTAGCCATCTGCCTTCAATGCTTGGTGTTCCTCTACTGTCTACTTCCAGTTGCTTCTCCATGTACTCTTTATACTGATATTTCTGATCTTCGGTTGAATTGACCCAGTCTATCTTATTGGTTGGTTGTATCTTTTTTACTGTTTTCAGATTAACCCTGAGTCGCATGGCTAATGGGTTGTGATCTGAATTTATGTCACAACCTGGGTATGTTTTAGTGTTAAGAACACCATTCTTATATCGGCTATTGATTGCGATGTAGTCAATTTGATTTCTTACGACTTTTCCTACTTGATCTTGGGGGGACTTCCAAGTATATAGTCGCCGATAAGGTAGTTTAAAAATAAACATTTGCTTTGAACAAATAAGTAGATTTATTCGACTCAAACAAAAAATTGTTCGATTCAACATAATAATAGTTCTGTTATAACAAATGCTTTTTTCGAATCAAATATATGCAGTTCCTCTGTTCAAATAAATATTTGTTGGACTTTTATTGTCAGATTTTGAGTTGGGCCAAATAAATGATAGTTTGAACCAAACAAATTTTAGAATATTTATTCAAATAAATGGTGAGTTTGTATCAAACAAACGCTTGTTTGGTCCATAGCAAACACATATTAATTTGACTCAACTTTATATTAGTTTGATTTAAACATTTTATTTATCGGTGCAGGAGTTCGGTGTTAAGTTTTTCCGAGAATCCAAATTGATGAACTGGGATTGCTTTGAGTTGATTATTTTGTTGTTTCATTCTAATGTAGAGTAGCCTCTCGAACAGCTTGCCGATGCAGTTAAGGAGTGATAAAGGGCGATGGTTAGAGGGGGATGATAAGGTCTGTACCCTTTTTTGGTATTGTGACGAAACATGCCCAGTCAAATCAAGCATCGGAACACAACAAAAAAATCTGGCTATTCATCAGCTCTAGAAAGAAAACTTCCGATAGTGAATGCACTGATAAGACCATCAAAAACTACATAAAAATGCATTCTAGCACAGAAAAGGAGATAAGTGTCAAGAAGTGTTTACCTGAGAATGCTCTTTCTGGAAACAAACATCACTTCATGATAGGTGTCGACCCAGCATTGAAGGAGAAGATATATGATGGAAATTTCTGGCCCAGAGGGGTGAGATACAGTCGTTTTAACTTTGGGCTTCTCACAAAGCCGAGGAAAAGGAAGCGAGCGTTCGCAGGACAACTGTAGTGGATGATTCCTTGTAGTCTAAGGCGCTTCGCGAGGACCAGGAGAAAGATCCAGATCTAAACTCATCATTGGATGGAAGCTAGCAGCTCAACGATCAACTTGGCAAAAAGTCGCACGATTTTCAACTGCAGTGAAATCCTGCTGGGCTCAATGGGACTCACTGGTTATTAGCGACGGCATCCTGATGAGACTGGTGGAAAATCTGGATGGCACAGATCGGAAGCAGATAGTGGTCCCCCGAAGCCGACAGACAGAAGTGATGAGGGAAGTCCACGATGGCGTCACGGGTGGGCATCTAGGAGTGACGAAAACGCTGGGAAAACTGCGAGAGCGGTTCTACTGGGTCAACTGTCAAGCAGATGTGAAGGAATGGTGCAGAAAATGTGCCGTATGTGCGGCAAGTAACGGACTCCAGAAACGGCCAAAAGCTCCAATGCATCAATACAACGTGGGAAGCCCCTTTGAAAGGATCGCAATCGACGTGACTATAATATAATAATATACGCTGCGATTGTGAACATAAATATTTGTGGTTGTGTCAGTGACTTTAAATAAATAAATTAAAACTAGACAAGTGTTTTCCATAGCGAAACTCGTTACAGTATTAATACGATGATTGCTTCTCGCCATGCCTTGGGGAAATAGTATAGGTCGCAACATTTATGTCAAATAATCTATCTAAAAATTCGCGGATGTTGGGGTTGAAGTTTGCGATAATTTTATTAGTGATAGTATCTTTTCCTGGGGCTTTTTTGATTTGCAGATCAAGTACGATTTGATCCAATTCTGTCATTGTAAATTCTTCCATTTCGGCCAGGTTGATCGGGTGGTCTTCGATAACGAAGTCAAAGTATGGATCCCCCATATCATCATTGGTGGTGAACTGCTTGGCCAGTGACTCTTTGAATATGTCGGCTTTTACTTGGTCATTCCCTACTAACTTTATTGTTATGCATTATTGGTGGTGTATTTTTCCCTCCTTTTGATTTGGCAAAGTGTTTGTAGACATGCCAAAACGGGTTACTGCAGTGTTGAGGATTTTCCATTTCTTGTTGGAATGATTCGTTTCTAAAATTGTTAATGTTTTTTTATGACATTGGCCAATCTGTTAGCTTGGATCTATAGCGGTTTCGAACAGTGTTTTTTAGCTTGGTTGCGGATATAATTTCTCTCCTTGATGAGTTCAAGCAAATCGTCTGGGAGTTTTCGTTGTTGGTAATGAGAAGCTGGGATGAGCAGGATTTGACCGCGTCGTGGATAGACTTTGTAAATTGATCAATGGTTTTGTCAATATTCCCGATGGTGTCAATTGTGTAATTCAGCGGCAGGTAGGCTAGTTTCTTTTCAAGTTTGCCGAAGTTGGTAATTAATTTGTAGTGTAGTTGTTCGTCGGCCTTGAATCCATCCACAGTCAATAGGACCAGATCCTGGTCTGAGGACAGGTCACTTTTACAGGAGATGCGTGTATTGAGGTTGATTCCGCTCAGCAGAGCAATGTCCAGAATATCGGAAGTTTTCGAATGATGGAAGAAGTGGGTGGGTGTGGTGGGTGCCAATATAATATGCGACCTTGCATCTCCAATCCAGCGATTTGGAATTTCAATCGCCCATGGCGATAGTCGAATAGCCATAAGGAAGAATTTGTTCCATGTCTTTGCTGTGGATTTGAACCTTGGGTGACTTATAAATAGAGGCGATTTTCACTTTGCATACTCCAGCGTCCAATAGAATTGAAGTGCTTTCAATCTTGGCGTTGGTTGATTGTGGGAGGGGCTTGAAGGCCAGCCCCCTTCTGATGAGAATGGCTGTGCCGCCCCCCTGACGTACGTTCGGTCCGATCATTTCTAGTGACTAAGTAGTTTGGAATGTTGAAAATAGCTGGTGGTTTTAAAAATGTTTTCTGTAATAGCACTATGTCAGGGTTTTCTCTTTGTAGGTAGTGGATGAATTCGACCTTTTTATTGTTGATGCTGTTGCAATCCCATGATATGATGTTGAGTTGTTGTATTTTCCTTGTTTGTTGTTTATACATTACCGGAGTGGTCAGAGTTAGGATTATGAGTCAGCTTTTCCTGAAGTGCTGGTGTATTTTTCATTCACTTTTTTGTCCACCACCGCCAATTATAGGTTTGTCATTGGAGAGTGTATATGACATTAAAGAAGCTGTCGAATTTCAACACATCATGTTTGCTACTGCATATATTCGTGATTTGAAATTTAACAGCAATGGGTCCATGATTGATGACGGCAGTAGAGAACCCATTTTGCAAAATGATTTTGCGACATATCTAGAAAAAAAAGACATCACTACATCTTCAACGACTATTGAAAAAACACTTGAAACTTTTATGTCGGATTTTATTGATCGAATAGAAGTACAACGTAATTTCACATATTTATTATATGGTTATGATACATTATTGTTCCCAATACTATTTCACCTCTTTCCCACTCAAAACTCACTACCAATGACTTTTTCATTAATGATTCTATTGATATTTGGTTTAATTGTGTTTGGCTTTCATTCTGCACAACTATTTCAGCCGATTGAACTGAACATAATATCGTTTACCATAAAAGAAAATCGCCTTTCCACATAGTCAATGAATTACGAGAATTCCTCGATCAACAGAATGGCAATTATTCATAGTTTTGTATGTTCGTGCTTATTCGTCACATTCGTGAGTACTAAATTGAAGAAGAAAAAAGCAGAATTCGATGTGACTCATGTTTTTCAAATTCTCATTTTCCAAAGGATAGACTTTAGTCTTTATTTGAAGATTACTTCAAGGAACCATGCAATCAGTACACAAACGAATCAGTTAATCAACTCTGATAAAATGTATGCGGTGATTTTGAACTAAGGCGTATAATGAAAAATAACCGTAAATTGGTACCGTAAGCGTGAAGTTATCCATAAAAGCCAGCCATAAAATCTTTTCCGTAGTGCAACTGTACCGCCCGGCCTACTAGATAACTCTAGGCCGGATTATTGAACAAGAAATTCAAAATATGGTAAATCCTTTATAGAATGAATGAAAACGTCAACAGGAGTGTTTCTAAATGGTCTGTTGTACCAATGGCAAGGATATTGTATCCTATCAAAAACAAACGCAATAAGTAAAGAATATTCGATATACTTGGATTGTAAGATAGGGTTAATTATTTGTATGCATTTTATTAGTCAGTAAGTGCTCGTTAATAATTTTTTTTTTTTTAAACATCATATACCAACGTAGGAAGTTCGCGGTACCACCATAATTCATTGTCACGCCGTCAGAGTGCCTCAAAAAAAATTAAATAAAATTAAATTCACTTCTATCCTTTTATTAGTGAGTGTTCGTTGATGATTTTTTTCTTGAAACATTGCTTACTAAAGAAGGAAGTTTGCGGTACCACCAGAATTCATTGTCACGCCGTCAGAGTGCCTTAAAAAAAATAAAATAAAATTAAATTCACTTTTAAACTTTTATTAGTAAGTGTTCGTTGATGATTTTTTTTTTGAAACATTGCTTACTAGAGAAGGAAGTTTGCGGTACCACCAGAATTCATTGTCACGCCGTCAGAGTGCCTCAAAAAAAAAAAAAATTAAATTAAATTCACTTTTAAACTTTTATTTGTAAGTGTTCGTTGATGATTTTGTTTTTGAAACATTGCTTACTAAAGAAGGAAGTTTGCGGTACCACCAGAATTCATTGTCACGCCGTCAGAGTGCCTCAAAAAAAATAAAATTAAATTAAATTCACTTTTTAACTTTTATTAGTAAGTGTTCGTTGATGATTTTTTTTTGAAACATTGCTTACTAAATAAGGAAGTTTGTGGTACCACCAGAATTCATTGTCACGCCGTCAGAGTGCCTCAAAAAAAAAAATAAAATCAAATTAAATTCACTTTTAAACTTTTATTAGTAAGTGTTCGTTAATGATTTTTTTTTGAAACATTGCTTTCTGAAGAAGGAAGTTTGCGGTTCCACCAGAATTCATTGTCACGCCGTCAGAGTGCCTCAAAAAAAATAAAATAAAATTAAATTCACTTTTAAACTTTTATTTGTAAGTGTTCGTTGATGATTTTGTTTTTGAAACATTGCTTACTATTATTCAGGAATCAAGTTTTCATCAGAGTATTGAACTATGAAATTCGGTTCATAAATGATATCGCCGATTGCCATCCATGAAACCACAACAGCATCACTAGAAAACTTGTATTCCTCAAAATCTAATTTATTATCAAGAACTTTGAAATCAAATTTTATTTCCAAACCTTTTCTAGTCAACAATCTTCTTGAAAACTGAAGAGAGTCTTTAATAGCCAAACTAATCAGGAGGTTTTTATAACAGGTCGTTGATTTGACAGTAGCTTTGAGTCGTTTGTGATAGGCCTCAAACTTCATACACCAGATATTTCTTAGTGGACCCACCTTTATAATGACATCAGGATAGTGAAGCATGAAATGGTGTTTTGGCTTTAACTTTTCATTAAATAGACAGTTCATACGGTGATGCTCTTCAATTAGGGTTTTCAGATACTCAATTGTTTCTGTGTTATACGAACGGCTCAACAAAATTTTCATGATTTCTCTTAATAAGCCATAAAATCTCCATATTATCTCATCTTCAGATACCAAGTCACCAACTATTATTCCGAAGTATATTGTGAGAGATAGCATTTCGCTGGAAGACATAACTAAATGCTTTTTTTTAAGATGGTCAAACTTGATAGTTGGCATTTGATTCCCTATATCTGCCTGCGAAAATGTAATAAACTTGATTCTGCTATTGAGACGGTGAATATCGAAATACTGTTTTTTAATCAAGCTGTTGATGATAGCTGCCATTTCATATCGCAGAATACCCTCCAACACATCATGCATCAAGTCGCAATAAGTGTTCTTCGTAACATGGAAGTTCTCAAGAACATTCCAGATGCATACTTCTTTGATTCCATGACTGAAGTCGTCGATATCTGAGTTGTAGTTCTCGATAGTTCTACAGATAAAGCTATCAGAATCCGTTACATGTCTGGCTTCATTTCTATGACTAATTCAGATTCGGCAAAAGTAGTCAGCACTGAAACTTTCGGAGAAGCCGAGAAGCGAGTTCAAGCCAAGATTGTCGGCAGCAATGAAAAGTAAAGGGAAATATACTCTCACTTGTTCCTTTTTCAGTGTGATATCTACGCCTTCAATTTCGAGTGATTTCAATTCATCTATCAAATGTGAAAATACTTTGAAATTGCCATGAAACTCTCTATCTGATGAGTAAGTGAGTTGTGCCAAAAAAATGTTGTCCAATGATGAAGAGAAGTCTGGAGGCAAACATGCTAAAGACACATATGTACCACCAATTTTATATATAACAGCACGAGAACCCAATGGATTACAAGGCTCGAAGTCATCATAATATAATATAATTGGAAAAAAAAAATTCCTTGATATTTGTGCTCCAAATTTTTCCAAAGTTGCCCGTGCATCACATTTGACATAGCTCCATCATTTACATGTGATTCTTGAGAGATGAATTGCCTAATTTCGTCATAAACGTTTGGCAATTCCAAAAAAAGTTTCAGTTTTATTCCTAATGGCAATTTTTGTCCGAAGTCTTTCTTAACTTTCACTCCTGGAGAACCAGTCATTGAGATTTTTTCCAAAAGAGTCTGAGAGCCAATGTGGAAGGGAACTGAACGAATAAAAGTCCCAAATTTTTGAAAATATGTTAGTCTCAAATAATCAGACTGGAATTTTCCAAAAGCCCCATCAATGTAGTCTTTTTTTTGCTGCAAAATCCCAATTATGGATGGAACATGAGTAATTGAATTTGTGATATCTTGAAAAATGGTATCCAAGAGTTCTTTTGTGTCTTTTACAATAGCGTGTACATTCTTCCTATTTAAAGTAGGATTGCTATATAATTTAGCTACAAAACTTGCAACCTCATTGTCAAGTTTTTGAGAATCAATTTCCAGAGTATCTGTTATGTTGTGTGCCGTCTGTTCATGAGAAACCTCCAGACTGTTGCTTTCGTCTACAATATCAGCTGTTGAGTTACTCAAAGAGGAATCATCGATATCGATAATTAAAGGGCTTGTTGAAATATGTACTTCAGAAAAATGTCTCCTGAGATTGCTCAATTTGTTAAAACTTCGATTGCATCCTCTCTGTATGCATTGGTAGAAATTTTGATACGGATAATTTAAATGTATGTGTCTAATGAGAGTTCTATAATTCAAGAAAGTTTTGCGACATTTGAAACAGCCAAATCCTGATCTTTCCATATTTCAACAAATTTACAAAAATTCGTTCAAATAAGGAATTCTCTTATCTTTCTTTGTGTCGTACTTGAATACCTTCCATTGTAAAAGATACCACAAATGCGCACAAGCAGCAGGATACTGTGCATCCAGTATTTGGTATGCTTCAAAACAGAACTTTAGAGCATTAATTACCGAATAGCATTTGATTTCTAACTCATCAATTATCACCAATGCCGATGTTATTTTTTGCAAGGAGGGACCAATCAATAGTATATAAGGCTGCAAAGACAAGCCTTTCGAAAAGGAAAAGTCAACTTGCCTCTTCTTGGCCACTTGTATGTCTCCAGGGGTCTGTATATGGATAACAAATGAGTCCCGGGCTTCCGTTATAGAGGGTTTCCAAGTAGTCTTGCTTTTTTGTTTGGCCCTTCGACGGGGTGGTATCAAAGATGGCAACAAGAAAAATTTGATAGCCAGTTTAGAATCTGCAAAAGAAAAAATAGCATGAGGCCAAAATTCAAAATATTTTTATATCGCTCACTTAATCAAGAAAGTTTCCCAAAATCTTTGATCAAATAAACTAGTTATTGATGCAAGATTGAAAACTGAAAAAACGTGCGGACCACGATATTTTTTGACATCCTGCTTTTTTCACTGGAGCTACTATTCAGAAGTGATATTTGAATTGACTTCTTCCTTTTCTCGTAAACAGATTCAAACAGGGCATCGAAAGACTCTCCAATATCTAAATTGATACTATCTGGATGGATCTGTTCAAAGTCCAAGTTTATCTTGAAATATGAAAAAAACAATTACTGTCAAGACTTATGATGATATGCAATTTTTTATACAATAACAAAATCATGATTTACTCACAAGTTCTGGAGCAAGTTCCGTTCTCAGAATTGGCCACTGATAAAAATATTCTGCGATGGTGGTTGTGGTTTCTGTGGAGCGCATTTCATAAGAGTTTCTCCAGTGGTGAATAACTTGACCCTTTGGAGATACATTTTTTGACAGCCACAGTTTGCTATCTTTCACATGTTCTCCTAATTCTAGAATGAATAAGAATGAGCACAAAGAAAATTATGAGGATAGTTTAGGGAGGTTTGTATAGTTTCGATATTAGTTTTAATTAAATTAACATGCAAGTTCAAGGTGATTGAAACGTGTGAATAAAGAAAAAAAAATGCTTTTACTTGAATTACTTGAACAAGTGACAAAGATAACCAGACCCAATGAGCTTTTGCAGATCTTACCTTTTTTATTGGTGATAGAAACGTCCTTATCTACGTTCTTGTCTTTTTCCCAAGATCTTATCAGGTGTAACTTATTGCGATATTTTTCTACAAGTTTTCCTCTTGCTGGCTCGGATTTATTACTGAAGGAGTTTTTCTTCAGTATTGGCTCGATATAGTATGTGGTTTTTTTTTCCTTGGGAAATGTTTTGCATAAGCTGTCTGACAGTATCTTGATATGATGAGAACTCAGTTTTCCATTAAAAGAATTCAGACAGCTGGTTATCAGAATCTCTGATAATCTGTCTCTATCACAATTTGAGAGTGATCCACTCAGCGACTTCTGCAGCAGAGCATTCCTCACAAAATCTTTGTTGAGGATTGATTCAACATCCAGTAGTTTTAATGTTTCAAATGATGATAATGGTAGATCATAATAGGTTTCTACGAAAGCGTAGAGGGGCCACTACAGAAAATAAATTGAATTCCGACTTAATTTACGGAATTCTGTGAAATCATCTCGGAATTCTGACTTAGTTTCACGGAATTCCTTGAATTAAGTCGGAATTTTTAATTCCGACTTATCTCTACAGAATTCCGCGAATTAACTCGGAATTCTGAGATTCCGACTTATTTCACGGAATCCCGTGAAATTATCTCAGAATTCCGACTTAATTTACGGAATTCCGTGAAATGATCTCAGAATTCCGACTTAACTTAACGGAATTCCGTGAAATGATCTCGGAATTCCGACTTAACTTCACGGAATTCCGCCAAATTATCTCAGAATTCCGACTTAATTTCACGGAATTCCGTAAAATTATCTCGGAATTCCGACTTAACCTCACGGAATTCCGTGAAGATAAGTCGGAATCCCAACTTATAGTATTAACATCTGGTAATTTGGTAGCAACGGAATAGGGTTCGCGTCAGCAGTGTTGCCAATTCGATAATTTCATCACTAGATCTGGTAATCTTAACATGAGTTCAGTAATGAAAATCTGTAAAACAGTGGTTCGTAATATTCTAGTAATCTTTGAAGGACCGCTTCAAACTGTCGAATGTTCATCACCCTGTCGACGAACGGTCGTTCGGGTTCGGAAGTTTCGACAATATGGTCTGGGCCTCTGGGGCCTGGGGCTGTGAAGTATATTGTCGAATGGGGATTTTGTCGAATGGCGGGGACAAGTCGAATGCCCGGTGATATAAAAATGGATGGATGGAGCAGATCACACGAATATTTTGTTTTGTGACATTGGATTTGTGGATTATTTTCCATGTTGTGATTCTTTTTGGACGTGCAAATAAAGCGACGTGCAATACTAGGTATATAATTTTGTATAATCCAAGTTACAGAAAACTTTGTAGCTATACGTACTAGGCGATTTTGCTTTTTATCTAAAGGAAATTGCAAAGTCCTCTATAGTCTCGAGTGTTGCAGAGATAAAGAATCATTTTTTGAAAAACTGATTCAGTTCGTGTTTTCCATGATTGAAAACTCACGGAAAGTGAGCAGGACTGAGCAATCACTGCAATCGCAATCTCGGAAGACCTTTCCAAATTCACGTGTTAATTTATGTAGGTACCATAAAACGTGATAAGATATTATAATAAGACATATCTTATTAAATGGTAATAAGCAGTGTGTTTTCAATGCAGTCTGTAGATTAGGCTTTGATGTACTCATATCAATCAATTACAGAAAAAAAAATACACTTCTGTTTGTTGCAAAATTTTTACTGGGATGTTTTGAGAGTGATTAATTTGCTGAAATTTTCAAAACATTGCTAATCTGACTACTGAGCTTCGAACATCGTCCACCACCACCGTCGTGTACCAAAACGCCACTAGATTGCATTGAAAGCTTTTAGGGTCGATTGCTCAATAACATTTCTTAGGCTTCATCATATTATAATTGCAACTTTTGGGAAAAAAAACTAGGGTTATGATGCCCAATGGGAATGAAAATGGTAGGGGGGTGACTGATGGATTATGAGGGATGAATGTTTCTTTCCCTCAGGGGCAAGGAACATTCATTTTATGCGCCTCTATCTATTTTAAAAATATGTTGAGAGGTTTCTCGTCACATGATGAGAATCGCATAAAAATTGGTTATTACTATGCAATACAAAAACTACGAATCTCAGGGCGAAGCAGCAGAAAATTCAAAAATTGATTGATAATTTGTTTGGACTTTGTCTTTCCAGTTACAATAAAACTGTTGACATAGTTGAAATGAAACAAAAATTTACGACATGAAAATTATGATTTCCAGAATGTACACTTAATGCAACCAACACCAAAATTTGGGACCGTCCCCAGGCGATAGAAAAGATAGACTTAAGTACGGTTCTCACGAGGCGATTTTAGTTGAACGATTTTTGTTAGTCAACAAAAATCGCGAGCGATTTGTGTTCTCAAATGACGATTTTAGTAGAACGACTTTTGTTGATCAACAAAAATCGTGTTGAAACGATTATCGGACTGGAATGACATTGTCAAATTTGAAAATTGCTCTAAGCAAGGTTGTTCAAACTTGTCGCCCGAAATAAAAAATATCTTGATTCAAAAATTAAGAATCATGTTGCCAAAAGAAACTTCCAGAAAGAAACAGAGATTTTGGTTGAGAGGTTGGATTTCAAGAAGGGACCGATTAGGAACCTTACAGAGGCTTTCAAAAGAGTTAGGTAATTGAAGATGAGGCTAGATAAAAAAAATCCTCTACGTATGAGCAAGCCCATATTCACAAAACTTCTTCTTTGGCATCCTTGTTTTTTATCGATGGTGTGATTCCACAGGCACTCTTGTTGCTGATAATGGTCTAGGAACTTGAGGGTCAAAAAATCACTCCATATAAAATGTTTATTATGGGAAGTGATGTTTTCATGCAATATTTTCAATATTTCAACGGAACAAATTTTGATAACTCCAACTTCTGACAGGAGGTTGTCACGATGACAATTTTGAATTCGCTTGACGACGACCAGCCGATTCAAAGTTCAGAGCCTGGCAACTTTTTGTCGTTCAACATAAGTGGTTCAACTTCTATTGAAAGCATGTTCTCATTGAACGATTGTCAATAAATTCGACAGCGATTCAACGTTGACCATCAAAAATCGCCTAGTTAGAACGGGACAGAGCGATTTTCATTCAATTGCAAAGCGATTTCAAGTTGACCGATAAAACTCGACTCGTGAGAAACAGGGTTTTAAGCCGTTTCAACAACGAAAACACAAATCGCTTGCTATTTTTGTTGTTCGTTTCGTCTTTGAGCGGCCATCACCATGCAAGTTAATTTTTTTTCAATACGGACCTGGATTTTTTATTTTATATTCAATTATCTTTTGACGTCCTTAATGTATTGAGGTATCGCAATCGTTGAAAAAAATACTCATTTAAAAAATAATACCAGAAAAAATTAGTTAGGCAACCCTTTTCTCCCTAGCTCATAGTTTGCTCTCTTCATTTGACACGTTATTCTTATGAGAAAACCTGAACAACTAAACAAGCCTAATTGACCGAACCAAAATCGAAATATCATCCAATAACGATACATGTAATGAAATTAAACAAAATCCACAAATGACATGGAAAATAAAAACAAATCATATAAAAAACTGAATCAATTTCTGCAAGTGTCCAAGAATATTGCCATTTTAACAAAATATTGAAAATAACAATAATAGGTGAAAAATCATAGTCAATGATGAAAAATAATTGAAAATATTGACGTTGCTAAGGCAACCCATCGCTCTACACCCTCATCTAATCAACTCAATGCCTCCACCACCCTTTTTATCAAAATATCTATTTTGAAATCACCTCATTTTTGAACCTGTATTCGCAACCCTACCCGGTATCTTTATCTTATGTAATTCAAAATAAACTCATTGAATTACTTGAATTCCTTTAATATGATACACCCATCATTAGTCACAACCCTTACTTTTTTCAGACATGTTGAAAATATACGTCGTAATCATGCTTTGATCATCCTCAAAGCAATAAGAGGAAACTTGTAAAAAAACAAAGTATTTTGAAGATTTTGTTATGTGCTGGAGCAATCAGAAATAATTTAATTGTGTTTTCTTTCTCTTCATAATCTAATTTATAATCATTATTATCCACGGCTAGCTATTTAGCATATCCTACTATAGTAACAGCCGAACATCTTTGATAACAACGGCTTGGCAACAGAGCACGCATTTGCGCTACCGCCAGCATGCAATCACCCAACGCCCAACAGCTGTTGTTTTAACGACCTCTCCCCCACCACGCCCGCGAAACATTCCGACTTAACTTCACGAAATTCCGTGAAAATAAGTCGGAATTCTGAGATAATTTGGCGGAATTCCGTGAAGTTGTCGGAATTCTGAGATCATTTCATGGAATTCCGTAAAGTTAAGTCGGAATTCTGAGATCATTTCACGGAATTCCGTAAAATTAGGTCGAAATTCTGAGATAATTTCACGGAATTCCGTGAAATAAGTCGGAATCTCAGAATTCCGAGTTAATTCGCGGAATTCAGTAGAGATAAGTCGTAATCAAAAATCCCGACTTAATTCAAGGAATTCCGTAAAACTAAGTCAGAATTCCGAGATAATTTCACAGAATTCCGTAAATTTAGTCGGAATTCAATTTATTTTCTGTAGTGGCCCCTCTACGCTTTCGTATCTTTCCACTAACGACAGCTTTTGAAACGTTTGGAATTTGTAGGTATTTTGATCTTTACTAATCATTCACTTTTCAAGTACAATATAATATAGTATACTAGCAGTTCCCGTCACGGCTTTTCCCGCGATTGTTTGAATGTTATCGAATAATGATGAAAGCTACACTCATAAACTTGGAAAACGACGAAACACGTGTTTTATTAATTTCTTCATAATGAAGTTTCAAGTCGATGTGATATAGATTTATGATTTTTGCCACCTCGATCCCTTTCGACCCCTTAAAGGTTGAATTTAAGAAAACGACGAAACACGTGATTCATTGATTTCATCATAAACAAGCTCTTTTATAAATATAGATTCGGTGGAGCCACTGGATTGGTTCAGTTATTTTTACTTGAAAATTTACAGAGACAAAATGAAAAAAAAATTGAAACACATGTAATTCACCATCGAAAACCATGGCAAGTTTTTCCAGACAATAGAAAATATTGAAAGTTTCAAAAATCTATAGTGTTATTGTATGTATACATATTTGGTATGTTTCAAATTTTTTGTTTAATTGAACCACTCAGTATAAGTATATTGGAACAATAAATAAATAAATATAAACAGGGATATTTGAAGGAAATTCAATGTTCTTTAATATTGTTGATTTGGTGCACAAATAATGACTTGCATAAGAAATCTACTTTTAGCCCCGATACTTTCACATACAGGTAGTCGATTTTATTCCTCATAATAACCTCCGAATAGGTCCTGCCATGGTTACGCTGGTAAAATCGATTTACCTGTTTGTGAAAATACCGGGCCAAAGTAATATTTTCTCGGAAACTTAACTTGAGTCCTGGTGGGAAAAATATACTTACAGCTTGGATTGTTGATATCGCTCTTTTCAATCTTATTCTGTCCCCAATGCATGGGACTAACCTTTCGCATTCCTGTTCGTTCAAAAGTTCCAAAACCTGGTTGTTTATTTTTTGTTCTGTAAAGAAAAAACTGATACACACGGCACAGATCGATAATGTAAGGTTCACATTCAATTTCATTCCGAAATGGAACTATCAAATTTCCCCTTGCCAAGTGGGGATGATAAGGTACCATCTACATTGAATATGTGTTTAAATTCACGTTTACGCCGAATATATGGTAGATGGTACCATATGATTCCCATTTGGCAAACGAAAGTTTGACAGTTCCACTTCGGAATGAAATTGAATGTAAACCAGGCATATAATGCAGTTCATTACAAAACTAGTTGTGAGCACAATTAAATAGCAAGACTTGTCAGTTCTTTGTATTTTTGAGAAAAGAATGTACTTTGTTGAGACAACTATATATTCGGCTTTACACACCATGTAACGTTTGTCTTTACAAAATAGATATTTCAAGCAAACTAATATTTGTTTGCCACTAATAAGTAATGCGTTAGAACCAGTCCTGGTCAAAGCGGAAAGATGCCAGGATAGAGAAATGGCGATTGGCGGTTGATTTGCATGCAAGACGCCATTGGTTAAACATATTAATAATTATAATGATATCGACAATTCTGATGCTTCATGTTTCAGAATACACTTTTCAAATTATGCTACGGGTGCTCAATAATAATAGACCGGTTCTAGCAAAGGTGAAACAAAGTCGTAGGTGATAAAAATTTGATATTGCAGTTTAGAATTGAATTTTGACTCAGGAAATAGTTTCTGATTCGTACTAGAACAAATCTATAATATACCTACAACATGCTTGAATAAGCTGAAGAAAAAATAACTATTTACCTTTGAATTCCGATGCCAGGTGTTCCAAGTTGTGGTTGTGAAGAAACTCGTCCATTCTTTTCACAATAACGAATCAAATAAAACACACATCAATACACTATACGGATACGCGCTATGAAACTTGTGAACATTGAGTGTATCACTGCCACTTTTAGTATACCTACTTTTTATTATTTCCGGCGGACAATAGCAACTAGCAACATGCACGAAAGACGAGGTGATGATAAATGCGTTATGGTTTATGATATTGTCCAGCCTGAAAAGAGTGGGAGTTATAGTGACACCGTCTTCAAACAAGCATATTTTTAACCAAAAGCCCAAATGCTAGGGGTTGCGAAAGACATGCATTTCTCTCCCACAGATCCATCCACAGACGCGTTTCGCTGTATCACAGCTCATCGGTGCGGCTAGGATCTGCAGGAGAGAAATGCACCGCTTCGCAGGGACGTACCAAACGGTAAATGAAACACGAAGGTTTGGAGACAGAATCTCCATCTATTGGTGGTGATGAGAAACCTACTGTCAAGAACTAACAATGTAGCATTCACATGACGTAGAAAACTTGAAAAGGCATTCGCCACAATTTCAAGAATAAACGTTTCTATCCCACACAATAGCAACAATGCAGTTGCGTACTGCCAACGTTTATTATAACCAAAAGCCCAAAGGCTAGGGGTTGCGAAAGACATGCATTTCTCTCCCACAGATCCATCCACAGACGCGTTTCGCTGTATCACAGCTCATCGGTGCGGCTAGGATCTGCAGGAGAGAAATGCACCGCTTCGCAGGGACGTACCAAACGGTAAATGAAACACGAAGGTTTGGAGACAGAATCTCCATCTATTGGTGGTGATGAGAAACCTACTGTCAAGAACTAACAATGTAGCATTCACATGACGTAGAAAACTTGAAAAGGCATTCGCCACAATTTCAAGAATAAACGTTTCTATCCCACACAATAGCAACAATGCAGTTGCGTACTGCCAACGTTTATTATAACCAAAAGCCCAAAGGCTAGGGGTTGCGAAAGACATGCATTTCTCTCCCACAGATCCATCCACAGACGCGTTTCGCTGTATCACAGCTCATCGGTGCGGCTAGGATCTGCAGGAGAGAAATGCACCGCTTCGCAGGGACGTACCAAACGGTAAATGAAACACGGAGGTTTGGAGACAGAATCTCCATCTATTGGTGGTGATGGGAAACCTACTGTCAAGAACTAACAATGTAGCATTCACATGACGTAGAAAACTTGAAAAGGCATTCGCCACAATTTCAAGAATAAACGTTTCTATCCCACACAATAGCAACAATGCAGTTGCGTACTGCCAACGTTTATTATAACCAAAAGCCCAAAGGCTAGGGGTTGCGAAAGACATGCATTTCTCTCCCACAGATCCATCCACAGACGCGTTTCGCTGTATCACAGCTCATCGGTGCGGCTAGGATCTGCAGGAGA